>OY856186.1:166555091-166620785 GCA_963693315.1 Diogma glabrata
ACCACAAAGTATATATCCAAATTCAGAATTAACGAACGGCGGGAGTTCTTTGATTAAGATCAATTTTTCGGTTTTAATGATATCGAAATAGATTTCAGCTCCCAATAACATGTCTACTCTTTGCGGATTGTAGAAAATTGGATCTGCTAGTTCAAAAGATGTAGATATTTTGGAAGTATCGAATTCTATTCTTTGTAAGGGTAAGTCACTCAGTGGATGTTTTAAAACTAGGAAATCCAAATTGATATGGTAATTATTTATTCTTGACCCAAGAGTTAAATTTACTTTATGTTTAATTTCCATAGCCTTTTGATTTATTCCTAAAATAGAAGTACTTATTGGTCTTTTAGAAAGTCCAATTTTTTGAACAAGGTCTTCAGTTATGAAATTACACTGTGATCCACTATCAAGCAACTCACGACATGAATATTTGTCACCTGATGCACCCTTTACCCAAACTATTACCGTGGATAGTACAACTTGTTTGATAGCGACAAAATTGCACGTACTTAGTTTGTCAGCAATAGAATCGTTAACTGATGGTTGATTAAAAGTTTTTATAAGCGGGTTTATTTGAACAGCACAAGTTTGAGGTATGGATATTGGCATAATGCTACTAGAGCCTGAAGCGGTTGATTATTATTATCAAGTTGATTAGATTTAGAACCAGTGGGTTGATTCATGTCAGAACTGCCCTTTTGAATAGGAACATCGGCTTTATAACTATAGTTTGCTTTTTCTCGATTATGATTTGAATAATTTATATGCAATATAGTATGATGTTTCCCTTTACAGTGATTGCATCTAAAGAAAGATTGGCATTTAGATATGTGATGAGTACCTAAACAATTCTGACATAATTTATTAGTTTGAGCCCATTTATTTCTGTCATATATGGACAGATCAAGAAAAGTTTGACATTTGAAAATATAATGGTCTTTCTTACAATAATTGCAACTGATTTGTTTGTTGTTTTCAGTCGCAACAAAAGACCTTTTTAAATTTATTATTATAATTGGGTTTTGATTTGATTCCGTCCATAGGGGACATTACTTCCAAAATACGCTCTCTTTCGGATAATATATCCATAATCTCTTTGACGGAAGGAATTATGTTTGTAGGTTTTTTTGTTTCAATCTGCTGGCGCAATGATTGATCAACCAATTCAGATATATGAAATGTTAATATTAAATCCCAACTGTCAATAGGAACTTTGAGTGCTTTTAATGCATTATATTGTTTCCAGAAATTATCTATAAATTCTCGAAGTGCGGTTGAACTATTTTCTTTGCGAACAATTAAATTATATAAATTATATAAATTTTTTACATGAAAATATTTAATACGAGGTTCGTTTTCATAGTGATTAAATATAGATTCCCAAACTTGAAGATAATTTTCTTCAGTGTTTGGGATCGACTGAATAAAATTGTACGCAGTACCACCTAGCAAACAATTTTGAACACAAGAAAATTTTAAGATAAGTACTTAACCGTTTTTCGTTGTGAACCCTATGTGTATAGCTTTCCCCAAATTCAATCCACGACGTGAAACTACCATCAAATTTATTAAGCGGAATTTCATAGTGTCTTGAAATTAAATATTTAGCGAACAATGACTGTACGAAGAAAAGCTGTAACAATAAAAGCAATTTGTATTGACTCACCTGTAGTATACTATTTTTTGTATGTTAACCAATTATTTTTTAATTTTTTCTTTTGTATTTCCTCAATTAAAACCCCGTTTTCAATATATATTAATACTTGTTATTTAATTGATCAATATATTTCAGGCTAGGCCCATCTTCAGGATCATTATAAAAATAACAGTTATATCAAAATTGAAATAAAATAATTAAATGACATTTATATAAAACAAAGTTTGATATATAAACTATGAGTAAGATAACTATGTTAAAATTAACTTAAAAAATGGTTGTCAAGTGGAATTTTTTGAAAATTAACGTTACTTTAAAATTTTAAGAAAATCGAATTAAATTATAATAGTTATTCGAAAAATCTTTTTGTCACTTTTAAAGTTGCAAGTTTTTTCTTCATTGTTTATAATTTGGCATACCTCATGTATTTGTAATTTAGTTTTATTGTTTTCTTTAACCAAAATTTGAACATCATCGAATTTAAATTGATGTTTATTTTCAATACAATGTTTAGCAAGTGCAGAACAATTATTGTTAACAATAGTCTTTTTAGAATCATAATGATGTTGATCCATACGAACACCTAATTTCTGTATTGTTTCCCCAATATAAGTTCTTTCACAATTATCACAATCAACTTTATAAACAACACCACTCTGTTGTTCTTTAGAAAGTTTTGCTTTTGAGTTGGTAAAATTATAACTATTTTTATTTTTAGGTTTCATAGCCATTTTAATATTAGGAACGTATTGTAAGCAAGACCGAGAAAGTGTTTCACTTAGACCAGGAACATAAGTTAAAGATGCATATTTATTTGAATTTTGAGTATTTGGTACCATATTATCATCTGTTTGATCAAGTGATAAGTAATTATAACTGTTACCTAATTGGTTTAAATTAGTATTTCTAACTTGACTAATCATTTTATCAATTAAACTAATAGGATAGTTATTAATACGAAGTATTTTATATATTCTTTTTAAATTATCATTCCAAAAACTTTTATGACAATGTCGAAATATTTTTCGAATAAAAGATTTAGCAACATTTAACTTCATATTATGTGGATGTGTAGAATAATAGTTCAATAATCGATTAGAGGAAATCTCTTTATGGTACCAATTAGTAATAACCTTTCCATTATTTAAATGATGAATACTTAAATCCAAATAATTTAATATATTATTTTGTTCAACTTCATATGTGAATCTGATTTTAGGATCATATGAATGAAGTGCATCAAGAACCATTTGTATTTTATTTTCTGGAATAGATGTAATATGGTCATCAACGTATGAATACCAAAAAAGCGGAGTGAAATCAATTTTAAGTAATGCTTGATTAACAACATCATCAAGGACACATTGCACCAAAATTGGTGCCAAACTAGAACCCATAAATAAACCATTCTTCATTTTCATATATTTGTCTTCATATTTAAAATAGTTGCAATCAATCAAACAGAAACTTAAAAGATTAATAAATTCTTTCTTGGGAATTTTTGTGTTTTTACTAATGTGTTCATCAAAATCTCTTTCAATTATTTTTAAAGCTAACTGAGGTGAGATATTAGTAAAACAGTTAGTTACATCAAATGAAATCAGTTTACATCTTTCTGGAATATTTTGTTTAATAATTTTCTTAGCAAATTGTGTAGAATTTTTTAAAGTATATTTAGAAGAAAAAGATATTCTCAAAACTCTTGATAAAAATCTAGCCAATTTATAACAAGGAGAATTTATTGTAGAGATCACTGGTCGTATGTTTCTGTTCGGCTTATGTATTTTAATTTGACCAAAAATACGAGGTGGAATAGAAATATAAGTTTTAAGATTCTTAGCCATTTCTTGTGTAATATATTTGTGTGTTTTATTATTCAATGTACTAATCAATCTATTATTTTTTCTTTCAAGTGTAGCTGTAGGATCGAAACGTAAAGTCTCAAAACTATCAACATCATTTAGTAATTGTTTCATTTTATCTTCGTATTCAAATAAATTAGCAATGATTGTAATATTACCTTTATCACTTGTTGAAATATGTATATCTGGATTTTCCTTTAAAAATTTAGTTGTTTTTTCCATTGCCATTAAGAGAAACTTATCGATACGATTAAATTTTGTTTTATTTTTGATATGATTTGTAATAATATAAGTCAAATGAGAACGCATTTGCTTTTGTAAGTGTTCATCAGTATATTTTGAGATTATGAATTCTATGTCAGCAATTAATTCTAAAGTTGGCAACTTCTTGATGGGAAGTGTAAATTTAGGACCCAAACTCAATAAAATCATCATTTCCTTTGGTACTTCTTTATCGGATATATTTTTGATAAATTTTTCATCTAAGTTAATATTTTCCAGTGTTTCTTGTTCTAGTTGTAGACGTACAAATTTAGTGTATAAATGTTTATTATTTTGTGTAATAAATTGAATAAATTGTGTTGTTTCTTGTACATCAGGTGTACAAAAATTTTTAAGATATTTTATACTAAAATTGCAGTCAGCTATTTCAGCATTTAAAATCACTTTATTAAGTTGTTGCACAGCATTATTTACTTTAGAATGTGCTTCTTTACATTTTGAATTAATCGAAATCCGTTGTGTTTTATGTAATATAAACATTGGAATAATATTCCATCTTCGACATTTAAGCAAAAACACAAGACGTGCCATTTGATAAGCTAATTTTTTGATACAAATCAATTCATTTTGATTTGATATGTTTGATTCATTGGAAATATTTTGCTGTGAAATGTCCACTTGGTTTGAGAGTGGATCGCAATTCATATTGTAAGTTTGTTTCGCCGGGAGTATATTTATTAATTTTTTCTTTTGTATTTCCTCAATTAAAACCCCGTTTTCAATATATATTAATACTTGTTATTTAATTGATCAATATATTTCAGGCTAGGCCCATCTTCAGGATCATTATAAAAATAACAGTTATATCAAAATTGAAATAAAATAATTAAATGACATTTATATAAAACAAAGTTTGATATATAAACTATGAGTAAGATAACTATGTTAAAATTAACTTAAAAAATGGTTGTCAAGTGGAATTTTTTGAAAATTAACGTTACTTTAAAATTTTAAGAAAATCGAATTAAATTATAATAGTTATTCGAAAAATCTTTTTTGTCACTTTTAAAGTTGCAAGTTTTTTCTTCATTGTTTATAATTTGGCATACCTCATGTATTTGTAATTTAGTTTTATTGTTTTCTTTAACCAAAATTTGAACATCATCGAATTTAAATTGATGTTTATTTTCAATACAATGTTTAGCAAGTGCAGAACAATTATTGTTAACAATAGTCTTTTTAGAATCATAATGATGTTGATCCATACGAACACCTAATTTCTGTATTGTTTCCCCAATATAAGTTCTTTCACAATTATCACAATCAACTTTATAAACAACACCACTCTGTTGTTCTTTAGAAAGTTTTGCTTTTGAGTTGGTAAAATTATAACTATTTTTATTTTTAGGTTTCATAGCCATTTTAATATTAGGAACGTATTGTAAGCAAGACCGAGAAAGTGTTTCACTTAGACCAGGAACATAAGTTAAAGATGCATATTTATTTGAATTTTGAGTATTTGGTACCATATTATCATCTGTTTGATCAAGTGATAAGTAATTATAACTGTTACCTAATTGGTTTAAATTAGTATTTCTAACTTGACTAATCATTTTATCAATTAAACTAATAGGATAGTTATTAATACGAAGTATTTTATATATTCTTTTTAAATTATCATTCCAAAAACTTTTATGACAATGTCGAAATATTTTTCGAATAAAAGATTTAGCAACATTTAACTTCATATTATGTGGATGTGTAGAATAATAGTTCAATAATCGATTAGAGGAAATCTCTTTATGGTACCAATTAGTAATAACCTTTCCATTATTTAAATGATGAATACTTAAATCCAAATAATTTAATATATTATTTTGTTCAACTTCATATGTGAATCTGATTTTAGGATCATATGAATGAAGTGCATCAAGAACCATTTGTATTTTATTTTCTGAAATAGATGTAATATGGTCATCAACGTATGAATACCAAAAAAGCGGAGTGAAATCAATTTTAAGAACTTATATTGGGGAAACAATACAGAAATTAGGTGTTCGTATGGATCAACATCATTATGATTCTAAAAAGACTATTGTTAACAATAATTGTTCTGCACTTGCTAAACATTGTATTGAAAATAAACATCAATTTAAATTCGATGATGTTCAAATTTTGGTTAAAGAAAACAATAAAACTAAATTACAAATACATGAGGTATGCCAAATTATAAACAATGAAGAAAAAACTTGCAACTTTAAAAGTGACAAAAAAGATTTTTCGAATAACTATTATAATTTAATTCGATTTTCTTAAAATTTTAAAGTAACGTTAATTTTCAAAAAATTCCACTTGACAACCATTTTTTAAGTTAATTTAACATAGTTATCTTACTCATAGTTTATATATCAAACTTTGTTTTATATAAATGTCATTTAATTATTTTATTTCAATTTTGATATAACTGTTATTTTTATAATGATCCTGAAGATGGGCCTAGCCTGAAATATATTGATCAATTAAATAACAAGTATTAATATATATTGAAAACGGGGTTTTAATTGAGGAAATACAAAAGAAAAAATTAATAAATATACTCCCGGCGAAACAAACTTACAATATCAATTATTTTTTGTTTACACTGCGGTGTTGATTATAGCAGCAATATAGTTGTCCAAATACTTTATTTATTTAAACTGCGGTGAACTTTGAAATATTAATTTTTGTCAAATTGCAGGGATTCAAGATACATAAATTTTTGTAAAATGGCGATGATCCAAAATATATCAATTTTGTAAAATTGCGGTGATCCAAAATATCAATTTTGTAAATTGCGGTGATCCAGAATATATAAATTTTTGTAAAATTGCGATGATCCAAAATATCAATTTTGTAAATTGCGGTGATTCAGAATATATCAATTTTGTAAATTGTTCAAATAATCCATTTACTCAAACTGCGGTTTTTGATATCTTACTCTTCACTTGCATAATTTTTCCATGTGGATATATTTTGAATTTTACCTCACTTATCCGGCTCGAAGGACCAACGTTGCGGATTATGTTCAACGTTGCGGTTTCTTTTTATATAAATGAGGTTATTGCGGAAAGAAAACTATGATTTCTTTATTTCCACCTTTCAAAGAATTTATTTATCAATTTCAAATTATTAGGTGAATACAAATTTAGTAATGGCGGAACTAAAGTTAACAATAGGAAATTTTGTAATGTAATGAAAACAAAAAAGAAATATTTGACATAACAAATATCTCTTTAGATAATAAGACATCACAGTGGCGAACATCGATATTATTAAGTGATATTCTAATGGTTATTAACATAAATATGAATTCAGCAGAGTAAGAATTCTATTTTAAAAATTCATAACAATGATTTAACAATTATAATGTTCACGTAAAGTAAACACAAAAGCCAGCAGGTAAAATGTTGTTGTATCAACCATATGATGAATTAAATTTATTTCCAAACTTCTTCAGGTATAGTAACTTCCACATGCACTAATGGTCTTAAACCATTATTAAGTAGCACGAATATAAATTAGATTCCCTCAAAGCACAATAACATTTCAGAGTTTAATTGTATTTATACGAAATAGCTTACACAAGTTACATAAAATTTGCCTTATTGTATTTATCAAATTGACGAGGCGATGCAATATGATTTACTAGAGAATTACATTTTTAATTTAACACGAAAAAACAAGAACTTAAAACTATTTGGAAAAAAACAAAATCTGAATAATTATAATATATTTTTTGTTTTTTTAATAAATGTTAACGAAATCATCGCCTGCTAAATTTTAAATTTTTTTGAGAAATGATAATAAATAAATAAATATAAAAAACAAAGTATGTTATCCATCGGCATTACATTGGTGAATGGTGGGCAATATATTATTTGTTTTTAGATACCTGGGGTACGTTCCGAACCTTATACTATAGTTAACTATAACAATTTGTTGTTTTTCTTTTAGAGGCAAAGTTCCCACTATTGATTTTACGGTTTAAAAAAAAACACTATTTATAATTTATAATATTTTTCTTTTTTATTTACTATTTTCTCTTACATGTTTCGAAAATTAATTCATCTTCAGAGAAATTGAATTTGCAATTGATCTTACAATAATTATTTACTTAAAAAGGTAAATAAGTAAATAATTATTGTAAGATCAGTTGCAAATTCAATCTCTCTGAAGATGAATTAATTTTCGAAACATGTAAGAGAAAATAGTAAATAAAAAAGAAAAATATTATAAATTATAAATAGTGTTTTTTTTTTTAAACCGTAAAATCAATAGTGGGAACTTTGCCTCTAAAAGAAAAACAACAAATTGTTATATAGTGATATTACCGCACTCCGAAAACAAAAAATAAATTTTAGGTAATTATAGTTAACTATATTTAAATAATATTTAAATACGGCCGTTCAGAAACGAAATAGTACAGTTAATATTTAACTATTTGACAGCTGTTTGCGTTCATAAATAACACATAAATAACATACATAACACATAAAAACATAAAATACATATACATATATAACACATATACATAAAATACACATATACATAAGCATTATTAAAATTTAACGATTTCAAATTGACAGTTCAATTTATTTTGAAATTGCAGCATATATATTTTTCAAATTCTGAATGAAATGCAAGTTTTCTATAAGAATATGGTTAGTAATTTCTATCTTATACCAAGTTTATACCACCGATAGTTTAATAGAATAATAGTTTTTTGCTATTAAACTATCGATACATTGGGCGTTTATAGCACAAAATAGTATTATTCTATCTGTGGTATAAACGCTCAGAATAATATTGACAGATAGAATACGGCTAACGTATTTCAAATTTGAATATAAAATCTTATCAATCGAAAAGTATTTCAACAAAAAATTATAAAACTAATATTAATTTAAAATTAAAACTAAATTTTGAGTGATTTTGATGTTGCACATTTTTACAATCGCATGAAATTGTCTTTTACATTTAACGTTTTGACCGTTACAATTTTTTTGAATATACTATTATACTATCGATCAAAAGCAAAATATCAAATAACTATCTGTCAAAGTAAAAATGTATTATTCTATCCATTTACACCATAATAGTTTAATAGCTATTTGCTATTATTCTAATATACTACCATGGTGTAAACTTAGTGTTAGTTTTTAATTTTTTCGGTTTTAATTTTATTCAATTGAAACATTTTATGAAAGAATTATTCTGACATACGATTTTAACAGATTGTATTAGTATTTGTGTATTTAATATTTTACTTATGTTTGGGTTCTTTCAGGTTTTCGATGTACATCAATTTTTAACTTGTCTGAAAGAACGGACAAACCATATGATTTTCATTATTGTTGTATTGGTAGCAAAACAAAACACTTTCGATTTAAATTTACATTAAAATAATTGTGTAAACATAAAATATTTATTCACTTTACGTAGAATTTATGTTTAATTTTATAAAATTCACCTGAAAATCACAAAAAACTATCCACAAATAGTAAATTTAAAAAATGGCGTCATGTTTGTTATTGTTTTTATACGTGTGTGTTTGTATTAGTTTTTGCTGGAAGACGAATTTATCAAAAAATCTCAATTTCATAAAATTGATGTACATCAGAAAAAACATTAAAACTTTGGTCTGAAAGACACGACCAATTGATTTACATCAATTTTTTTTTATGTACATCACTTTTTTGGTCTGAAAGAACTCCACATTAAAGCTGACTCTCCATTAGTCTTTTTCATCTTTTTTTCTAGCCAAATTAGAACGAGAAACCATGACTAATTTTCTAAAGAGAGAGTAAGACGAATATCACAATTTTTCATGGAAAATATATTTTATGGGATTGGAATTGTGACATTTCACCATTATTTTTAAGAAACATCTAATTTTATTATATATTTTTAACAATGTCGTATCCAACATAGACTGCTAGACAATTTTAAATATATTTTTTCAGTGTAAAAGTCGTCTTTGTCCAAAAAAAAAGTCTTGCTCTATAGACTTTTTTTTATAGTAGAACACTTTTTTATAGTATATTACTTTTTTTTTTTAAAAAAAAGTCATGGAAAGTGAAAAAAAGACATGGAATAAATAAAAAGTCTTCATCGTTTTTCCTTTCGCACTTATATGATTTTCATATCTTCTATTTCACAAAATAAAAAAGATGAGAAAAAAAGACTAATGGAGAATGACCTTAAGCCGTGCTATACACCTGAGATAAACTATGCGAAATATGTGAACAATGTTTTTAAAAAAGTAATGTTTTAATGCGAATAAAGCATTTTAAAAAAAATTTAATGTTGCCGTTTTTCTTTTCTTTTTTAAATGTTTTGTTTTCGTAATGTTTTTTTCTATAATTACGTTATATACATTATTTTTTAAAAACATAGTTCGCATATTTCGCATAGTTTAGCTCAGGTGTATAGCGCGCCTAATGATCGTCGTTCAGAAATTATTTAACTATAGTTATTAAATATTTTAATACGGTGATTTGATTGGTGTATTAAATATTTTGCTATAGTAAAGTTTCGGAACGTACCCCAGTGTTTCTGTTCTAGTACTACTTTGACGCAGTTTAAATCTGTCAATTCAAACAAGCAACAGCTGGGTAAAAATAAAAACTTCGATAAAAACTTATTACTATTATATCTGCGTTATTAGTTTGATAAATGAGTAAATGTGAAATGTAACTTGCAAGAAATCATGTCACAAAAAGCTTTATCATCGGAATTACACTCTTTAATATGCGAAATTCAGTCAGATAAAATAAATGCCCGGGTAAAAGGTTTGAATCGTCTTGATGAGATTTTTAACACAAGAGCTAGAGATTTTAAAGCGGTTTTTGATCACGATGGCGATGATGATGATGATCCTGATTGGATGCAACTTTTTGAATGTGCTTTTCTAGGTCTAACTAGGGTATGCTATCACACTAATATATATATTTAAATGTAGAATAATATTTTTTGTCCTAGCATCTGGAACGGTTATCATCACAATCGAATAAATCAGCAACAGAGAATAAGAATTCGATTCATTCATTGGTTATCCAAAAAATTGTTCGGCTTGCAAATGAAGATTCAGTTAACATTAAATATTCAAGGATATTTGAAAAAAGTTTTAAAGTCTTGGAGAATGTGTTTGATAGAAGATACTTTGGATTATGTTTCTTACAAATAATTGAGAAAAATATATTGCTAATGGATGCAGATTTGACAGAAATTAAGTTAGAAGATTGGAATCGTAAGTAACGTGTAATTATACTTCTAAACTGTCCGACATGCAAAGGTTCTTGTATTTGTGTCGATTTTCGAAATCGGCATTTTTATGGTATCTTTACGTTTCAAGACCTAAAGGATGGATGGATGAATGAATGAGTACACAGAACAACTGTTTTTTTTCAAACTTCAAACAAGAGTTTACACTTAAGAAGCAATTTTAATGATACTTTGGTAAAACGTTAAAGTCAACATAAGAGTGCGGAAACTGGAATCTACTATACAACTGCTGATTTTTTCACTTTCTTTTTTGTTTGCTGCGAAACTACAGCTTTCGTTCATGAATCAATTTTAAATACACTTTGACGAAAGTTGTTTGTAAAGCAAGGAACTGATTGTTAGTTTTTGAGCGATATTGGACAAAGTGGCTGATAATAGATACTAGACAAAGTCTACTAAGAATGTATTTACAGTGGGCTTAGATTGTATTTCGCTTAAATTTATTAAACTTATCTTACCCGAAATTTTAAATAGCATTCTATAGATTTTTAATAACTGTATTACGCGGTCAAACTTTCCAAAAAATTGGAAAATTGCGAAAATAACTCCGTTGTCAAAAGTTAAAAAACCCACATCATTTTCTGACTTTAGACCGATTAGTACATTCGCAACTCTATCAAAAGCTTTTGAGATATTGATTAAAAGACAAATGTTGGTGTATTTAGAGCATCACAACATGTTTTGTGAGTTTCAATCTGCATATAGAACTGGTCATAGCACAGTGTCGGCGTTGCTCCACATTACAGATGATATTCGTCGGAATTTGGATGCGTTTAAATTCACCATGCTTATCTTGCTTGACTTTTCCAAAGCATTCGATTCCATAATACATGAAATATTATGTTGCAAACTGTCGTCGCTGTTTAAATTTTCACTTGCTTGTCGACTTATTTATTCATACTTATGTTCGCGATCGCTAGCTGTCGAAGTGTCTGGTTGTCTCTCTGATGTCATGCCACTTGCGTGTGGAGTACCGCAGGACACTGTGCTTGGGCCTCTTTTATTTTCTCTATTCATAAATGATATTTCTTCATGCCTAAGATTTTCTAAATTTCACCTGTATGCTGATGATTTGCAATTATACATATAATATAATAATAATAATATTTATTTGACAGTAAGTAAGCTATGAAAGCTTCTATTTACAGTAAATTACATCACATATGTCTCTTAATATTTACAACTTAATAATTTATATAGATTTTTACTTTAAAGTTAAGGGAGGAAATGATTACATTAGAATTATGATTAGGTTCATTTATAAGTTTAATACTCACTGATCACCATTTATACATTTTTCAAATTCAAAATGTCTCTTATATGAATTGCTAAACTTTTCTAGAGATGGACAAAATCGAATTGAATTTGGAAGTTCATTGTACTTTTTAATACCAAGGACAAAGAAGGAAGAATTCATAATCCGATATGTATTACGAGGTAGTTTAATATGATTTGTACGTTCACAATTTAAAAATTCAATTTTATTAAATAGATATGGGGGGGAATGAATAGATATCAGCTTTTTAATAAATAAACATATGCGCAATTCGTAGAATTTGTCGATGTCACATCCAAGAACTGTTTTATTAACAGACGAGATATGATCAAACTTACGAAGGGATTATATAAATCTTACGCAGGAATTGAATAGCATTCTCATCATATCCATACAATACCCATGCATACCATACATAACAACATCACAATATAGAAAGTGCTGCAAAATAAACGTCATAAATAATTTATGTCTTGGTTTAATGCTTGCAAAACCCGTTAGTTTCCAAAATACGCGTAAAATATTATAGACTTTGGTGCATATTCTAGATATATGGTCATCCCATGTTAAGGTACAGTTTATGAGTAATCCCAAATTAAGGACACTGTCGGAATAAGGAATTTTCACATTATTTAAAATCAACTCAGGGAATTCATTACTCGGTAGCTTTTTCTTGTAGATTAAAATGGCTTGGGTTTTCTTAGCGTTCAAAATCAAATCATTTTCTTTGGACCACTCAAGTATTCTTTGCAAGTCCTCGTTTAGCTTACGAACACATAACAACTTATTACTTAATTTATCGCAAATATACACCTGCACATCATCAGCGTAGATGTGAAATTCAGAATTCCTTATGCAATTAGTTATGTCAATTAATATAAAAACATATGTGACAAAATTAATTAATTAATTAATTGATTAATTATTAATTTAAAACATATGTGACAAAATAGTAAATAAAAATGAATGTATAGAAAAACTCAATGAAGATTTAGTGAGAATCTATAAGTGGTCTCTTGAGAACAATCTGAAACTTAATGCTTAAGTCACAAGGCATTTTAATTTATAAATACATGTTACAACCGTTTGATTTTCCTCCGGTTGTCCTTAGTAATAATTCCATAGCTATTTTACCTGTTGTACGTAATTTGGGACTCTTGATGGATTCAAAATTGTTATGGAATGAGCAGATTAATAATATTTGTGGTTTACGGGATACGAGTTTACGGGATACTCCGTGTTTTGTGGAAACTTACAAAATTTGCTAATGTAAAACTTAGACATAAGTTATTCATGTCTTTTATTTTGCCCCACTTACTTTCTTGTGATGTTGTGTTGTATGGAATGTTTGAAAAATGTATGTATAAATTGAAGATGTTGTTCAACGCATGTGTTAGGTATGTTTTTTCTCTACGAAAATATGATCACATTTCAGCATTTGCTGATAAATTATTAGGTTGTGGCATTAAAAAGTTTTTTGAGTTTCGAATTTGTGCTTATTTAAATATTTGTATGATATTGTAATTTTTTGTTTTTGTATATTATATCTCTTATTTTTAAATATGTGTCTGTGATGCTGTCGTTATATGTATTGTAAATAAAAGCTTTCAGCTTACTTACATTGAAATAAATAAATAAAAATAAATAATCTCCTGTTCTTCTCCTATTCTCAAGGCTGTTCCTCAGGGTTCCATTTTGGGTCCTCTTCTTTTTTCCCTGTTCATTAACGACATTACGTCCCTTCCTTGTCATTCTGTGCCCCACCTCTTTGCTGATGACGTTCAGTTGCTCCATGCTTGTCCACGATTTGACATCCATCGCTGTTTTCTTGAAGTTAATGCTGATCTTAAACTAATTTCTGACTGGGCTGTTTCTAATAGGTTGGTTCTTAACCCGATAAGTCGCAGGCCATGCTGCTCAATTGCCTTTCATCGCTGGACAATCACGGGTTGACTATTAAGACCGATGATGCTGTGATCCCTTTTGCTACACAGTTGAAGAATCTTGGAGTAATTTTTGATAGTGATCTGTCTTGGAGACCTCATATTAATTATGTCATTGGTAGAATCGTTGTTACCTTGAGAAGGCATAGTATCCTGAATCATCCTGCCTGTGCATATAAAAAAACGACTTGCTCATGCACTTGTAATGCCATTGTTTGATTATGGTATTGAGGTCTATTCTGGCTGTACCTTGGAGAATATCGGATTAATTAAGAAGTCTTTTAACTGGGTGGTTCGGTTCGTTTATGGTCTCAAAATTAGACAACACTTATCTGGCTTTGCTATAAAACTTATCGGCACATCATTCAATGATCATATTAGGATGCGACTCCTTTTCTTTAAACTCTTCAAATATGAGTGCCCACTTTATTTGGTGAAATGGTTTACTTTTGGCCCGTCAACTCGCTTGTATAGAATTACCCTTCCATCCTGTATAGAATTACCCTTCCATCCATCCTCGTACTCGTTTAGAACGTCCAAGCTGTTTAATGACCTTACGCCGGAACTGAAGCGGTTCTACAGGTCTGTTGCTAGTTTTAAATGTAAGCTATTCATCTATATGAACTGCTCAGACACCGCCTGGTCTTAATCCTATGTTTGTCTCGCTATTGCTACCCTCTCCCTGTTATTTTGTATTGCTTGCCTGCCTGTTTTTTTGCTTAATCCTAACGATGGTCTATGCAACATCTGCGTCGGTGCTCCTTTTCCCACCTCCTTTCACTTTCCTTCCCACCATTAACTTCCCTTCCCACCTTTCTGTTCATGTCTTTGTAACATATGTATACTTTTTTAACAACGATTAAACCAATAAGCCAATATCTACTATTCTTCTCTCCCCCTTATATATGTTGTATATGTGTGTTTGCTAGGAATATATAGCGGGGGATGAAGGCTCACTCTGGTCTCTGGTTTGATGTTGTTGATATAAATTCTTAAATAATTTTAGATTAATTTTAAATATATTTAGACCAAAGCTGTTGATAATATAATTTAGTTAATAGTCATGTATATATAGTTTATATATATTTTGTTTTGTTGTATGGCTCCTGCAGTCATTATCTTTTGTAAAAATATATCTTCTGTACAATACATTGGGCCTCGGGCTGTTTTCCGTCATGTACAAATAAATAAATAAATAAACATCAGTAACTTTGATCTCTGATGAGCGATTTTCATGGAGCTTGGTAGATAACTTCTTGACTAGAATGGAAAACTCACTTCCTTTAAATATAACAACAACATCGCTGTCTGTTCGCCTACTACTTAATGATATATGTTCCGGATCTTTACGAAAAATAACTGATTAACTTTCTGGTGATTTTAAACAAAACAGTGCGGCTTTATGGAACACTTGTTTGTTTTAAACTTCAATCTCTTTGTGGGAGACTCAGTTATTCTGCATCTCATTTTTTGTTTACAAAATTGGATAAATTAATTTCGTTGTACTTTTGCTGTAATAACTTTTAATGTTCCATGTTCACAGAAATGGTTATCTTGAATGATAACACACATTGAACATTGTATTTTGTTTTTCCGTTAACAATCTCTAAATTAGACTAGATATTGGGCAGATCATTTCCTGGCTAGGTTACAGTCGCTGAGGTGGGTACTTTCCACCGGCCAATTTAGAGCTTGAAAGTGCTGCAATTAAGTTACAACCAGATTCGATGAAAAAAGTTGATGTTGTAACTGAAAATACGTAATATTACTCTCAAAAATAAAACATGGTGAATGCTAAACAAAATCTCAAAAGAAAATACATTTTCTTGGGTCCATCAACCGCTTACCTTTGATTGTGTTCAGTTAATCGAGTGATCTGACCTTAATGATCACCTAATGAATACCCTTGCATTACCAATATTGATTTTCCTGATAGAGCAAAGCCCCAGAACTGTAATGGAACTTCAAGTAGCCTAATTACTTAATTAATTTAGTTATTTAATACATTTTCCCACTCATTTCGCCTAATGAATAAAAATTATCGTTTATCACAACTTGGCATAGAAGAACTCATGCTGAGACAAATAAAATTTCACCTATACAAAGTTATGATCCACTGGTTGAACAAAAACATATGAAAATAATATAAAGAAAAAAAAATATTTATTTAAAATATTGTGTTTGTTTATGGTATGTACATACTTTGATTTATCTACCATAAAAAAATAAATCCCATTTTTAAGCGTAAGTAAATAAATTAGTAAATATGGGTGGGTCCCCCAGCACCTGTTTTTTGAAAGCTCAATAACATCTGTCCCTGATAATCAATTTGGCTAAAACTTGGTACATAAGCATTTAGGATGGTTAACAACAGTTCTTGATCCCAACTTTCGATTTTTCACTTCCGGTAAAAAATTTGCAATTTTTTGCATTTTTTTAGTGTCTTTATTCATACTACAGCCTACAATAATGAAGTGATTATGTTGAAAATGATGAAAAAGTTTTCAATTAGTGTGAGAAGATAATGATCAAATTTTGACACACATTGATCAAAGTGGCGGGGGTCTACCACACAACTGCTATCTTTTCTCACTTTGTTTTTATAGTTTGTTGGGAGTATACAAACTACGTTCATTAATCAATTTTGATGACACTTTGCCCAAAGATGAAGATTTGAATGGCAAACAACTGATTAGTTTTTGGACAATATTGGTATAAGTAGTGGGAGGGCCCGAGCACTTTTTTATTTGAACCTTTAATAACATTAGCTTCTGATTTAGAGTGTAATTTGTAACAGTTCTGCATTCCAACTTCCGGCGTGTCACTATTGGTAAAACTCTTTTGCTTTTTCTATTCGTTCACCAGGATTTATGTCTGTGTCTTGTCTGTGCTTGTGTCTTGAATTTATGTCTTTCTTTAATGTTTTTATATTTAGAACTAAAGGAAATCTGTAATGATGTTTATCAATTAATTGAAGTATTTCACTATTCACTATATATCCCGAACATTTTGTGGTGCTGTGAAGTCAGTCTATGCATTAACATTGCCAATATTTTTGGTGGTGTCCATGCTACATATAGGAGCGTTGCCAAGCTAACCAGTTTCAAATATTCACCTCTGTCATACGCAATATCGATATAATTACCATGGTATCCGATTTTTTTAAGTTCGTTCATTTCATACAAACGTATATTTTTTATTCATTTCAAATTGCGAAGCGGCTCGTAGAACCTGTCCAAACCATGCAATCAAATTAGAACGAATGCAACCTAGTATATCAAGACCTTCAAAAAGGTATCTGATTTCAAACCTACCTTTATCTCACATCTATGCCAGATATCACGAGTGTCGATGTCGATAAGGGTAGTATTGGAAATTCTGACCATTATCTAATCACATCAGTTATCAAAACTGATTTGCTACAAATTAGAGTTCCCAAATCCCGTAAAATATTTCACTTTTCAAAAATGGACCCCAATGGTCTCCGAAGTTTTTTTCAAGGTTTCCCTTTTGATCGTCATTGTTTTTATACTGACGATGTAAATGTTTCTGCTCAAAACTTTACTGAAACCATTCCATTCGGTATTAACAAATTCGTTCCCTTTTCAATAATGAAACCCCAACAAAAATGTTTGTTTTCGAAAGCAGCCAAATTGGCTCTTAGAAACAAACGTAGATTATTTAATATTTGGATTCATAAAAAGAACTCTGTTAATCGATCCCAATATTTAAAGGCTAATAAAATATCAAACCAGATAATTGAAAACGAAAAAGCAGAGATTGACAGAGCGAAAGCGGCAAAACTTTCGAGTATGTCAATTTCTGACAAAAGTTTTTACAGTGCCATTAATTCTTTAAATTGTGGTACTAAATCTTCTATCCCTCCTATCATTGATGGTGACTCAATCATTACTGACCCTGCAAGGAAAGCTACATTGTTCGCGGAACGCTTTGCTTCAAATTCAACAGTTTTAGAAACTCCTAAAGAAATACCCCAAATCCAGTCTTCAGGAGTTAATATGAAACAATTACATTTCAAACCCAAAATTGTCGAAAAACTTTTAAGGGGGTTAAACAACAACAAAGCTTCTGGTCTGGCCAACATTCCTCCTGTTATTCTAAAAACATTTTCAAAAGAACTTGCACCAACCCTCACCAAAATATTTTATAAATCCTATAAATCTGGTATATATCCATCCTGCTGGAAGTTGGCCAATGTCCAGCCTGTCCCAAAAAAAGGAACGAAATGTGATATTTCAAATTATAGACCAATAGCCTTACTCCCAGTCATGTCTAAAATATACGAGCGCTATATTAATTCACACATATCCAAATTTTTGGAAGACAACCATTTGATATCTGACAGTGAATACGGTTTTAGAAACAAAAGATCAACAACCGATCTATTGAACTATGTGGCACATCTTTGGAATAGCATACTTGAGAAAGGTGGTGAAACGTACGTGATCGCATTAGACATCTCAAAAGCATTTGATCGAATTTGGCATGCCAACTTGATCAACAAGCTCGTTGCGTACGGTTTTCATCCCGCAGTCGTGAAGTTGATTCAAAATTTTCTCTCTAACCGATACATCTCGGTATCTATAGATGGCTTTTCTTCTGAGTCTAAATTAATAACCGCTGGTGTACCCCAAGGCTCAGTTTTATCTCCCACTTTATTTTTAATTTATATCAACGAAATGTTGCAAATCACCAGTAACCCAATAAATAGTTTTGCAGATGATAGTAGACTGCACAAGTCATTCGTCCCCCTATCTTCAAAGGGTAAAATACATGAATGAATAAATCCCGTCCGGAGAGACGCTGCCATAAATGTAAACGAGGACCTAAAAAAAGTCGCCGATTGGGGTGACAAAAATTTGGTCAATTTTAATTCCACCAAAACACAGCTATTGATTGTTTCCAGATCAAAGACCGAGTTTCCCAACGATATTTCAATTAATATGTGTGACTACCAAATAGACGAATGTGAAAGCATTCGTTTATTGGGAGTCACAATATCCAAAAGTGTCCACCTATACCTCAAGACGTATGTTGTTGTGGGACTTACGTCTTAAAAGGTATCTATGTGTTGTTGTGACACATTTTGTAATTCCTACTACACAACACTTCTTATTAAAAAAAAAAAAAAAAAAATATCGTGTTCTGTACTCTCCAATCTTCATTGTCTGTCTTAAGTGGACTTAAAATGCAGCGTAGGATCTTACGCTCAAACACAAAAAAATGTGATTCTTTTCGTGTAAGGTTCAATGTTTGTGACCCATACATCCCCACTGGTCTAACCAAAGTCTTGTATAACTTGAGTTTGGTGTTATCGAAGGAGAGGTTTAATTCAGTAGAAATTTCGAATACCTTGTTGTTATATCTGTAAGTATGCTGTCAAATAATAGCATAATATCCAACATATCTGTAAGTATGCTGTCAAGCGTTGATCTCAAATATTTAAAGGATTCATCTCTCTCGATTCGTTGATCGTTGTAGATCAAATCTTTTTCATCAGTCTCTTTTGAAACATTCGTATGTTTGATTTTTTGTAATTTATTTGCAGGAAAATTTTTCTAGCAACAATTTGACACTCAAGCGATTTGAAGTCTCACTAAACAGCTTCACTTTGGTCGAGGAGACTACATAATCAACTTACGCGATTATCTGTACTGAGTTTGTTGACAAGATGTTGTTAGTCAGTAGTTTCTTGTGACGAAACACATATTCCAAGGCAAGATTAAAAAGTATATGAGGGATAGCGACTTATCTTAAACCGAACATTTAACTTTAAAAAATATTTTTAGTCGTACACATCATTTAAAGTTCTGTACCGTCATTTTGCATAATGATACCAACTAACCATGGTTTCCCATTGGAGCTAGAGTAGCCCATAGATTCTCCTGTTTGAAATAGTCGTAAGCCTGCTGAAAGTCAACAAAAAGTTGATAGACAGGTTCGTTGAAATCTCGACAATTTTTCCAAAACCATCCTTATCGAGAAACGTGAATCTGTGATACTTTGGCCTTGCCGGAAACCACACTAATATTCTCCAAACAGGAGTTGTACATAGTGCGCAATTAACGTTTCCATGAATTGGTATCAACATAACTGAATTCAAGTCCTGTGGCATTTTCAGTCCTCCAGTAACTACATTCTGGTTGTATGGAATTATTTCGTGGAATGAGATTTCGTACTAAATGAGATTTTTGCATTCCGGTTCAGTTGAATGAAAAAATAAATCCCGCGTTTGTGAAATGATCTGTCAAATTATCTCGTCAACGAATTTATATATGAAATTTGATTATTTGCTTTGAAATGTCGAAAAAAGTTAGAATGAATCAAAAAGAAATGTTTGTTAGTTATTTAGAGGAGAATGTGGATTTAGCATGCAAGGTTAGAGGCAGCGATTGCTGCCTGTAATAATATTAATAATTAAAAAAATTCCAACTCAATCAATTTGAATTCAATAAATATATTTATGTTTTACTGATTTGTTATAAGTTGTTTAGACCTTAGTTACCGACATAATAATGACATTCTTAATTCCCAAGGGAATTATAAGAGGGAGTTATGGATTCATAATAGACCTAGTTTTCATTATAAATTTTTGTTTTGTTTATTTATAAACAACATTATTTACATAAAGCCATAGTAACGAATAACAATAACCCAGCAATACAATTTGAAATGAAAAACAACTAACTTGATCAATTAAAACGAAAAATCATGCTATCAAATACTTGATAAAAATAAATGTTTTAGTTTAATAAATGTTTTAGGTAGTAAAACATAAAATTATTTATGTATCACGTGAATTATTAGATGTCAATTACCTTGTGAAACTTACTAACCCTCGGGCCAGAGGCCCTCGGGTAGTAAACGTTTCCCTCGGTAATTAACATCCTCATAATTCCCTTGATACCTAAATAACTATTATATATGTAGTTTTATATCATTAATTTTTCTTTACATTACAATTATTCCTCTACCAATGCGGATCGCACTCTTCTACTTTCGTTTAAGTGAGATGGCTGAAATGTTTGTTCGGTATCATCAAGAACTTCGTACTGTTCATCATCCATAAAAATATCCTAAAAATATGGCGTCATTAACCACAGTTGTTGTGGGTACCCACCATACTCTAAGATTAAATTAATTATTATGTCATTGTACAACTGAGACTTATTTATTTTACTTACCTAACAAATAAACATTTCTTTCGTCATTCTTTATCAACATAATAAATTCAAATGTGTTCAAATAAATTCAAATCTATTGCACAATAGTAAATACACAAAAAAAAAAACAAGTTAATAACTGACTGATTTGTACCATTTTCAAAATATGTACTATTTAGAACTTGTACTAAAAACGATATCTCAAAAAGAGAACGAGAATACCAATTAGTGGAATGGAATTATTTAGTGAGAAATCAAAATTCGAGATAAATAATAATTCCATTTCAATTTTTCTCACAGAACCAGAATCGAGGTACTGATCATTCAAACAAGTTCAAACAGACTGGAAGATAGAGATTCACCACCATGTACAATCATTTCGTATGTTATATCGTCGATACAAAATACAAATTGCTTTATTTCGTTTTAATTTTAAATTCGTCTACATGTATCTTTTACGCACGAATAAGTTTTACTCGTCACTTGTGTTAAGAAGATTCTCAAAATAAGTGGCCCAAGCATAAAATATTTTTAAGGTTCACTTGTAGCTCCTCAGATGTAATTGGGTCAATACAGTTTAAAGTCCCTTCTTTAAGGTTTTAATCTGTTGAAAGAACTTACGTGGTCGATGCTCATTATTGAAAGTGAAGCTTTCAAACGCCTCACACTTTCTTTTCTATAAATCTCTCTTTGTTTGTCTACAATCTACATAGCTTTGTAACGACTTGTCTTGCCCGTTTATAGTTCTCGTTTGTTTCGTCATACTTGGTGGCACACTTAGTGGCAAGTTGTTGTTGTTGTAGCGACGAGAATGTGGTGCACTCTTCCGGCTCCAAGTCCAGATTCAGGAACTCTGCTAATGCTCTTGAATGGTATCACAGATCTTCCTTTGTCAATTCGGTTGGTTTTTCTGGACAATTGAATAGGTGGTTAGCATCATGTGGCGTGCCCTCACATACGGGACAGTTGACAACAATTTCCTTGTCAATTCTCCTTATGTAGTTTTTTAAGATGCGTGCCCAACCGGATCATAACTGCGCTAGGATGGCTCTGGTGCTGCGTGGTAGTTTGACTTCTTCGGCAGCGATTTTTGGTGGCTTACTATTAAGAACTCGATTCGGGGCGTAGTTCCTTATTGTGTTTTCACAACTTTAGTGTGTATGTTTTTTTGATCCCGCCTTATACGTCGGCTCGTCGATGTTGCCGGTGACTTGATTTTTTCAACATCTTGTAACAAGCACTTCGCAGTCCGTCTTATGTCATTAGGTGGTGTACTCATGAAAAAGGTGTCACTGCATGGATGTTGTTCTTTATGACAGGCACATAAATAGTGTTTGGTAAGCATTTCGTTATGTTCACGGACCGGCAATATGTTACATTCCACGTGCAGGTGATCTCGGTGGACCATTAAATGACATCCGGTTGCGGTACACAACTGCGTTCTGTGTTATTTGTAACTTATTTCAGTGAGCGTCAGCAACTTGGGTGTCCATATAGGTGTAGCATAATTTAAGAACGGTCTTCCTATTGCTTTATATGCTGTTATTACTTTTATCCTTGTCCCATAAACTACCCGCTAGTGCGTTCAATGCATTATTCCTATTTTTCAGCTTTGTGTTCGTTTTTTGAACATGAGCGTTGAATTTAAGTAGTGGATCAAATGTTACCCTCAACAGTCTCGGATTTTGTTCACCGATTTTTTTTATTCCACAGCTTTGCTTAATATCGCTCAAAAGCTAATCAGCTCCTTGCCATACATATTTGCATCTTTTTTTAAAGTGTCATCAAAATTCATTCATGAACGAACGTTGTATGCACCCAACAAACATAAAAAACATAGCAAAAAAAACACCTGTTGTATGGTACACTCCCCAACCCTTTAACCAATGTACTCTTAAAGCTGATAAAATCTTTCTCATGTTACTTGAAAGCTTTTACCACGTTTCATGAAAATCGATCGGTAATTGTAGGCTACAGTAGGGATAAATACCTGAAAAAAAACAACTTTTTAACCGGAAGTGACAATCAAAAGTTGGTATGCAGAAATATTGGAAACAGTACTAAAACCTTATATACAAGTTTCAATAAGATCATAAGCAGGGATTAGAATTTATTGAAGATTTAAATTTAGAGGTGTTCAGAGGAACTCACGCCATTTTGTCCAAATTTGAAATGAATCCAGATTTTTCATTTTCAAGTGAACCTGGATCATTTGTCAAAGTTTCATCAAGATCATATGCAGGATTGTCACAAAATCACCCATCCACAGACGTACAATAAAATTAGTTTTTATTGGATATTTAGATGCAGGATGGCTCAAAATAAAAGAAAAAACAAAACAATTTAAAATTGTGGTGAAATAAAAATTTATGTCCATCAGTATCTCAAAACGCGTGTTGTTTTGGGAACTAGGTCTTAAAAGATATGTATGTGTTTAGGCACAAATTGTAATTCCTACTTTGAACACAACAGTTTTTATTATAAAAAAAATATCAGCTAGAGCTACCATATGTGTCATAACAACACATAAATATAAGCTTTTTCCATCGCTTTTCTATGTCGCATTTTTAGGTGTTCTTTACTGTCATGTTTTAGTCCTAAAGATGGTATAAGGTTGTCTATATCCTAATTATAGAACCTAATTAGGTAGTTTCTTATGTGTCTTGGAGATGATGGTGTATTTTGTTGTTGTTGTTGTTGTTGTTGTTGTTGTTGTAGCTTCGGGTGCGGTGTTGCTCTCAGACTCTATGTCTAGATTCAGTAACTCTGCTACTGCCCTTGGGTGGTACTACAAATATTTCTTCGTCAGGTCACTTGTCAACAATTTCCTGGTCGATTCTACTCATGTAGTTGTTTAAAATTCACCGACCAACCCGATTTAACTGCGCTAGAATGGATCTGGTGCTGCGTGGTAGTTTGATCTCTTCAGCAGAGATTTGTAGTTGCTTCCTATTGCGAACTCGATTTGGGTCGTAGTTCATTATTATGTCTTTTATACTTAAACTCGTTGATGTTACCGGTAACTTGGTTGTTTTTTTTCACAACATATAAGAACCACTTCGTGCCCGCCCTATATCTTTAGGTGATGTAGTCGTGGATAAGGTCTCCTTGCAGGGATGTTGCTCTTTGTGACAGTTCCATAGATATTGTTTGGTAAGGATTTCATTATGTTCACCGACCGGCAAGGTGATCTCGTGCAGGTGATCTTAGTGAGTCATCAAATCGGTTCGGCCGTCATCAAATTGGTCATTAAATCGGTTCGCAAGATTGCGTTTTGTGGCATTTGTAACTTATTCCAGTGAGTGTCAGGAACTTGGGGTGTCCATATGGGTGCAGCGTATTTTATAAAAAGTCTCCCCATTGCCTTATATGTTGTTATTATTGTGTTTTTATCCTTGCCCTAGAACTACTTAGCTAGTGCTTTCAGTGCTTTATTCCTGTTTTTCAATCTCGAGTTCACCTGTTGAGCATGACCATTGAATTTAAGTAGGCGGTCGAATGTTATCCCCAATAGTCTCGGATTTTTTACCATAGGAATGAGTATGTTGTCAATGCTGATGTTAAGTCTTATATTTATCTCGTTAGCAAATGTGGTGAAAAGTGTAAAAGTGGGCTTTTCCGTGGAAAGTTTTAATTTCTGGTTTTAAACCATTCATTCAGGGTGTAAAGGTAGGTGTTCAGAACATTAGTGAATTGTTTCAGCTTCTTTCCTGTTGCAAGCACTATGCAGTAAACTGCATATGGCGTGATGGTTCTTTCCTCTGGTGGATGGTCTGGTCTTGGTAGGTAAACTGCTTAGGTAGAGATTAAATAACGAAGGCGAGAGAACTCCAACTTGTGGAAATCATTGTCTGAGCACTCTCATATTAAATTTGCAGATACGGAACTAAACGTATGTTTGGTGGCCTCTTAGTTAGTTGCATAAACAGTGCTTTATTAAACCTGGAAGATTAGTGTTATATATATCATTCAGTAGTGGAGCGTGCCAGACTGTGTTGAATGCTTTTGATAGGTTGAGTGCAACTACGATTTTTCTAGTATAGGGTTGTTATAGTTGTTCAGGCCATCACTGATTTGATTTTGGATTCTGTGAAGAGCTGTATGATTGTGCTGTCCTAAAGTCATGGTATGACGTCAAATTGCACAAATAGATCGGTTAACCGAGATAGCAGAAATGCTTCAATGAGTTTTTCAGTATCAGTTTGTTTGCAATCGACTATAACTGTAGTATGCATCATCATTAAATTTCTTTTTAACGTAACCACCATATATTTTTGTTTTGTATGATGACATCGGATCCATCATGCCTCAACCAGATTCTTTTTCCCGTTTTACGCGTCAATCAGTTTATGCAAACAGTCAAACTGCTGAGCTCACACACTGTCATAGTGACAGAATGCAGGGAGATTTCTTACTCCGTACATCGTACAAAGGGAATGCTTTGCCCGAATCAATAGTCTCGGGGACGTTCAATCCACAAAACTTTAAAAAGTCGTTCTTGAACCCCTGAAGACGCTTGTTGTTGTGGGACCTTACCTAGGTCTTGAAAGGTATCTGTGTGTTGTTGTGACACATTGTAATTCCTATAACAACACTTTTTATTAAAAAAAAGTTCATTGCTATTCGCAAAATTCTTATAATTATTCTAATAATTTTTATAATTATTTTACTTCTAGGATTGTTATGTGTTTGTTTTTCGTTGTACAAAGAAGATAAAATATTTCCTCAAATTATGATATGTCAATGTATTTACAATACAACCCGTCTAGGATTGAAATATTCGTACGTCTTAGAGGAACTACATAAATATATTAAACCAATTGAAAATTCAATTTTAGAATTGGAAAGTGGAGCCGTTCTAACAGAATGGATAAAAATCGCATTTATATTTTCGCAAAATGTATATCAAGAATTGTATATGTTTTTTCTTAATTGTAATAATATATCATTTCAGCTAGCATACAACGATCATAAAGCAGTTCATAATTTTATAAATAATATTTTTCATCAATTAACCAATGCATATCGTCCTCATTTAGCTATTGAACTAAAAGAATTTATTTTTGAATTTGGTAATCTTTCGCTAATTATTCACTGCCCAGATCAAAAATTGGAAAATAAAATAATTCAAAGTCATGAAAAATGGAGGAAAATGATTAAACAATTTTTTTCTGTTGCCTGCCAAGAAATTAAATATCTAAATGGATTTAATACTAAATTAATTCGTAATCCTGAAATGAATGAAGTTTTTCTAAAATTTGCATCACGTTTGTGTTACTTTGTTAGTGTTGTTTTTGTTAATAGCTCCAATTATTTTAACTAATGTTATTCCTGTTTTCAGATGTTCTGGGATGTAGAACTTAATCAAGAAATTGTTGAAAACAAGAACGAGGATCAAGAATCATTAAAGAAACGAATAAAACTGTCAAATAAATTACAAAGTTTTCTTGATCAAATTCTACTAAGTGATGACAAATTTAATTGGAGATGGTTTATTATCTTTGCAGAGTTTTTAACGAAATACCCAAACAGTGTGATGGATTTCGAATTGAAATCAATCTTAGAGTTGGCTGTTAATTTTCAGACAACAATTCAATATCCCATTCAGATTATCTATCTCATTAAATGTGTGCAATTTTTAATTAAACGAGAAAATGAGTTGAAAAATGACGAAGCGTTGATAGCTGAATTGGAATCCTTATGGAGTAAATTAGCGTCTTCGTGTTATAGGTTAATTTAATTGGTTTATAAAGTTTTATTTTAACAAATCTATGTGTTGATTCTTATATTTCAGGTCCTCAATAGCTCATCAATCTATATTAGAATACCATGATTTATTATCGATTCTTATATTAAATAAAAAATATCAATCACATCAATTTATTGCAACAGCTCTTATAGATTTTTCTGTAAAAACTTTTCCCAAAAACTCAAAAACTTTAAAAACTCTTTCCTCAATCCTAACTGTTATGGATATTGATTTAGTGGAAAATAGTCGAAAAATAATAGAAGATTGTCTTCAATGGTTACATTCAAAAATAGATATTTTAAAAGTTAGTTTGTCAAGTGAAAAAGATGAATTTCATAATGAAATTTACAAAATCGATGTAATGTTAACCTTAACACGAAAAGGTGATTTAATGTTAGACAAAATCGGAGAAATAAATATCGACAACAGCTTAAACAATATTGAAACAAACATTCTAATTAAAAACTTAGATAAATTGATTATAAACGATATCAATTTCGATGTTGTAGAAAATATGTCGGTATCCAAACATTTAACAAAAGATTTACGATCCGTCATCAACGAAAATATGTTTGAAACAGTAATAATTACATTAAACTTAGATAAAGATTTCTCATGTAGTGATGGAGCTATTGATTTAAATTATTTGTTAAAAAATGTTGAAACAATTCTAACAATGTTGAATTATTTTATTCAATTTGGATCTTTAAACGACGATAGTTTCGATAAATCATTTTTATTAAAAAAGTTGAACATTTTATTGCAAATGATTGAGGTATGAATAGAAAATTCATATTATTAAAAGTCATTTGAAATTCTGTTTTTTTTTTTCAGAAATATTTTGCAGACAATCCATCGTTAAAATTGGATACTCAAAATTGCTTAAAATTATTTAAATCGTTGAATGGATTGTTTGCCATAGAATTCCATCCAAAAATAGGATATCTTTTAAGACATTATGAATTTGGAGACTGCTTCAAATGGGTTATAAAACAAATAAATTATACAGTAACTGATTCTCAACGACCAAAACTAACTAACCTTAATACATTAGAAGGAAAAATATTATTAAGATACACAGGATTTAAATTATTAGGTGACTACTGTTGCTATGATGGAGTTAATTCTGTACAAATTCTTGAATTTTTGGAATCGGAAATGGAATTTAATTTACAGAATAATATTGATTTAAATATTGTTATATATTTAATTGAGGTTCGTTCGCTGGTTGGAAAAAATTTAGTTTACTTCAGTTTTGTATGTTTTCTATTTACAGTTGTTTTGTAAAACGGAAAAGTCCGAACTAAAAGCGAAATGGATATTGGACCAGGGTAAAGAGCTTTGCCAATTTCATGTTTATCATGAAATAAGTGAGAAGATAATTGATATGCTTCCAGGTAATATTGATTTAAGTTATAGTTAATTATGTAATATTTACTCGATAATTTTCCAGGCATCATCAAGTACGTGAATGACTACCCAAGCCTAACTGAAGACATCTTAATCATGGCTTACTCATTTATCAGAAAATGTAGTCAAAAAATTTATTCGCCTGATATATCGCGAAAAATAATATTAACAATAAAATATTTAATACAAGCATATCCACTGTTGCTGGATCTGCCAACGTTTCAAAAAATTTTAAAACTTTTTGTTAATTTTATTAATTCGTCAATTACAACAATTCAATTCGAAGTGATCAAATGTTTAACGTACATTTTTAATCAAAACTGGTTGTTACCAAAAAATCTTGAAAAAGATTTAACAAAATTTTATACAAACTTATTTCAAAGTATTCCATTTGAGGAGGTAAAATTATAATATAATATTTTGTATATAATTATTTGATTAATTATTAATATTTTAGATCGAGACATCACAGTCAAACACAGAAAGTGTAATATCAGTGAAAATTCAATTTTTGACATCAATTATTTCTGTAAACTATTATCTTCGGAAACATTGTTTGTTTAAATTATTAGAAACGTTTTATACAAATGAACAAAAAGAAGAAACTATTTCTACGATTTTAAACCTCACATGTAAATTTATCGATGTAGAGGTTTCGACGTTAATTGAGAATAATTTTGAGTATCTGTTATCAAAATGGTTGATTAATGATTATCTAATGGCAAAGTTTCCATGGTACTTAACTGAGAGTGAAAGTCAGAATATGTTTTTTATAGATTACAAAGATGTCATTAGTTTTGGGATATTGCGATACAAGTGTGAGTTATTGGAAGAGTTTGCAAAAATCATGAGTATTAATGTAAAAGAGTTGATTAAGGTAAGTGAGATCTTTGAATACTTGTTTTTATTTTGTTCTAATACGCGTCGCAAGCTTGTAAATAGCATTTGATTTATATTGTGACAACCGACCACGCTTGCTTGTCCTTTTCATCATTGTTTCTTAAAATGAGGTCATAGTATGTTTTTTCAAAACAGTGTGCATTGTGCAAGCTTAAAGTTTGTATTTAAGGATTTGGGATAGGCCTGGAGCGATAGTGATGATGTATTGCGGATTTAAAAGCTTGGGGATTGTAAGTAGCAGGAAAACATTTTTTGGTAATCGATTCCACCAGTTACGGAACGTGAAAAGAAGGAGTTATTATAGCTAGATGTTCTCACACATGAGACTTATAAGGTATGCTTATGGGAATGCGAAGATTGTCTTGTGACTCGTGAAGATCTACGCAATGGAGGTATTAAGTTATTAATTTCCTTAGAGCATTTACCGTAGTAGTATCTATAAAACAGTGTAGGAGCTCCAGCCACTCTTCTACGATGCTGCGAATCCATACCCGATGTTAACATTGGATCATCAATTTCAAAGCACCCCTGTGAACTCTGTCGACAAAATCTAGAGGTTTCTGGTGCTGCAGCCTATATATAGGAGTTGAACTCGAAGATCGGTCGTATATATGCTTTAGAGATCGTAGTAATTTCCGATGGAGAGAAAAAGCTTTTACAGCGACGTACGGAGTCGTTTGGACCCCAATTTTGCCACGGAAAGAATATGATCTTGCCATTTCAGTTCGTGATTGATATTAGTACCCAATAGTTTAAGTGTTGGTGATTTTAATAATGGTTGCATGGAAAACGTTTGATTGCCGTTATATACTACTTAAAAGTACATTATAAAAGTAAATACGAATATATTTCTCTCTTATACTGCATAAACATTTTCATTTTTCATCAATTATTCGTTGTTTTCTTCAAACAATAATTCTTCTACGAGAATTGGAAATGTTAAGTTCATTAGTCTAGAGGTTAGAAAACAATACATTAATACATACTAGCATTCTGGAAAAAACATACAAATAAATTTGATATTAATAATTATTGGAAGAGAATAAAAAATGTTATTCTCGTAATAAAATTGATTTAAAAGTGGTGTACTGATATCGCTTCAAAAAATACGGGGGATCTAAATAAAAGCGTTTTAACAGCTTAAATCTTTTTAAAATCGATATAAAAGCAAGCCAAAAAATGTATCAGTGGGTCCATCTATATATGAAAATTTTTTGAATTTGAAATTAATATTATTAGCACTAAATCAAAATAAGACTTTCCAAAAGAACTTTTTGTACTAAAAATATTTTGAGCATCAAACTTTAAAATTTGAAGATGAATCTGCCAAATGGAAGGAAAAACAATTTGTAAAAGGAACAAACCTAAAGATTCCATGCAAAAAAACACCTTATCCCATATTTTATATACAATAACTATTGTTGAAAAAATAATGTCTAAATTAAGTTACTATAATCATCTAAGATAAAGGTAAAACTATAAAGGGGTTGAAATCTAAAGGCGTTTAGATACAAAGAAACTGCATGATCTCCTTCTATGATATCCCAACAGAAAACCAAAGGAAATGCGCTACCAAATTTAACACGCAGTTTACAGAAAAGCCAAGTAAACATCAAAAGAAAACAAGGTCAGTATTGAGACATCTGCGCAAAGTAAATACTGAACACCTAGAGGATATCACATTCACCAAAGAAGAAATTGAGAATGCTATAAAGAAAGCTAAGCCATCCAAAGCTATTGGACCGGACGGCATCTCATCCATCATGCTAAAACACATTGGACCCAAAGGATTGAACTTTCTCACTTCCACACTCAACACATCGCTAAATACTCTTCAGATACCTAACATCTGAAAAACAGCAAGAATAAGCCCCATCCTGAAACCTGGAAAACCTGAAGAGAAGGGAGAGTCGTACAGACCGATCTCCATCCTCTCATCGGTTGCAAAACTGATTGAAGCGCTTCTGTTACCTCGGTTATCCAGATCTTGCAATTTGGCGCCCCACCAATATGGCTTTAGCAAAGCACATAGTACAACCACCGCTCTTCACAAGATACAAGATCAAATCAGTGATGGATTATACCAAAAACAACCTTGTGCCAGAACAATATTAGTTGCGCTCGACCTATCAAAAGCATTCGATAGTGTCGCACGCCGAACTATTGAATGATATATTTAACACCAATTTGCCAGGTTTAATAAAGCGCTGGTTGTGCAACTGCCTACGAGGCCGACAAACATACGTTGAGTTCCGTAACTCCAAGTCTAAGATGAGAGTGCTCAAACAAGGAGTTCCGCAAGGTGGAGTTCTCTCACCTTCACTATTCAATCTCTACCTAAGCAGCTTACCTACACCACCAGAAGGAATAACCATCACGTCATATGCTGACGACTGCGCGGTGCTTGCAACAGGAAACAACCTGGAACAACTCACTAATGCTTTGAACACCTACCTAAACATCCTGAACGAATGGTTTAAAACCAAAAACCTAATACTGTCCACCGAAAAGTCCACATCTACACTTTTCACCACATGGACGAAGGAGGTCAACACAACACTCAACATCTGCATTGACAACGTGCTTATTCCCACGGTAAAAAATCCGAGACTGTTGGGGGTCACATTCGATCCACTACTTAAATTCAATGCTCATGCTCAACAGGTGAACGCAAGATTGAAAAATAAGAACAATGCTCTGAAAGCACTGTCTGGCAGTTCATAGGGGAAAGATAAACAATAATAACAACATACAAAGCAATAGGAAGACCTATTTTGAATTATGCGGCACCCATATGGACACCTCAGGTCGCTGACAGCCACTGCAATAAGTTACAAGTAACACAAAACGGAGCGCTGCGAACAGCAACCGGTTGTCATTTGATGGCTCACCGAGATCACCTGCTCCATGAATGTTACATATTGCCGGTCCGTCAACACAATGAAATGCTCATCAAACAATATCTTTGGGCCTGTCATAAAGAGCAACATCCCTGCAACGACACATTATCCACAACCACACCACCTAAAATCATAAGGCGTACTGCGAAATGCTTCTTAACTGATGTCAGACACAGTGAAATAATAGGTAACATTGACGAGCTTACGTATAAAATGGGCTTAAAAACGCTACACACAAAGGTTGTTGAGGACACATTAAAGAACTACGCTCCAAATCGAGTCCTCCAGAGTAAGCCGCCACAGGTCGCTGTGGAAGAGGTCAAACTACCGCGCAGCACTAGATCCACTCTAGCGCAGTTAAGATCCGGTTGGTCACGCATCTTAAATAATTATATGAGTCGAATTGACCACAACATTGTTGACAAGTGTCCCATATGTGAGGGCACGCCACATGATGTATACCACCTATTTAATTGTTCAGGAAAACCAACCAACTTGACGAAGGAAGATTTGTGGTACCGCCCAAGAGCAGTAGCAGAGTTCCTGAATTTGGACATGGAGCCGGAGGAGTAGCACTGCATCGTCGCTACAACAACAACAATAGGTAACTTAATAATGATGAGAAAAAACAAATTGTGTTTTTTATTTCAATTTCATTTAAATGCTCATAATTTAAATCGATTTTATACTGTTTAAATAAAAGTCGTTAAAACAGAGTAAAATGATTTTTTCAATTCACTTTTATGCCAGTGTTTATAAAAGGTTTTTATAAGTATATTATTAAACTTAAACAAAACCTTTAAAAAATTTATTTAAAAGGCGTAGGAGAAGGATACCTCCTTAAATCCCAATTAATGATAAAAAATTTATTTAAGAAATAGTTTTAAATCTAAATTTATAACAGTAATCCAAAAGCGATTTAAAAGTCAAGGAACTTGTTGTGCAGTAAATCAGAACCATACGTTTTCTAAAAGGCTTTTAGAACTAATTTAAAAACTAAATTTTATGAGAATCATTATAAAAACAATACAAAAGCGAACAATACAAGAGCAATACAAAATGCTAGCTTTCGCAACACGAGATACTACAGAAAATTGCTATAATCAAGACGGTGTAGGGATTATGCACCGGGCAAGAGCTCTAATGATGCATTAATGATCGAGGTAAAGGTAAAATATTGGAGAGCGTTAGCCTGAGGATATCTTAACCATCGAGCTCTTTAAAATCTCATCTCTTGTTACACACAAATGTAATTTAATATATTGAGCGCCATGAAAAACCATTTTTACAATAAAAAATGTCAAGTACATATAATGGTAAAAAATATTTTTCAAAACAAATTTGTTTTACTATTATAATCTCCTATTATACTCGCTTATAATACTCTCTAATATTATACTCGTCTATTCCTTATGATTATTAACAGACGTGTTTTCAGTGCTGTAAATGGTTACTTATGGGCGCGAAATATATTATTATATTTATATGTAAATAATTAGTTTCTACAAAAATTACATAATCGATCACTTCGATTTTACCTAAATCAGCAAACCTTTCGCGTCACACCAGAGCAAACGTAGCAGCGCATCCCTTTACAGTTCAAATAATTAGGTGTAGAACTGTAGCCTTCCAACGTGACTTTTTCAACAGAGTCTCTCATCTTTGGAATGCCTTACCTTCCTGGGTTTTCCCTGATGAATTTAATCCTCAAGGCTTTAAAGTTAACGTTCATAAATTTCTCAGAGAACCTTAATTTGCAATTCATTCTTATCCCTAGTTGGCATGGTATCTTCGGATATTCAGAGACGTTAATTTATAATTTATTATAATTAACACTAAACATGCCTAACTTTGAATAAAAAAAAAATAATAAAAAAAACTTAACTTTTTCGCGATTCAAACCGTCTGAACAACCGATAGAAAACTGTCGGACTGCGGCATCGTACGATAAATTAGTTATTTATTTTATTCAAAACAAATTACATCTCGAAACATCTATTTTGGTTCAATGGATCGATGTTTGGTTGACGTTAAGGTAAAGCTTTTTCTCCAACTTAGTTATAAAAAAAATAGTGCTGCTTATTAGAAATAAGAAAATTAAAAAAAAGTGATTCAATATTAAAAAAACTCATGACAAATTTAATTCTAAATATAATTGCATTTAAAATAAGTGAACAGATTGGTTTTAAATAAACGACAATTTAAAACCAAACCGCAGCAGCTTCATCAACTGTCTTTCTGATTCGACCACAAAATTCTATCCCAATTCATGTATTATAAAAATGTTACTCACATGCTATTTTAAAATGATCACAATTATGGAACCAGATTTATCATTAATTTATATGTATATGTAATTCACTTTAATCAATTACTATTCGCCATCGATTTCCTTCGTTTTGTTTTGACCTCTTCAGCACAACAAACAAAAGAGAGTCCGCTGCGATTTATTAGAATGAATTAGATTTTGATGTAATATTTCAGGAATTAGTGCTCCGTAATTCATGAAATATTACATGAAAATATAATTAATCGCCGCAGACTCTCTTTTGTTTGTTGTGCCCAAGAGGTCTAATCAAAACGAAGAAAATCGATGGCGATTAGTAATTGGTTATAGTGAATTATACATATAGTCTGTAAAATTTCTAGTACATGGGTCGGCTATAAACTTTTAAGGAGATTGTGTGCTGAATGACTTTTGTGTAATTTAATTTTCCTTTGAAAAACGTCAAACATTTTACGAAAAGCGACCGAACAAATGGCCCATAATTTATAATAGAGTACCAATGGCTTTAAACGGTGTGTTGATGTTTCCTTATTCTTTCCTTAACTAGTGATTGCAATAAATTTTAATTCGTTGTTGCGTTGTTGTGAGCTTACTGCAGATCTGTTTTATGTGGATGGAAAATGTTTACGCTTTGTCAAAGACCACACCCAGACGTTTTTTGTGTTCAACTGTGGGTGTCGTATTTTCTGCAACCTCAATTTCTAACTTATCGTATATTTCACGATTTCATGTCGGTAAAAGGTTTGCTTTGGATTTTTCGGTTGAAACCTCTAATTGTTCGAGAGCCACCTTTAATTCGTTTGCGGTAGTGGTAGATCAGATGGCAGATACTTCTAAGGGTGTTCGTATTGTCCTGTGTTTTGGGGCGTGTTGTAAACTCTGTTTAATTCGTTTGCAAACTTTTGATAGCCGTTAAAATTCTGTTGAATGGTATTACAACGTTGCCTGATTTACGCTGCGGGTTATACAGTCCTTTAATATTTTTCCAAAAGTTTTTTATTTAGTTTAATTCCTTGGGTCCAATGTGTTTGAAGATAATAGTTGAGATGTCATCGGATCCAATAGTTTTTCAAGGTTCAATCTTTCGTATTGCATTCTCAACTTCTTTTTTGCAAAAAATTTATCGGCATTAAGTTTGCGGAGATGTCTTAGCACTGTTCTGGTGTTCTCCTCGTATTTACGTAGCTTTTCTGTAAACTGTGTATTAATTTTAATGTGCGTTTTTTATAATTTTCACTTGGAATATCATTGAAGGAGATTATGCAGTTATTGTTATCATCCAAGTTGTCGAGGATGAGTTAATCCCTTAATGACCTTCCAAAGACTACTATTTGCCTGGCAACACTTGATTTTACTGACTATTTCTCGCCATTTATTTCTTTTGTGTTCTGTTACTAATCTGTTAATTTTCTTATGTTGTTGTTGTTGTTGTTGTTGTAGCTACAGTTTTGGTGCTAATGCTCCGGCTTCATGTCCAGGTTCAGGAACTCTGCTACTGCCCTTGGGCGGTACCACAAATCTTCCTTCGTCAAGTTTGTTTCATTTTCAGGACAATTAAATAGGTGGGCTACATCGTGTGGCGTGCCCTCACATGCGGGACACTTGTTTTTTTTTTTATTAATTAGTTAGACATGTTTAGCACACTAAATATGAAATATTCATTATTTAGACTCTTTGAATATCCGAAGATACCATGTCAACTATAAAGGAAGGAGATGAGGAAAATGGAAGGAATGGGGATATAGGGATAACTATACTAATTGTTTTAAATGATTATGGACATTTTCTTTAAATGCCTGAGGGGAAAATTCATCGGGAAATACAGAGGGAGGCATTGAGTTCCACAATTTGGCCACTCTATTAAAATAGTCGTTCTGAAAGGACACAGTTCGAGGTATTTGTACAACAAATGGATGGGACGACTCGGCAGCTCTTGTTTGTCGATTATACTGCGCACACGGTGGAAGGATATTTTGAATTTCCTTAGAGGAGAATTCGCTAAAGTTATATTTATAGTAGATTGATAATTCAGCCACATTTCTTCTGTGCTGGAGTGAATCAAGCTGGTCCGTTAGTTCGGTATTACCAATCAACCGTATTGCTTTTCTCTGTACAGAGTCTAGACATTTTATTGTTGACTGACAAGCACCTCCCCAAACATGACAGCAGTACTCCATACATGGACGAATAAAGGACTTGAAGATTAGCAAAATTTGCTCGGGATTGAAATTCTTTTTACATCGACTCAAGAATTCTAATTTTTGCATTGCAGATTTAGCGAGATTGAACACATGTTTATTCCATTTCTGGTGATTTTGAATATCCACTCCAAGAAGTTTAACTGATTCAACCTCACGCAATTCCTCGTGGTTTATTTTAATAGGGAAATTTTTATGTCGCTCTATTCGTGAAAGACGGCATAGTTTGGTTTTGGTTGGACTAAATGAAACAAGATTACGATCTCTCCATACCATTATACGCTCCAGATCTTTGTTGATAGAATCAATTAGCAGCTCTCTATCAGTGGTAACTGCAGTATGAGATCGAAATTTAGGAGATGCATGTAATGCACGCAATGTGCTGTCATCAGCAAAACTGTGGATTGGGTGCACTGTGGAAATAAGTAACTCATTAATGTATAGAAGAAATAAGGTTGGTGAGAGTGCAGAACCTTGGGGAACCCCAGCATTGGTTGTGAAAATATTGGATGTGATACCATCTAAATTAACATGAAATTGGCGACCTGTAAGAAAACTATGAATCCATGAGACAGTAAAATGGTCTATGCCATAAGATTTTAATTTAGCTATGAGATTTTTATGCCACACTTTATCAAATGCTTTAGAAATGTCAAGTGAAATACTGAATGTTTCACCATGGTTTTCCAGCGATTTGTTCCAGAGATGGGATACGTAGGCTAACAGATCACTTGTTGCATGACTTCTACGAAAACCATACTGTTTATCTTCAATAATTCGCGACACTTCTAAATAATCTATGAAATTGTAGTTAACATATTGTTACGTTTTTCTTAACCTCCTTCCAATTTGCCTACTCACAATTCGATAAACGCAATTCCCAATCTCTTCCTGAGTTCGATCACTGATTAGTAAGCACAAACACCAGGTTTTATTAAGTATTCAACACCTTAATTGTTTCACAACAACAGGAAAACAATACAGCAAACAATATTCTTGACTAGAATATTCTTCCAACAGCTTCAGAAACTCCAACGGTTTATTGTAGAAATTTCCAGTAACTCAACGTTCAAAATAATACACAAATTATTTCTATTTAATAACACTTATAACTTTATTTACAAAAACTTTACATAAAAACTAATTTAAAGATCACTTTTATAATTTTTAACTTCACAATCGCAGGTTTAAAATAAACTAATTTTACATTTAATTTCACTTTACTGTCGCAGGTCTAAAATAAAACTAATTCTTAATCTACAACAGACAATTTCTTATACACTGTTTTGTTTCCTTCCTTTCTAGAAAATTCTAGGTCACTTTTTAGAAACCTTGAGAAAATAGTAGAATATTCGATTATTTTACGTTACGATCATTTAATTCATAAAATCATTTATTTATGTTGACCTTAATTCTAAGAATATGTACAACAACAATATTCATTTCATTCATTTGTTGTTGCGTTTTGTTGTGATTTGGTTTTCTTGGAAGTGACCGTAATCGTCTAGATTTTTCTGTAACCGTAACATTACCCTCCACTTAAGCCTGTTCGTCCCGAACAGGATCTAAATCTCTCCTTCAGTTGTTGAATCCAAACATTTGTTTTTCTTTTTCTATTTCCCAGGCTGTTTAGAATTACTTCCGGTTCCTTTCTAAGTCCTTGGCCATTACTTTCTTCTATATCAGCCCACCGTGAGGAGTATGGATTCTCATTATCTCTAAAGTGCTCCTTATCTCTTCCCTTTGAGTGTTTCACACCGCCATGTCCCTGAACCATTCTCATTTTCAGCTGCGATTCGTCCCCGTTTGAAGCTATTTGAACCACTTCATTTACATTGCTCACTTCGTAATGGACCGGAACTTGTTTCCTTTTTAACTTTCGGCGTTTGTTCAAACGTTTGCGTCGGTTGACGTTTCTCTCCCTCATCTGTTTGGATGATGGTTCTGGATTTTCCTCTGCACTGCATAGTTTCTCATCGCTGCCAATATCTGTTGACTCTGCCTCATTCACAAGTAGTGGCATCTCACCATTATTAATCTTTAGGATTCCACATCCAAAATCGAAGACTAATCTCTTCGCCTTCATGAAGTCCATCCCCAAAATGACTTCATCCATTATGTCTGCCACTAACACTTCTAGTTGATACCAGTTATTTCCCAATTTTATTTCAGCGATTCTTTTACCTTCTATTTCAGCGCATTCTCCAGTTACTATTTGGAGTTTCAATCCATCTGATGGTTCCAAAACACCGTCATTTAAACCTTTGCGAACGAATGTTCGAGCTGAACCTGTATCCAGTGTCATGAAGCAACCTTTACCTTCAAGTTGTCCGTTGATACCCAAGCTTTCACCATTTACCGCAATTCTTAAAATTGGAATGTAGGCTGCATTCTCCTCACTTTTTGGCTTTACAGTTGCACCTTCAACAGACTTCCGTTGAATAGGAGACGAAGATCTATCACGCTTCCTGTTCCAGCAACCCTGTGAGACATGGCCCGATTTCCTACATATCCAGCACAGGAGTTTTCTACTGCTGTTCCTGAACCCTACGTGCTCCATTTCTTCGGCTCCCCTGCTCTTGACAGAAGACGACAATCTGTCTGCTTCTCCGTTTTTCTTGCACTCCCGTGCCATGCGACCCTCTTCATCACATACCCAGCATCTGATGTCGCTTCTATCTCTGTGTGCCAAAACTTCCCCTTTGATGTTCCCCTCTACATTCCTTTTTCTGCATCCACCAGATGACATACACATCCTCTGTACCATCTCATATTGCATTGCGTATGCGACAGTTTCATGGAAAGTCGCCTTAGGTGTAGTCATTACTTTGATCCTGGTTTCTGATACTCGGATACCATCAATGAAGGCCTCGATCTTCATCTTCTCCATAAAATATGGTGGAGTGTTTGCGTGTGCCAAATGAACAAGGCGTTCCACTGCTGAGGAATAGTCCTGCAAGCTTTCTCCACTCCGCTGCAAGCGACCTCTTAACTCGATCCTGTATAACTCCTTTTTATGGTCGCTGCCATATTTACGTTCCAACGCATTCATCAATCATCACTTCAGCATAACTTTTGCGATCATTTTCTGGCACCGCCTGTAATGTTTCAGCTGCTTCACCCTTTAGCGCAACTATTAATGCAGCAAGACGATTTTCTGCGTTCCAAACATTCTGGTCTACTGCTGTCTCAAACTGGAACTTAAAGGTGCCGAAAGATGTGGTTCCGTCATACGATGGTGGTTTCAATTTAATATTAGCTACTTGCTGCACTACATGTGAAGTCACTTTAGTTGTTTCAACATCTTGTAACCTTTTCTCAAAATCGTCAACTTTAGTTACGACCTTATTCAAATCACGCTCAAATTCCTGCATTTCTGTTTGAATTTTCTCGACTTTAACATCGAATGCCGTTGACATTTGCAAAAGTTTCTCGTCCAAGTGTTGAATTTTGCTAATATTCAACTCATTTATTTGCTGGTTCATCTCATCTTTATTTGCAGCAAGGGTTGCAGTAATCTCTTTTTTATTAACAGCTATGTTATTGTTGACTGTTTCTAGCTGTTGATTGATGTTGCAGCTGATTTCTTCTTTATTGGCAACCATATTAGCATTCATCTGATTCATGTTTAAATTCATTTGTTGCATCATAGCCATTAACTGCGTAAAATCACAATTTGCAGGTGGCAATGAAGTTGTTGTTTCCGCAACAAAACTTTTCTCCTCATCAGGTGTAACTAAATCACTGTTTGTTGCAATTACTCCAAACTGGTAACTCTCTACTTCTACTCCCTTGGCTTTTCGAAGCCGTACCATCAATTCACTTTTGTTGCCGGTTGTTGACAAACTTCGTTGTTCTAGTTCCTTCTTCAACTCAGGAACTTTTAATTCACTTAAGAAAACCATTATTACCAGCTTACTAATCCGCCGATGTCACCAATGTTACGTTTTTCTCAACCTTCCTTCGAATTGGCCTAACTCACAATTCGATAAACGTAATTCCCAATCTCTTCTGAGTTCGATCACTGATTAGTAAGCACAAACACCAAGTTTTATTAAGTATTCAACAACTTAATTGTTCCACAACAATAGGAAAACAACACAGCAAACAATATTCTTGACTAGAATATTCTTCCAACAGCTTCAGAAACTCCAACGGTTTATTGTAGAAATTTCCAGTAACTCAACGTTCAAAATAATACACAAATTATTTCTATTTAATAACACTTATAACTTTATTTACAAAAACTTTACACAAAAACTAATTTAAAGATCACTTTTATAATTTTTAACTTCACAATGGCAGGTTTAAAATAAACTAATTTTACATTTAATTTCACTTTACTGTCGCAGGTCTAAAATAAAACTAATTCTTAATCTACAACAGACAATTTCTTATACACTGTTTTGTTTCCTTCCTTTCTAGAAAATTCTAGGTCACTTTTTAGAAACCTTGAGAAAGTAGTAGAATATTCGATTATTTTACGTTACGATCATTTAATTCATAAAATCATTTATTTATGTTGACCTTAATTCTAAGAATATGTACAACAACAATATTCATTTCATTCATTTGTTGTTGCGTTTTGTTGTGATTTGGTTTTCTTGGAAGTGACCGTAATCGTCTAGATTTTTCTGTAACCGTAACAATATTTTTCAAATATTTTAGCTAAAACCGACAGAAATGCAGTTGGTCTATAATTGTTAGGATCTATCTTACTGCCTTTCTTTGGTATGGGTTGAACGCTGGCCAGCTTCCAAGAGTCAGGAAATATTCCGGTTTTATAAGATAAATAGAAAATTTTTGTTAAAATTAGAGCTAGTTGCCTAGCAAAATTTTTAAGAATGAGGGGTGGAATACCGTCGGGGCCAGCAGATTTGTTGATATTGATAGAAAGAAGCATTTTCCGTACAATATTGCAACGAAAAATAATTGGTTTCATTTTCGTTACAACTGGGGGAATGAGTGTAGGAGAATGGGGAGGTTCCACTATGTTTGAGTTTTCTGCGAATATACGACCCATAAGATCCGTTTTCTCTTTCGAGTCGCTCACGGGAATGTCATTCAGAACTAAGGTTTGAATAGAGGATCGAGTAAAATTGCTCTGGACTGATTTAACTGCCTGAAAGAAACTACGTTAGCCAGATGGGTGCTCGGCGAATTTCTTTGCTTTCTTCTGGATAAACGCTTCTTTGTCCAAGTCTATTTTGTATTTACTAATATTTCTGGCTTTCTTATAGGCGCTATGGGTTTCAGATGTTTTATTAGCGTTATATGTCTTAAAAGCTTTGCATTTATTCCTCACTGCCTCATCAACATCCCGCGTGAACCAAGGCTCAGTTTTAGGAGTGATTAATCGATTTGGAATAAACCGCCGCATTCCGTCTTTTATGATTTCGGACATTCTTATTGCCGATGTGCTAGGATCTTGATCAACACAACAAATAGTTTTCCAAGGTGTTTCAGCATAAAAGTTTCTCAGTCCCTCCCAGTTGGCGCGTTTATAGTTCCAAACGCGACGAGGATTTGCTTTAATTTGTGTCGGTGATGTAAATTGCACTATTGCTGATATTAGTAGATGGTCCGATGTTCCGAGGGGTTGTTCAACTTTTGTCTTCGTAGTGTCTTCGTAGTATCTGGTTCGTTTGTCAAAAACAGATCCAGCAAATGATTGTTATGATGTGAATTGTTTGAGATTCTAGTGGGGCACTTTATCATTTGCGTCAAACCGAGATAATCTGCGAGTATCAGTTCGGCTTGTCTTCCTATGTCGTCAGTGCGCGATGAATACTTAAGCCATTCTTTATTATGAATATTAAAGTCTCCAAGAATGGCCAGTCTTGCTTTGGGGTAGTCCGTGGTTATCTTGTCTAGATTAGCCGATGTTTGATCGAAAAAGGGACATCCTGGGGGAGAATTTTGGGATCTATATAATCCTATTATAAACATAGTTTCATCAACACCTGAGATCTTCATTGCTATAGAATTATGGTGCTTAGAGTTCAACTCGTAGGCCTTAATTCTCTTACATGAAAGTGAATCTCGAACAAATACACAGACACCATGCTTGTTATAAAAGGAATGTTCCAATTCGTAACTAGGTATCCGGTATTTATCGGGATCCAACTTCGATGCTTTGCCACTAACAATTGTTTCGGTAAAAAACAATATGTCAGGTTTATTTTTTTCGATGTAGTGATGAACCTCGTTTAGATTCGAATTGAGACCTCTTATGTTGGTGAAGTCAATGCTAAGCTGTTGGTTCACTCTGCGGCCATTTTGTTGAGACAAAGACTTACCCTTTGACATTGCAGGCAAAGCTACTGAAATTCGGCCAGGCCTAAATTTCAACACTAAACAGTACAAAAGAAACTGGGTATCTCTGTCACAAAAACACGATAGCAGATTTCATGCAACAGTAGCACGATAAGAGAAAAGCAAAAATAATGGGGACACAAAAGACACTAACAAAATTGAAGAGTACAAATAAACGATTAAATTCGAAATTCCTAACTTTTGTCGAAAAAAAGACATTTCATAATCAACTAACTGATATTTTCCAACTCCTAAAATAAGTCCGAGGTGGGAGGAGCTAAATCATGTCAAAAAACTTCACAAAAAAAAAATCTCAACCTATCCAAAACAACTAACAACTAAAACGAAATTTTTTGTTTTCTGTTACCAAGACAAATTTATGCTTTAAAATAATAAATAAATTTATTACATCAAAGCAATAAAAGGTAAAATTTTACCTGCCTAACCCTTGGCAACAGTAAACACAAAATACCAAATAATTTTTTAATAAAGAACAATCTCACCCATCCGAAACACGAAAAATGTGAATTGGAGTTTTTTTCTGAAAAACTTCAAACCATACCTTTTAATTGAAAAAATTCCAATTACTTCTTTACTTACTTGAGTTTAATTGATCTCAAAAATCTAAAATAAATTTAAATTCCCTTAATGTAGTCTAATGTTAATACATATAGAACTATAAATTGACCAAGTGTCAGCCATTGATTTCACATTGATTGGAAACAATCAATAATGACTATACAAACGTGACTTAGAATGTTAATTAGAATAAAAATGTTCCCCATTCTATGAATTCACACAAAGTATGTCTAGAAATTTAATGCAAAAAATCCCATATAATGTAAAAACATTTCCATAATATGGAGTCTAATGACAGTGGAAAAATTCAACTTAAGTAAAATAAATAAGTGATAAGAAGTTTCAACTTTGAAATTGTCATCGCGTCAACGGCGTAATCGATAGCGTGTCTGCCCATCCCATCCGAAACACGAAAAATGTGAATTGGAGTTTTTTTCTGAAAAACTTCAAACCATACCTTTGAATTGAAAAAATTCCAATTACTTCTTTACTTACTTGAGTTTAATTGATCTCAAAAATCTAAAATAAGTTTTTCAGTATCTTTTTGTGTAATCATGTTTTTTTTTCAGCCAATTTTGTCATTATCAATAGCCCTTTTGGTACCTCACTTTGCCGAATGCAAATCATTAACAAATAAGTATAAAAATAACTGTATAAGTTTGGAGACCAAAATTTTGGAGGTTTTTACAAAAAACGAAATAAAACAGGTTTTTGTCGATAACACAATTCAAGTGATCGAATCTATTTTACTCAACTTAAATGATGAAAAACTATTCAACGAAATTTTTGAATTTGAAATAAAATTTTTCAAAGAAGATTATGCTATAGATCAGCAAATTTTTAAAGAATGTTTGCAATATATTCAGGTATGCATTAAGTGTTTTGTATTTTATTTTCTAAACTAATTTCTGCTTATTTTTAGACAAATATGTTAAACGATAATGTGAATATAATATTGCGTGTCTGTACAAAAAAACCAATTGAAGTAGTGAAAATGTTAAACGAAATAAAGCTTAAACTTCAAAGCTCAACTATTGTTGAAGAAAAACTGCAATATTTTCTTCAGTATTGTTTTGTGCATACTTATATTGAAAAATTTTTAAAAACCACAGTTACAGCGGATAATGAACGAACAATAAATACAATGAATCATATTAAAGAATTTTTGATTCGTGATTTTTGTTGCTTTGTTTGCAGTTTGATGTCATGTGAAGATAGTAAGTTAGTTCTATTTTCTGCTTTAAAAGTTACATTTTTCGTTTTTTGTTTCAGTGAAATACCTACAACTTAATGTAGCAAGTTGTACATATTTTAAAAAATTTATAACCGTCATCATTCCTGATTGTTCAAAATATTTGAATCAATTTTTCAGCGATATAGTTTCTTGTTTAATACCATTAACAAAACATTCTATCGATATAATTTCAACAACAACTATGAATATCCTAAACTATTTATTAAAAGAAAATCAAGAGCACTTGGAAGATTCCATAATTTTATTAGATGATTTCCCAAAGGAAAATCTATTTAAAGATTTTATTCAGATTCATAAAAAGTTTAAATACAAAAACAATGAGAATCATGTTTTAGTCAATGAACTAGAAACATTTTTAAAAATTGAACGTTGTAATGCTGAAAGTGTTTTAGGATTAAAAGAAAAATTGGAGAATAATAAAACTGAGTTGAAAGTGTTGTATGAGAAACTTAAAAATATACGTGGATTTTCGGAAGACTGTGAAAATAGTATATTGCATCGTTTGGTTTTTAAACTTTTAAAATTAGTTCAAAGTAATGATGTTGTAAAAAGTGTTGCAGCATCAAAATGTTTAGGCGAACTGGGTCCATCTGACTTAACAACAATGATTTTAAAATCAAACCATCAAGTCAATATGAATAAAGAAGTCACATCGTATGATGAAGCTGTAGAAAATTTATGTTATGCTTCACTTGAAAAGTTAAATTCATATTTAGTTCATCCGGATGTTCGTGTTCTTAAAACAACTTTCGATGCATGTTTACATTTAGCAAAAACAAAAACTGGACAAAAATATATAGACAAATTTTCATTTATACAAATTTTTTCATATCGAACAAATCAGGCTATTATTACCGATGATATATTTAATCGGCATTTTGTAATAAAACCAATTTCAATTGAACAATTTTTTGTAAATGAAATGCAACCACACTCAGTTTGGATTAAAAATCTTACACATGATCTATTTAAAACATTAGGCAACAATGTATTATGTGATGTTTGCAAGATGCAAGTTTCGTATTGTGAACGGATATTGCCAATCTTAATACAAACTATTATGTTTACAAATAATCAAATTTATAAAAACATAATCCGAGATATGGTAAATTTATTCTTCAAGAGACATCTGAAATATGCTCAAGAAAATTTGCTAAATGTAACAAATATTTATCTAAATAAAAAATCGATAAAGATTATGTTGGATGTTGTTGAATGTATTAGATTGTATGGTCAAACAACTGACGGTAAAATTAAGTTGTGTTATTTAGAAATAGCAAGAGCTGCCTTATATTGTGAAGCGTATTTTTCAACTATATTTTATTGTGAAATTCATTCATTAGAAAGTGAAACTATTGATGGGGATACTGGCAACGATAAAGAATTGCATGAGTTTATGCGAATGGTAAGGGTTTACTGAGTGTGTATAATTAATTATAATATATAACTAATTATATTTTACATATTTTTTCAGGCATATACATCGTTAGGTGATACTGATTCTGCCACTGTTTTCGTTGACCCAATCAATTCACGTTTAGCCTACTTAAATCTTCAAAATTCATGGCAAAATACATTTTTAAACTATGATGCTCTATCATCAACGAATCAGTTAGAAATAAATTTGTTTAAAAATAAATTGTTAAATTCAGGTTTTTACTACTTAGCTCGAACGATTCCTCAAAAATCTGAAAGTGATTATGAAGTGTATTGGAGATTGGCTGATTGGGATGTATCAATTTCATCATTTTCAAATTCAAAACCCAACATTAATAACGAAATTATTAATTTCGAAGAACAACATTATTCCGCATTAAAATGTTTAAATAATCGCGATGAGCTTGGAATGAATAATTCTTTGAATTTAGCTAGAAAGTCTATAATTGATACAATCAAAGTGTTAAGTTTGGAATGTACAAAAAATGCATATAAAAGTTTTCTACGATTACAAATGATTCAACAAATAGAAGACTTTTCTGTTTTACAATTTCAAAGATCAGAAGATCAGTGTAAAAATATTGTTGATAAATGGCATTTACAAGATTTAATACCAGCACATGAGTTTACATACAGGGAGCCTATATTATCTCAACGTGGATCAATCTACAAAGCTTGTGGAATTCGGGCAAAAAGATTTTGGGAAAAATTCGTTCCAGCACCATTACAAACTATTCTCTTAAATGTTATATCAGAAGCACGAGAAGAAGGAAATTTAAATGTTGCAGCTAGAAACTTAGCTAGTTTAAACGAACTAGAAATAAGCAAATCGATTAAACCGAAATATATTTTGGAAGATGCACAACTTCAATGGAAAATAAATGAAAAACATTTAGCAAAAAAATTATTGAAATATTTAACGAACAAACACGAATGTTCTGTGACGTTAAGCACAATCGTTGGGTTACGTTTGTATGGAGAATATTTAGCTGAGAGTCAGTCTGAGAATTTAATTATCATTCACAAAGAATGTTTTAAGGCAGCTCTAACGATATTACAAAAATTTGCGAATCATAAAGATGAGTTTTTATCGGTTAATCGAGATATAAGTCCTGATGAGTTTGATAATTTTGAAATAAACAATAAAATTGAAATTTATAACGCAATTGCTAAGTATGCGGATAAACAATATGTACAGGTTTGTTTGATTTTTTAAAATTATTGTTTTGCTTCTTTTATGCTTTGCTTTTATGGATTAAACTCATCCGACACTATTACGACGGGCAAATCATTCCGTTTATATGCAGCTTACACAAAGAAGCCACTCTGCATCGAGCATAAATTTCATCTGCGAAATGTTGATGATGAGAGTTATAAAAAACAACGAGATAACATATTGTGTCACCACAAACATCAAGTTTTGCAGTCAAATTCGATAGCTTGAATAGCACGCTTTTCAATAAATTGCAATAGAGTCAGGATGGAAACAGATGCAATACTCCAAACTTACAAGGACGAATGTACAATGGATTGAGACGGAGTGATATATTGTTTACATCTATTGAAGAGTTTTCTAAATGGAGTTTTTGTAATTGTACAACGAGTCCTGTCACATTTACCTATTTGTTTGTCGCATACTTTTTTTACCGCCAAAACAGCGGTTTTCATCTTGTTTCATCTTTTACATACATCTTGTTCAAAAGCTTACAATAAATTTGGAACATATCGTCAGTTTGTGTACGGATCTACGTCAACCGTTTCGCAATGCAACCTATGTAGTTCTAAGGCTACACAATATTCTCTTTCTTAGATCTACGAAACCGGTCTATCGGCTTTATATTAATTAAATTTTGAAGCTCAACGCTCGTTAACCAAACACTTATAGAACACACTCTCCACACACTTGGAGCACTTTGATCTTTTCCTATTGACGTGTCGCTCTACGAAAGATCTAACACTTTGCAAGAAAGTGGAAGCAAAAGACACATCGTGAAGCAAACATTTTTTATATAACGTAACTTTTACGAAAAAACAATATCTAATGTACGAAAAAAAATCACTTAAAATTAATATATTTTATAAACCCGTATATCGTTATACCATCGTATAATGGATAATATTCTCACAAATTTCAACTTAGTTCAAACTGACCTTACTCTCATTTCGATAAACTTTATTCCAAAATCCCCTTCTGGATTCGACCACTGATTTGTAAGCAAAAACACCAGGTTTTATTAAGTATTCAACACCTTTATTGTTTCACAACATAAGAAAAAACAATACAGCAAACAATATTCCTTAACTAGAATTTCTTTTAATAGCTTTTGCAGCTCCAATGGTTGATTTTAGAAATTTCTAGAATAAACACAGCGTCCAAAATAATACCTAAAATCTTTCTAATTTTTATGCAATAACACTGAAAACTTTTTATTTACAATTAAAATTCACTATACTTTTATTTGCACTATTTAATATTCACGATATAGAGTGTCGATTACAATTAATTAATTTCCAAAATAACCTGTTTAAATAGTATTCCGTATCGATCGCAATTTAAAATTCTTTTATCCTGAATATTCTTTAACACAATAACAAATAATTTTTATTTGTTGTTGTACCAAAACCCACTATAAGCCTTGTTCATTTTTTAGCACAGAAAAAATCGTGAAAAAATGTTTAACGCCATCTAGAAAAATAAAACTCCATATAAAAAATATTGCGCTGATGCATAGGCTGACTTCACCACAGCTCTGGAAACATAGTGTTCTGGATATATAATGAGCTAATATCCATCAACTACTTTATTTAAAAACTAACGAATGTTGTTGATTTCGCGTAGTTCTAATTATAAAAGTATTAAAGAGAGCAGTAGTATCCCAACAAACATAAATTCTGTTGTACGAGAAAAAGTAGAAAAAAAATTAACCGGAAGTGACAAATCGGAAGTTGGGATGCAGAAGTGTTGTGACCCGTACTAAATGTTTATGTACTAAGTTTCATCCAATTCGATTATCAGGTATAGATGCTATTAAGCTATCAATGAACGATGCTATCAAATAAACAGGTGCTCGGCGGAACCCCCACCACTTTGTTCACTATCGCTAAAATATCAAATAGTTCCTTGCCATACATATTTGCATCTTTTTCCAAAGTTTCATCAAAATTCATTCACGAACGAATGTTGTATGCTCCCAACAAACATAAGAAACATAGTGGAAAAAACCACCTGTTGTATGGTGGACCCCCAACCCTTTGTCCAATGTACTCCAAAAGCTAATAAAATCTTTCTCATGTTACTTGAAAGCTTTTACCAACGTTTCATGAAAATCGATCGGTAATTGTAGGCTACAGTAGGAATAAACACCTGAAAAAAAACGCTTTAACCGGAAGTGACAAACTGGAAGTTGGTACGCAGAAATATTGGAAACAGTACTAACACTTTATATACCAAGTTTCCATAAGCTCATAAGCCGGGATTAGAAGTTATTCAAGATTTAAACTTAAAGGTGTTCGGGAGACTCCCCGCCATTTTGTCCAAATTCAAAATGAATCCAGATCTACCATTTTCAAGTGAACCTGTTTCATTTGCCAAAGTTTCATCAAGATCCTATGCAGAAAGGTCACACACCCACCCACACACAGACGTACACCAAAATTTTATTGACTATTTAGAGATAGAGAATGGTCCAAAACAATAGAAAAAACAAAATTTGGGGTATTTAAGATTCTTTTTCTCGATAGATTGCATTACTTCACACAATTTAAAATTGTGGGGAAGTAAAAATTCAAAAAAAAAATAATCAAAAATACTAATCCAATTTTTTGCATATGTTCATTGTTCTTTTAATATGACGTCAATGAATCAGGCTATCAAGAATATAGGAGGTTTTAATTGTACTGTATCTTTCCTAGAAAAACGCAATACAAATTTTACAACAACAAATATTGTATTTGTTGTTGTTGCATACTTCCTCGAAAATAATTTTAATAAATATTGTATTGGGTTCATAATTATATTGATGATTATGATACTGAATTTACTTGATGTTGTATAGGGTGTTCCATGATTTCGATTTTAATTTTATTTTCTATTTCGTTACGATTTTGTTATAAACGTAGCAATAGGTTAAAGTTTCTTGGCAAACGGCTAATAATTGCTACATTTTATCCTATTTTTTCACATCAGGTTTATTCTTCAGTGCATTCACCAGTTTAGAGAATACGTCATGAAAAATTGAGCCGTTTATTTTAAAAGTGGTTAACCTAAACAGATGTAAAATATATTTCACTCCGTATCAATTGCTCCACAATTATAAGTCATATATCCGTCCCTGTTTGGAGGTTGTGAAGTTTGTTTGCTGCATCTGTTTTCATCCTGGCCCTTTTGGACTTTGTTCAAAAGCGTGCTGTAGGAGTTGTGAGTGATCGAAATTTAAGATCAAATGTTGATTCCCTACAACATTGTCGCACTGTTCCTGATCTCGTTGTTTTTTTTATAGATATCGTCACCAGCAGTTCTCGGATGAAATCGGATCCATCATACGCCAGCCATATTCTTTTTACCGTTTTGCTCGTCAATCAATTTGTGCAAATAGTCAAACTGTCGAGATCACTCACTGTCATAGTGATAGAATGCAAAGGGTTTGTTTGTCTGTACAGCATACAATTGGAATTCTTTCGCCGAATCAATAGTCTCGGGTGCGTTCAATCCACGAAGCTTCAAAAAAAAGCGTTCATAAACACCTCGAAACGTTCATAAACACCATGTTGTTGTATCTGTGTGTTGTTTGAACACATTGTAATTCCTATAGCACATTTTTATTTAAAAAAAAATTATTTTACCATAACAATAGTTAATGAAATTAAATAATAGTTAGCACAGTAATCTCAGTTCTCACAAACCTTCCATCGTAATAAACTTACAATAATGAAATAACTTACCATTGGATGGACATCGAGTCTCCCAAAAAGCGCAGCTTTAAAAACAGGAAACGGAAAAACTGGGAAACCTTTAGAGATATTCTGGGTGACTTGCTCGCAGTTGCAGTCCCAACGACTCTTGGATATACTTCCGACTTACATAAATTGGTAAACACGCTGAGTGATTCTTTCAGTGAAGTCACTCTTGGGTCTTGCGCTCTCAGCAGACCGAAGGACATAGCATGTGTGCCATGCTGGACGCAGAAACTTCAGGATACTCGCCAGGAGTCTAAGAAGCTTTTTAAAAATGCAAAGAAAACTAGGAACTTAGACTAGGCATCCTATAGGGTGGTCCTTAAACTTATAAGTACGAGCTGAGAAATGCGAAGAATGATTCCTGAAATAACCCTACTGTAACGAAATACAAGAGTCCTCTGAGGGATCAAGACTTGGCAAAGTATTAAATGAAAATGGACCTAGGCAAATACAATATTTATACCTTATGCGGACAAGTAATCCCATTGCAATTCCAAAGACCTTTGGTCCATCAGTCTTTATTCTTATTTCTTGTAAACACCGGAAAGATTGATGGAAGCGGTTTTGAGCGGTTCAAGTTAGCCTACTAGGTTGTTGGCATCTCAACGTGCGTACTGCAAAGGCTAGTCTGTCGAAACACCCTTGCACTCTCTCATACGTCCAATTGAGAAGAGTTTCAGTCTCTGGACTGTAATGGTTATTCCTTGGTTACTTTCTCCGATATGGAGGGCCTATTCAACTACGTTATTCTTGTGACGACCCATACGTTTGTGGATTTGCGAGTTTCATCATGGGTCAACTGGATTGATCTGCTTCTTAAAGGTAGGGTTGTCAGAGTCTGTCACGTTCTCTACCTGCAGATTCGTAAGAAGAGGCATACCGCGAGGTGTAGTATTATCACTCCTGCTTTAAAACTTGGTTATTAATGATCGGTTGCTAAACCTGGAAGGACATGGCTTTAGGGTGACCGCTTATGCGGATGATGTTGCTATTGGTGTCTTCGACAAATATCCTGATATATTCTTAAGGATCTAATACAAATTGCTCTTCGCAGTCTCTGCAAATGAACTGATAGCTCTGGATCGTCAATAAATCCACAAAAATTGGCACTGGCTCTCTTTTCCAGTAAGCGAAAACCACATGTGTTTGACATCCGAAATCTCTACGGAGTCTGCTTGTGTGTCACTGACAAGGCTAATTACTTAGGACGCCATCTGGAAAGTAAACTAAGCTGAAAACTCAGCATTCTCGAAAGAGAACGGAAACCTACTATAGCACTTTACTCATACAAAAATGCTATTGGAGGAAGATGGGTTTTGAACCCCACGTTGTCTACTGGATCTACAGCTCGATAGTTCGACCAATCCTGCTGTATGGAGTCGCGGTTTAGTGCCCAACTCTAAATAAAATGGTTAATCAGAAACTCTTGATGAACGGTCAAAGATTCGTATTATTGTGTATTAGTGGAACTCTAAGGAGCACACGCACCGCATCACTAGAAAGTCTCTTACAATCTTACTCCTATTAATATCTTCCCCAGACAAATAGCGATCACCACAGCACAGCAGTTAGGGTTAAGGTTAACGAGATATGGAGTTGTAGCAATATAAGACACTCCTCTATTCTGGTAAGTAGGAATATTCCTTCGACCACAGACTACTCTTAAACTTTTCTCCAAAGTTAACTTCACAACTGCCATTTCTTCCAAAGAAGACTGGGAAACATGAATTGGATAAACATGCAAGTGTGTCCAATTCTAGACGGGAAGGGCGGTTGTGAAGTATTATGCACATTGCACATATCTAAATTTAGACCTCTCTTTTCGCCTACTAGATTTCTTGGTGCCGGCACTTTTTCAGATCTGACGGACGTCTGCGAGATAAATGTCAAGCACATTTGTCGCTTCTTGAGAATCTCTAGCTAGTTTCCAAAATGATAGTGTTTGAACAGCAAAAGTTCTTTTCGTGAAATAGCTACGGACCACTTGTGTCTATGCCTCGTCTATAGGACGGCCATTGTAACCTATCCTACCGTTAAATATTTTGTTTTTGCAAAATGGACTTAAATCACTTAAAAAAGGGCTCAATTATTTTTATTTACTTTTCCAATCCATGCTTAGTTCCCTCTATTATAGTGCCATCATTCGTCCACGTGTACGACACACTATCGATAAACATTTGATTTGAAGCGTTAAGACCCAAATTGACTGACAGATTCAATTTTGAAACGTTAGTTTAAGAAAAAGAAACAGAAATAGAGTGAAAAAGAAATAATCTTTTTAATTAAAATTTGCTGTTTTATTATTGAAACAATTTTATTGAAAATTTTTTGCCTTAGTTTTATTTTAATGTAACCCAATGAAATTCTCTAAAATGTGATGACATCATTCAATTTCACCAATAACATTGAATTATAATAATAACAAATAGTTATACGTCTGGCCTACTAGGATATTAAAAATTATCAGTTGTAATTTCCCAATGGCGGTGCTAATTCGAAATAATTTTTTGCCAAAAATTTCGAAAGCAAGTATATTGATAAAAGAACGAGGCCGTTGGGCGAGGGCTATTATCAATACCACTTGCTTGAGGAATTTTTCAAAAAAATATGAGAATTATCAGCGCCATTGAGAAATTACAACTGATAATTTTTAATATCCTAGTAGGTCAGACGTATAACTATTTGTTATTATTATAATTCAAATGTTATTGGTGAAATTGAATGAGGTCATCACATTTTAGAGAATTTCATTGGTTTAAATTAAAATAAAACTAAGGCAAAAAATTTTCAGTTGTAATTTCCCAAGGGCGGTGATAATTCGAAATAATTTTTTACCAAAAACTTCGAAAGCAAGTATATTGATAAAACCACGAGGCCGTAGGCCAAGGGCTTTTATCAATACCACTTGCTTGAAGAATTTTCCAAAAAATTATGAGAATTTATCAACGAACGAGGGGAATTCGTCTAGAAAATGTTTTGCTATTTTTCATTTCTTTATGAATTTTCTTTATAACTTTCTCTATAACTTTCTTTATGAATTATACGTTGGCCTACTATGATATCAGTTATTTATTTCAAAATTAGACTGAAAAATTTTTGCCTTAGTTTTATTTTAATTTAAACCAATGAATTCTTTAAAATGTAATGACATCATTCAATTACACCAATAAAATTTGAATTATACTAATAACAAATATTTATACGTCTGGCCTACTGGGATATTAAAAATTATCAGTCTAATTTTGAAATAATCAACTGATATCACAGTAGACCAACGTATAATTCCAAAACATATAAAGAAATGAAAAATGGCAAAAAATTTTCTAAACGAATTCCCTTCGTTCGTTGATAAATTCTCATAATTTTTTGAAAAATTCCTCAAGCAAGGGGTATTGATAATAGCCCTCGGCCTACGGCCTCGTGTTTTTATCAATATACTTGCTTTCGAAATTTTTGGCAAAAAATTATTTCGAATTATCACCGCCCTCGGGAAATTACTACTGAAAATTTGCAATTGTCCAATTTTGGTTTGTAAAGTTTTTTTTATTTTTGATTTTCGAGTGTCCTGTTTTTGGCATATGAGTTAACGTGAAATATCACATACCACGGTCAAAAGCAGTAAAATGTCACTAGCCAAATCGATATCTTAGGGGTTCTGACGAATATACTGTATTCAGTCAACGGTAGTACCCTCAATCTTAGTTGTGGAATATTCCTTAATAGTGGCACGTTATTGTTTGCTAGAATGAAAGAGTCTTCATATAAATCAATATATAGGCTTTAATCATTGAGGAAGACAGTGCATCACATGGTCAAAGAATATTGCTAGATTATTGGCAATCCCATTTTAGTTTTTTAAATTTTTGACCTCAAATGGCATGAGTGGTAATGTTGAAAAATAATCGACTAATAATTTGATGACGAGTTGTATTTAGCAGACAATTTAACGAACAGAAATAGTAACATTATTTCATACAACATATTCCTTTGTTGTCAAACAAAATTAAATATTATTTCATCTTAGTAGGCGCATAAATGTTATAAATTTGTAATTTAGTTTTGAAAAATAAACATAAACAAGCAATCATTTATGAATGAAAACGGACATTTTTACTATTTGCAAATTGCATTTTCACATAATTTTGTATGTGCATTTTGGTTTTAAATTAATATATTAAGTAGGCGGAAAATATTCGAAAATATTCGCTGTTCCTTCATACCAGAAAAAAATAATCGAAACAAATCGTTTTGATTTGCTAAAAAATAGTAAATGAAGCGTTTTGATTGGGCCTTATTGAAACTTTTTTTAGAGAGTTGAATTGTCATATATAATATAACGAGTCGTCAAATAATAGTCGATTATTTTTCATAATCATTATTACGAATGTCATTTGAGGTCCCGAGTGCGCGTAGCGCACGAGGGAAATTTTTGACCTCAAATGGCATGAGTGGTAATGTTGAAAAATAATCGACTAATAATTTGATGACGAGTTGTATTTAGCAGACAATTTAACGAACAGAAATAGTAACATTATTTCATACAACATCGTCGCTTTAATAATGAAACAACGTATGCTATTTATACGTTGTTTTTATATAATAGGTGCGCTGCATTCCCCATAAGGGCATCTTTGAATTGGCGTTTTTACATTTTCGAATTATTTTATGACTGGGGGTAAGAATTAATAAATTATAAATTAACGTCCATGCAAATGCATGCGCACATCAAACTTTAAACTCAAATATCTCGAAACTATACTTTTGCGTATACGTCATTTCATTATTAAAGCGACGATATTCCTTTGTTGTCAAACAAAATTAAATATTATTTCATCTTAGTAGGCGCATAAATGTTATAAATTTGTAATTTATTTTTAACAAATAAACATAAACATTCAATCATTTATGAATGAAAACGGACATTTTTACTATTTGCAAATTGCATTTTCACATAATTTTGTATGTGCATTTTGGTTTTAAATTAATATATTAAGTAGGCGGAAAATATTCGAAAATATTCGCTGTTCCTTCCTACCAGAAAAAAATAATCGAAACAATTCGTTTTGATTTGTTAAAAAATAGTAAATGAAGCGTTTTTATTGGACCTTATCGAAACTTTATTTAGTGAGTTGAATTGTCATTAATAATTAGTTTTCTAATTAAATATATGTCGCGTGTATAATTTAAGAAATATTTTTATTCCTTTTTTATGTGCCATAAAATAAATCAGATCATAAAGTTTTTACAGCACTTACCTTGATTACCAATAAATAATTTAATTTTTTGGTTTCAGAAAAACGTTTATATGAACTCACCAGAATTCGAATGTAAGAAGAACTGTGTTGAAAAAAATGTGGATCTTGTTAAACAGATACAACCAAAAATTGATAGCAAAGTTGCAACAAACGATGAAAGAAAAATTTTTAATACGTTAAAGAAAAATATTGTTATTGATATTGGGGAAATTAAAAATGCTGAAAAAGAGAAAAACGATTACTTAGTTCTAGCCTTAAAGTAAACAACTAGTAATATATATTGATAATTTGTCTAATTCTGTTCTTTACATCTTGTTTTAGTTTCTATCTTCAGAAATGTGTGTTATCAAGTTGTCTAAGCGATTTGAGTATTTTTCGAGTTATCTCTCTATGGTTTTCAAACAAAAGAAATGAATATGTTATCAAACTTATCAAAAATGAACTATCAAAAATTCAATCGCATAAATTTTTGGCTGTTCTTCCTCAACTATCAGCTCGACTAACAACTGTAGGAACTATAGAAGCTGATCCTTTTGCCACATGTATCTACGAAATACTAGAAAAATGTGCCAAGGATCATCCACATCATACTTTATATCAACTTTTTGCGATCGCTAATTCATACGAAGATTCACCGTTGCGAAACAATCAACTTACCACCGAACCAAGAGTAGAAGCTGCAAAAATTCTAATAAAAAAATTAAAAAACAATGCGACGATTAGTATGATTGTTTGTCAAATGGAGTTAATGTGTCCTGCATTAATTAAATTAGCAAATGTGAATGTAACACAAAAATCGAGCATTGTAAATCATTTAACTAAGTTAAAATTATTAGATGCGATACAATGTCCAACGGTGAATTTGAATGTTTCAGTTACGAAAGATTATACAAATTTAACGAGTATTATCAAATGGGATAATAATATTGAAACAGTTTGTGGAATTAATGCACCAAAAAAACTTATGTGTTTGTGTTCAGATGGTGTGACTAGACCGCAGTTATTAAAAGGCCAAGATGATTTAAGACAAGATGCAGTGATGCAACAAGTGTTTACTATAATGAACACGATTTTAAAAACAAATAAACAAACATCGAAAAGGAAGTTAGTTGTAAGAACTTATAAAATTGTCCCCTTGTCTCAGGTAAGTCTGGTTTGAAGAAGGAATTCAAATAATTGTCTAATGTGTTTTTTTTTTAAATTTCCTCTAACAGCTTATTTTTGTTAAAATTTTTCGATCGTCCAATTTTATTCAACGGATCTTATTCAATTCAAAGTTATGAAATTCAAAATCTATTTAATTCAAATCTACCCAACCTTATTCAATACCCTATCCAAGCCTATTTTATCGAGTTTTGTGTCATCCTATCAAGTTTCGTTCTATTTTTACTCGATTCTATGCAAATAGGGGAGCTAAAATTTTCAAAATATATCAAATCATATTACTTACAGCGAAGCGGTATTCTGGAATGGTGTGAAAACACAATACCACTTGGAATTTATTTAATTGGTGCAAATCGGAAACAGGGTGGCGCTCACAAAAAATATCGCCCAAATGATATGCTTGCTTCACAATGTCGACTGAAAATGGAGGTTAGTAAAACATGATTATCCATTTCTTTCTGCATATAGAGCAAAGCATTTTTTTCAAGGAATGTCATCAAAAAACCAATGAGGAAAAATTACGCAATTTTGAAGAAATATGTTCAAAAATTAAACCGGTCTTACAATACTTTTTGTTAGAACTATACCATTATCCAAGTGTATGGTTTGAGCGTCGTATTGCGTATGTAAACAGTATTGCTACAAACTCAATGATTGGCTATATTCTTGGATTAGGTGATCGTCATGTACAAAACATCCTGCTCGACAAAACCACAGCAGAAGTTATTCATATTGATTTTGGTATAGCTTTTGAACAAGGAAAAATTTTACCAACGCCCGAAACTGTGCCATTTCGTTTATCTCGTGATATAATAGCACCGATGGGAGTAAGTGGTGTTGACGGTTTATTTAGAAAATCATGCGAATATACAATGGAAGTTTTACGTCAAAATCAAGTAACAATTATTACTATATTAGAAGTATTGCTATTTGATCCTTTATACGCGTGGAAGCTAACAAATAAAAAAGCCTTATCAAAACAAGAAATGGATGATTTTGAAGAAGGATGTAATGCTTACGATAATGTTGAAAAAAACACGACAGCTGAACGAGCTTTAATGCGTTTACAAGAGAAATTGAGGGGAGAAGAAGCTGGTGCAACAGGAATGTCAACCGTTGAATCCCAGGTAGAACGATTAATTCAACAAGCAACGAATACTACTAATTTGAGTCGATTGTTTCATGGATGGCAGCCATATTTATAAATTGTAACTACTGTTCCAGTTAAAAACATATTTTTTTTATAAAACTTTTTAAATATATAAATTGTTGCATTCATTTCTTAATCATTACATAACTTCATAATGTTGATAGGAAGTAGCCAAAAAATCAACTAACTATCCAAAATCGAGTTCATAAATTGCGCGCAAGCCATTTTTTGAAATTCTAAATGAAACCAGGACTGATTTGGTTACAACTTACAATTTCATTCGACTGCCAAAAAAACATGGTTTTACACAAAGAACAAGATCAAGCTGCTTATTTATTATAGTAGATAACTTTTTATGTATTTATTTGGAATGGTTGTTGTGACACATTCAAAATTTACAACCGATAATATTTTTGTATCATTGAAATTTTCTGTCCAACGTAAAGGATCCAATGAAATAGCTTCAGCGGTGTTTCATAGGCTTTGTAATTAAATGGAATCGTAACTGTTTGTTTGGTCTGCGATGGATGTGGTGGTGGACAAAATAAAAATTACATCATCATGGTTTATTTTGGCTAGCTACAAATGTTCAACGTGTGGAACTAATATGTCCTGTAGCAGGACATTCATACATACCACCTGATCGAATCTTTGCTCAAATAGAAAAGAAAGTAATGGATATCATCGTGGATGTTCAAGAGTGCCTGGATGTTAATTCCATGTTTGGAACTAGGAGACGAATGTCGAGTTTATGACTCTAAAAAATCAGTTAGGGATTAAATGAAACCTTCCGGCAACTGGCAGTTTAAATTTCAGGAGTCAAAGGGTATAACTATAACAAAAAGCAAAAATAATCAGATTTCTATTTGAGGCCAGATTTAGGAAAACTTATGAGCGCATTAAAAAAGAAGAAATTGTTACATCAGGTGTGTTAGTAAAGGCGGAAAAATGACTGATGTAAATAAGCTTTTAACTAAACACTGTGGTGAAGAAATAACCCCGCATGTATATTTTACAAAAAAATATTCATAGCTCCTGAAAAAGAAGAAGCTTGTAAAGAAGAAAATGACCTAGTTTGTAATTTTCAACCTGAAAACGAATTCTACACATTTAAATAACTTCCTGTTTTGTGATGAGTAGAACTCAGATTTTTTTATTATTATTGTTTTTTAAGCCAGCCTGAATTATTGTGATATTTTAATTATTTATCTTTTAATTTATTTCAAGATTTGATCAAGAAAAACAATTAATTTCTTTAATATTGTTTTATTCTAAACCGAGCTTACTCCCGCCGTATTAGTTGCAAATCATGCTTATTCCAGTCATTAGCTGTTGCTTATTCCTATTAAACGAGCTTATTCCAAACTTCGAAATAGCTTTAAATGGTGCAATTTTATCGTGAGTTTCCATTTAAATATATAATAACTAAACTTCTTTTAAACTTTGCTCTTGAAAATGCCCAAGAAACTTGACCACTTGTACTGCTGACACTGTTATGAGAAACCGATAGTATACATAATTCAAAAGCTTAACTCCACTTATCGCAACTACAGTCTGTACTCGAATGTTCAATTGCCACTTTGAGTGGAAATAAAATATCAACATGAAATTCGGAGCATATATTGCTTGACCTTTCAAAATATTCACTGACCATAGTAGTTCAAGTAAATCATGAGCAAGAAAGATCTTAACGAAAGACTTACGCTTTGGAATTTACAGCTATAAAGGTTCATTTTTGACATTGAGACCATAGGGGCATCCTAAATAGTGCCACATATATATATTCACTCACGTATATATAGAGAGTTCTGCAGATTGTACGGACCTAATTTTTGACAGTAGCTGATAAGTTGTCAAACAAGAAGCTGGCTAATACAAAGATCTACATTACCATTGCATCAAGTAATACAGCATCGACAGACATCTCTAATTCAAGACAGACTCTAATTCAACTAGCTCATAAATCACCGTTCTCAGTACGTAATGAAGCAGCTTAATCTTTGAAGTTCCTAATATGACTGTATTATTGGTCTAAAATGAAAAAGTATGTTAAAAATTATCTTGCCAACTGCGGAACCAGAAAGCGCCACAAAGCAAACAATATAACACAAGAACCTTAAATGCGAGTTTCTTGAAAAATTTTCCTTCCATATATCCTCCGATATCCGCGGTGAAAGGGAAATGCATATGCATATATTTATTGTTCTTCTTTTTTTCCACAATACGATTCACTTGAACTTCTTCCTTACCATTTCTGAAAAATCGAGGTTTTAGAGTACGATTTTTTTATTAGGATGATGGATTTTAAATTTACAATATTTAAAGAATTTTTAGCAAATTACGGAGCTCATCACATATGTTTATGACAATGCATTCTGTTTATTTTTCGCGATTCCCACCAAGGCATTGACCTTCAACTTCCTAAAACTATAACTTCGTTGTGTGCACTCTAAAAATTTGTTTGGATGATTTGATTTGATGAACTCTTACTCGTTTAATCCGTTATACTCTTCCGATTGTCTTTTTTTAGGAGAATGGTATATGCATTCTAAAAGCAGCATATCATAAGTTTTTATCCGAAATTTTTGCACCTCCTTAAAATGATTTTCAGCAAAGTAATCTCCTAAACTTATTAAAGTTAAATTTTATATATTCTGTCGCTAACGTAGTGTACAACTTGATAAATAAGAACGATTGGTATCTTTAATGGTGCATACGCAAGTCCAGAGCCCTTAAGGGTGTAGGAAGTCTCCACAATTTGTGACAGCTATGAGGAAATCTCTTTATGTTTGTCGCAACTATGAGAAATTTTATAAGGCAATTCTTAAACAATATATGGGCAAGTCCAAGTGAAATTTTTTTTTTTTTCGTTTTAAGATTTCCAAAGTAATGAGAATTAACAATCTTAGAGATTTTTAATTCTACTCGGCTTTTTCTCGGAGTTATTTGGCATCAAAAATCGATTTTTTTTCAATTTTTCAAGTTCAGTGGCTACTTTCATTATAAAAAAGAGGCATTTACGTAAATAAAAAAAACATCGGTATCATTTTATTCTATTGAAAATTAAACGAAGAATTTAAAAATGGGCTAATAAAATTTTTACCCCATCCTTAAAAGCGTTAAAAAATAGTTTTTAAACTTTATACAATATTTTCTCAAAATATGCCCCCTATGATCTACCCAAAAAAAAAAATCACAATTTCCTAAGACATTCAACTCCATGTTTTTTAATTTATAGAATGTGACTACAAAAACTGCCTTCATAGGGGCTTAAAGAGTGAAACAATCCCGATTTTTTGATTCTAAAAATTTAAAGTTTTTTTCGGTTTTATAAAAAAGACGACTTGATAGAAAATTTTGTTTAATTTTCAGTATTAAAAAATCAGAATTGTTTCACTCTTTAAGCCCCTATGAAGGCAGTTTTTGTAGTCACATTCTACAAATTAAAAAACATGGAGTTGAATGTCTTAGGAAATTGTGATTTTTTTTTTTGGGTAGATCATAGGGGGCATATTTTGAGAAAATATTGTATAAAGTTTAAAAACTATTTTTTAACGCTTTTGGGGAGGGGGTAAAAATTTTATTAGTCCATTTTTGAATTCTTCGTTTAATTTTCAATAGAATGATACCGATGTTTTTTTTATTTACGTAAATGCCTCTTTTTTATAATGAAAGTAGCCACTGAACTTAAAAAATTGAAAAAAAATCGATTTTTGATGTCAAATAACTCCGAGAAAAAGCCGAGTAGAATTAAAAAATCTCTAAGATTGTTAATTTTCATTACTTGGGGAATCTTAAAATGAAAAGAAAAAAAATTTCACTTGGGCTTGCCCATATATATATTCTTAAACATTATTAAAAGAATAAATTGGTTTTGTTAAATAAAAAAACATTTGGAATTTTGTTTTTGCAATAAAAACACATAAACCGTTTTAATTTTTATAGATAGCCATAAATAAAATATATTAAATAAAATAAACGTTACATAGAAATATTTATAATTATTTAACAAAATACAATGCCAAAATTTTTATAGAGATGTTAAGTGGTTTGAAATATCTAATTTTTTATATTATTAAAGCAATTAATTTAAAAATATTTAACTTATAAATCTAATAAAACTGGTTTCGATTCTTTAGCACATTTTAATATTGAATGGATTAATTTAACAAATCCTGTGTCTTTCGGTTTTTCTAATCCACGAAGCAAACGATTTTTCATTACGGCTACAAATTCACGATTACTCAATTGACCATCCACTAAATTTTTTTAAATAAAATAAATATATTCAAAAGTGTGATTAGTTATGTAATTTTAAAACCTACTGTTATCATCAAATATAGTGAAAACAACATCAATAACATGATCAGATAAATCAACATGTGCAACGGTTTTTGCAACATGTTTTAATGTTATCTGATCAATCGACGCACCAGCAATGTGATAGAACGTTAGTGCTGTATCCACATCATTTATATTATTTAGAAAATGAAAAAAATCTAAATAATCTTGTTGGGAAATTCCTATTCCATGATCACGAAAGCTATAAAAATAAAAATATACAAAAATATTCAAAAAATGTGAATAAAACTAACCGTTTCTTAACACGTTTAAGTTTCTTTGCCTTTTTCTTTTGAGGATAACCCGCATACGCTAACAACAGTTCGGCAAATTCACTTTCCGCTATATTTCCATTCTCATTGGGATTTTTTCTTACAAACTCTAACGTTAAGATTTCTTTTTGTAATTGATGTTGAAAATTTAAAAATTTCTCAATCGTTAATTTTTCATCTAAATTTGGACCAAAGAAATATGTAACAAGTGCTGAATTAACACCTTTAAAGGTATTGCCCGTATTCGCATGATCACGATGACGACTACCAATACTTGTTTGTTGTCGTATGAGAGTTGCAACTTTTTCAAATTCTTCACAATCAACATCACCATCTCCATTTAGATCAAACATTCGAAATGCTATTTCGAAATGACGACGAGACGCTATAATTAAATAAATTCAAATTTATTTTATAATTTTAGCACGGAAAATATTAAAATTTATATAAAGGAATAGATTCAATAAGGTTCTATCATGTTAAATGAAATAAAAATATTCCATAATAATCTAATCATCAAGATTTTTTTTTTATCACATTTTGTATCAGTGCGCATGACTAATCAATAGAATATAAAACACATTGTGCCTTTCTAAAAAAAATGTAAGGACTTGTATGGATGTCCGTATGAACTAGATTCATAAAAAATTTGAATTTTAAAACAGTTCTGTACCAAGTACCAACAAATTCAAAAACTTTGTTTTCCAAAAGCACTTTGAAAGTTGGTATGCATAACCACGATAAATACTGAATCAAAAACAAACCAACAAACCACATATTTTTCTCCTATAAAAGCTTGTTGATTCAAACACAAACTATCCTTTTTTTCTACAACGCAAAAACTGAATATCCTTCGGCGGAAAATCAAAAAAAAAGAGGAAAATTTAATCTCAAACACAAATTTTTCTTTTACTCTTATTTTTAGTTTGATAAAAGATTTTACTAGTAAAAAACTCTTAGTGTAAAATATAATGTATAATTAATTATTTTTGATAAATTTAGAAAAAAAATCCTCTATTTTTAAATTTAAATTTAATAAATTAAAATATATAAATAATAGAATTTTCTCATCAATGCAAAGTATTTTAATAAAATAAAAATAAAAATTTTCGGAAATAAAAAACAGAAAAAAAATTGATCGGGACATTCAACAAGGGTGGATTGGGTTGATTGGTAGTGAATGGGTTTAGTTCAAAATTTAATATTTAATAAAAGACCAAATGATAATTAAAAGTAAAATATGTTGTTTAATTTAAAAAAAACATTTTTATTAAAATTTAACCAAAAATGTCATCATCAGCAACAACAGTATTAGTAACAAAAAAAAACCTTTTTTTAACCGTCGATTAACTTCATTATTAAAACTATTATTAATAATTGGTGTATTTTCGTTATATTTCTTAATATTATTAAGAGCATCAATTGCATCGATTGGAGGATGGACGATGTAAAACAATAAAATTTGAAACAGTCAAATAAGATTCATCGTAAGAACAACGATGATGAATCTACGTCATCATTGGATGTTATGAGAAATAAAAACAATGATAATAAAAATTATAAAAAAGAAAAAGTCTTCCCACCACTTTATTCATAAGAAAAAATAATAATGGTAAAAATTTGCATGTAGAAGCTTCAACACATAAAACAACATCTACAGTTAATCCTATTTATGAATATTCGGAAGAGTTAAACACAGCAGCCTGAAAATTGAGTTTAACCAGAGAAAACAAAGACTATGGGATACATGTATAAAAAGGAAAATAATTGGAAAATATCCACCAAATGCATGGAATTTTTTATATCACCATGGCAATGGAGTGACATGGTGTAACGTATTTTAAAGCGGCAAGTAGTACATGGATGTACTATTTTAATATTTTAGGTAAAATTTGTTTCATTTTTTTATTAAAAAAAAAACAACTTGTAGAACCTTTCTTCACTTCAACACAAAAATCTTATTATGACTAAATTTAAAATGCATTTTTTATAGATTTTTTTAGTTAGAAACTCGGAGCAGGAAAAAATTCACTATAAACTTAAACTTTCGCAAATTTTT
>OY856186.1:166620985-166821943 GCA_963693315.1 Diogma glabrata
AGTACGGTTCACAACAGTTCTGCATCCTATCCTTTGGTTTTTTCACTTTCGGTAACACATTTTTTTTACAATTGTTTGCATATTTTTCAGTGTCTGTATTTACACTACACCCTACAAGAGTGATGTAATTATGATGAAACTTATGGAGAAGGTTTCAATTAGTGTGAGAAGATAACGATCAACTTTTGGAACTTGATTTTTCCGTTTTGTAAGCCGTCGTTTGTGAAAGGTGGAATGTACGTTCGGCGTCCACTTTCCCTTGGTCAAATCAAAGTGTTGTTTAGCTAGCTTACATCAACTAATAGGGCAGCCAATTTTATTAGTTTGGGTTATAAACTAGTACTCTGAGTTTTTCATAACCTTCTGATTAGTAATTTTTTTCATTGGTTATTGTGTTTCGATTTTTGTTCGGGTTTAGTGATTATAAGTTTATATAAATATCTGTATCTCTTCTATATTACTCCTCTCCTGGATCGAAACCGTAACATTCAAAGGTAAAACCGATTTATGAACACTAGGGTTTTTAATTGGATTTACAACCAGGATGCAGTGTCTTCAGCCACTGAAATACAATAGCCTCGAAAAACGCGTGACTGTTTCATTTAACACAAACTAAGATTTTTGAGTTGTTAGTAAAAAGAGGATAAAAAATCCAGTTTCACAAATTACACCTTTTGTGTACGCCGTTTTATTTTAACATTTTTCCAAGCTCGTCTAAAACACAAGTTAGATTTTAATGAACAAAAACAACTCGTATATTGATATCGTTTAACTAAACTCTAGGAGGTAACATACACAATCAAAATTGTAATCCTGTATTTTTACTGCCCCTTACTGATGTAAGGAACGTGATATTTTCCGAATATTTCATTTTTTTTCCAAAGGATTAGATTCATGGCACTGATGGTATAGGTTCGAATCCTAATTGAAACTCGGTTAAGAAAAAAATACAAAATATACTTCGCGAATTGAAAAATAGAAATGATTTCCGTAATTACATGAGTTTAAGTTCTCACAATAATCCCAAATAATTCAAAACTTATTTAAAATTCAGATCTAGTGAATTAAAAAATTCTAAACAAAAAATTCCGACTGTAGAATTCTATTAAGTATCAACATTCGACGCCAGAGAGATAGATAGATAGAGACGCCAGAGAGAGAGAGAGAGAGAGAGAGAGAGAGAGAGAGAGAGAGAGAGAGAGAGAGAGAGAGAGAGAGAGAGAGAGAGAGAGAGAGAGAGAGAGAGAGAGATGAGAGAGAGAGAGCAGAGAGAGAGAGAGAGAGAGAGAGAGAGAGAGAGAGAGGAGAGAGAGGAGAGAGAGAGAGAGAGAGAGAGAGAGAGAGAGAGAAGAGAGTGAGAGAGAGAGAAGAGAGAGAGAGAGAGAGAGATTTTTTTGAGTACTCTGAAATCGGTGGTATGCGCGGTTGAATTGAGGCTTTTTCACGTAGTTTCGAGTCAATGTTTTGTTAATAGGTGCCACAAATTTCATGCGATTTACCTATATTTTTGCAAATAAAGAGATAAATAGTTGAATAATCAAAATGTGTAAATTGGAAATTAATAATTTTTCTATTTGCCGCTAGACGGCGCGTTAAACCTTGGTTTACTTCAAAGCTCATATCTCAAAAATCGTCATTTTTTTTTGTTTTTTACAATTTTAAAGAAAACACATGCAGCTATGAAACTAAAAAATAAAAAGTGAGAGATTCCATATGGATATTTTTATACGATTTTTTAAAGTTTAGTATATGAAAAATTCACATGTGTTTTTACATCAAATTAATTATGCTTTACTAAATGTGAATAGTGAATGTAATTCTAATATATTGAAAATTTTATATTTTAACATCTGTACTATATATTGAAATATATTCTGTGCATTACTCATTGAAAAACAGGTTTTTATTGAGAATAACAATTGGAGATTCCAACGACCGAAGATTGTGATTTACTTTCAACATCTTAACACTAACATAAGCATGAGACTATTATTAATAAATATTTTTTCTATAAAAATCATAATTTAATAAAACAACAATAATATTTAATTTAACGCCTAGCGGAAAATAGAAAAATTATTAATTTCCAATTTACACATTTCGATTATTCAACTATTTATCTCTTTATTTGCAAAATTATACGTAAGTCGCATGAAATTTGGCACCTATTAACAAAATATTGACATAGGGTTACCAACTGAGTATTTTTCACCCGGAGAAACCCTCAGGGTTTGCCGGCAAATCTCCGGGCTCAGGGTTTGAAAGGCAAATCTCCGGGCAAAATAATAATTACATAAAAATAAAAAAATGTCAATTCGAATAAACAGAATTCGTTTTAAAACAAAAAAAAAACGAAACTCTGTGTATTAGAAAACGGCCGAGTTTAGTTTAGCAATGAGTTTTTGGGTTATTTATGTTGGTTCATTGGATATTTTGTTTTTCCATATTACCTATAACCTAATTGATGTTTTATGTCTATAGTTTATGTCTATAGTTAATGTTAATAGTGTTTTTGTTGTTAATTTTGAATGGTTTTGACATTTGAATTTAATTAGTTGCCCATATAAAACTGTGCGTATGTTAATTTTGCTATTAAATAATAAATATCAGTCAAATGAAAATAATCCCAAACAAAACAATGACAATACAAGATAATGTTATTACGTCTCGTTCAATAACGAATGGTTAAAAAATAAAAACTATGAGGGGCTTGAAAAAGTTAACAAGTTTACAGGAAAATGCAGATTATGCTGTATTAATTTCATTATAAAGCATGATGGAGATTAAATTAAATTAAATTTTTATCATATATATAATACACAAGCCACAAGAAAGTATCGTAGCCATAGGAAAGAAGAGAATATAGAAGAGAAAGAAGAGAATACAAAAAGGTATAAAAAATCAAAAAAGACTAAAATAAACGAACCAAATAAACGAAATTTTTTGAATTTCTTCAAAACCTCCGATATAGAAGCCTAACTCATTTTTTAGCACAAACAAAATCGTGAACTTGTAGCGCAATTTTGAAATTAAAACTCAATATAAAAAAAATTCAAAAAATCGCCATAACGCCAACTGGAAAAATAAAACTCCATATAAAAAAATTTCAAAAGCATTTAATCAAAAACACTAATCCAATTTTTGCATATGGCAATGTTCATTGTTTATTGCAAATGGCTATGATTTAGGAAGTTTTAATTTCATCCAAATTTTATTCTCATTTCAATTTCTATTTATGCTTTGCTTGCGGATAGACGTATTATTTTGGATTGTGATTTTATTTCAGGCTTAAAAAAATATTTGTTTTAAAATTTGCACATATGCACAGGGGTCCCCTAGTTGAATTGTATTTTTGTATATTATAAAATCTCCGGGTCGCGTGCTTTCAAGAGTTGGTAACCCTACATTGACACCATTATCAAAACTATGTGAAAAAGCCTCAAAAATTCAACCGCGCATAACTCCGATTTAGAATACTCAAAAAATAAAAGCAGAAATTACTTTTTTTCTTTCGTCAATACCAACAATATATCAAAATTTCAGATTTTTTAAAAATCAAAAATTTTAAAATTTCAAAAAAATGTACGTTTTCCAAATAATAGCCAATAATACTGTAACATGAAATTTTTGGCTGAATTAAAAAAAGAAACAAGGTACTATAGGAAATATATAGATATAACTCAGCTATACATACTACACTCTTGCTATTGCTGCCCCGACAGTTTGACTGTTTGCATTAACTGATCGACGATTAGGTGCATCCCCTTCATCTGAACGATTCTTTTCTTTTTTAATAAAAATCCTTGTGTAATAGAAATTACAGAATGTGTACATATTTCGATCACCCACAATTCGTTTAGCACGCTTTTGAAGAGTCCAAAAGAGCCAAGATGGAAACAGATGGAACGCCGCAAACTTGACAACAATATTCATACAGCGAAAAATATAGGACTTATATAGGTGGAGTAATTGATATGGAGTGAAATATTTTTTACACACAAATGAATCGTAAAACACATTTTACATCCTAGTTATTCTAGTGGCTGAAAGTTGAACTTTACGCCCGTAAAATAAAATCCCGTTGCTATATAAAACATTAGTGTATTTTTCTACTTTGCCGCCCGTAAAATAATCACCCGTAAAATAATCATAAAATTAGAACAAACAAATAAATTATTATGAAGTTTATAGAGAAAATCATGGCAGGTTTAGTATAATTTTCAAAATGTCTAGCGAGTTTAAAATATTCAAAAATTGATTTGTTCTACAATTAAGTTGTGCAGTTGTGCGTAAAACGTTGTGCATATACTTAGGCTGAAAGGAATATTACGCTCTTGGTTCAATAAAAGCCCTAGCTTCGCATCGGGCTTCAATATGAACCACAGGCGTAATCTTTAACTTTCAGCCCTCGATATGTAATAGTTATTTACATATCGAGGGCTGAAAGTAGAAGATTACGCCAGCGGTTCATATTGAAGCCCGACGCGAAGCGAGGGCTTTTATTGAACCAAGGGCGTAATCTTCCTTTCAGCCTGAGTGTATGTACAACGTTTTACACACAACTGCACAATTTTATTGTAGTATAAATCAATTTTTGAGTTTTTTAAACTCGCTAGACATTTTGAAATTTATGCTAAACATGCCATGATTTTCTCTATAAACTTCATACAATAATTTATTTGTTTGTTCCAATTTTATGAATATTTTACGGGTGATTATTTTACGGGCGGTAAAGTAGAAAAATATATTAATATTTCATATAGCAACGGGATTTTATTTTACGGATGTTAAGTTTAAATTCAGCCACGATAACTAGGATGTAAAATGTGTTTTACGATTCGTTTGTGCGTAAATAACTATTACATCTATTAAATTGGCCGATATTTCTGAACGCACACTTTGGAATCGCCATTATATAATCATTCCAGAGGAAGTTTTGGGAATTGTGACTTCCAATAAACGAATAGTTTCACATTTGTCTATTGGTTCGTTACACATACTAATTAAGTTTTTGTTGGGTAGTTCAGCCTTTGATCTGGAAAAGATCAGTAGTTGTTTTTTAGTGGAATTAAAATTGACCGAATTTTCGATTGCGGGGTGAAAACCATAGAAACTACAAAGTTCAGCAATTACACTAGGAGCAGAAAGTATGAGGCAGGTTAAATAAATCAAAATAACTTTTGAAGTTGTATACATATCGCAACTATTTTAGATATTTAAATTTGTCTTAACAACCACAATTTGTTGAACATATAACTATCTTTCAGGAGTGATTTAAAAAAATATATACAGACATTTATGGAAAATAAGCAAAAAATTCCTTAAAGTAAATATCTTGATAAAGTGATTAAGGTACTTGCATTTAAAATTATTGTGTTTTTTTCTAATAAAACTGGGGTTCCTTAGCGTACACACATATTTATAGTAAGAAATAACGGTAAATCTATATTTTTTTTTAAATCTTAGTCTATAAAGGACTTTTTTTACAATGTTCAGCGATAAAATGATTAAAAGATAAGAATTATCAATAATTCAATGTGAGAGAATATTTGTTTATCACCAAGAAGAATATTCTCAAGTTTAAATTGCTTAAAAATGAATATTTCGCGTTGAGCTGTCCAACGTACGTTTGCGCGCTATCGTGCTCCAAACACTCACGACTCAAAAAAACGTTCTCGCTGCCCAAAAAATACATCAAAACGCCAAGAAATTGAAATAGCGAATATCTCTCTATTAAATAGACGTCCATCCAGTGAAGCTACTCTGAAGTACAATCAATTCCATGATCCGAAAGCTAGTGTGTCTACAATAAAAATAAGTGTTCGAGAAAAAGGTCTTAATGAACGAGTTGCCGCACGGAAATCATTGCTGCAACCATGAAATAAGGAAAAACGGTTAAAATAGGCGCTGGCACACAAAGATTGGACAACCCAATAGTGATGGAAAGCCATGTGAACCGATAGTTTCAAATGTTTGAAACCAAGCGAAGAATTTCCGTACTACGCAGAGATGAAGAATGATTTAGATGACTGCACAAGAAGACCAAATTGACTGTGAAACATGGTGGAGGATCCGTTATGGTATGGAGATGCTTTGGTGGCAAGTAGTTTGCACAGAATTGTGGTTATTATGAATAAGGAAATGTATAGAAACATTCTAGAAACCCAAGTTGAGCCATCTGCTAAGAAACTATTTCGGAATCAATAAGTCTTTATACAGGATAATTACCCCAAACATAAAAGAAAGATATGCACGCAATTTTTAAAGAATTTGGAAAAGAAAAGAGTGCTCACAGTATTGGGGTGGCCACCACAAACTCCTGATTGCAACCCCATCGAATTACTATGGGAAGAAATGGATCGGCAGGTTCGAAAAACAAATATTGCATCTATTATTAATCTCTGGGAGATATTCCAGTCAGTTTGGGATAATTTGGATGCAGAATGTCTTTGACAAATTAGTCGGTAGAATGCCAAGAATTTATGCAGCAATTATTAAAAAAATGGGTGGTTATTTTGATAAGTTCAATATTGGGCTAAATAAACGTAAACGTGGGCTAAATTACTTTTAATTCGGTGTTAAAAAGTTAAAGTTTTATATTTTAATATTATTATAACACAATAAAATGAAGTGCATATTTAATTTTAGCTTTTTCACTAAAAATTAAAGGGTGCCTCATACTTTCTGCCTCTACTGTATGTGGTGGTGTTGTAGGCAATCAAGATTTGATGTCAAATCTCGATTATGCTCTATTTTTTAAGGATGGTTTTGATCAATATGTAAAAAACGAAAATGGACACAGAAACAGCATCCCAAACTTAACAATTAAAAAAACACTCGTCAATTTAATATTTGAACATTCATGTATTTGTTTGTTAAGACATAAATTTGGCATGGTAAAAAAGACTATCGAGGATATTGAATTAGATACTTCTGAACTAAAACTATAAAGTTTTTAAGACACTGATGTTAATTTTATTCTGGCGGCGATGGAAGTACTAATTTTCTTACTCTCTTTTTAAATTTAAAAACTTTGCTACAGCCATTAGGTGATATAAGAGTCATTCTACGTCAGGCCTGTAACGTTATTTGAAGATGTTATCATTGTACCGTCAATTGTGGACGATTGTCAATCAGTTTTGGGTGAATTATGCTAAAGTTGTTATTTCCAATTTTGATCATTGTACCAAAACGCATTTAGCATGGCAGAAAAATAGGCTTCTCAAAATAGTTGCATGCACGTATGAGAAGCACTCGGAACAGAAAATTACACAATTATCAGCGCGTTGTGTACCTTAGTCGACACAGAAAATAGAAAGATCTGTTTGGTATAATTATTAAAATGTTAATCGCTGTTTGATTCTATTAAGACGTTGTTTATTCGATTATAAATAAAAAAAAATTACTAAAAACTGTATCTTCTAACAGTAATTGCATAAGTCTTTTTCCTTTTAAGGCGGATTCAATAACACATTTTTACAAAGAACAAGAGAATCACCAATAGAGTTAGCTAGACAACGTTTTCCACGACCAAACTTATCTGAATTATCTGAAGCCTTATCGAATTCTATATCATTTTTAATTGTACGTGAACCGTTTGAAAGACTTTTATCAGCTTATAAAAATAAGCTGGAAGGGTATCATAACAAATATTATAGATTATTAGGACGACAGATTGTAAAAAAATTTAGAACAACCACGACAGATAGTATAAAAAAAGTAAGTGTTCGTAATATATAACTTCTAAATATAACACATACATATTTAATAATTTTAGAAACCATTTGGACCAACATTTAAAGAATTTTTATTATATTTAACCAATCACAAATCTGGTGCTCGTTTTGATGAACACTGGACTCCAATCTATACATTTTGCACTCCTTGTAGCATTAATTTTACTCTAATTGCTAAAATGGAAACTTTTCAACGTGATACAGAATATATTATACGACAAGCTGGTTTGGAAACATTATTACTTAATAAACTGCCTAAAAATAAAAAATCGATATCGAATCGATCGAAGAGTGATACAAAAAGTTTAATAGCAAAGTAAGTATCAAATGATACGAGTCGATCTTATGAATCATTTCAATACAAATCTTTTTTTTAGATATTTTTCACAAATTGATAAGAATTTATTGGAGGATTTATTAAAAATTTATGAGCTTGATTTTGCTTTGTTTGGTTACAACAGCACAAAATATTTTGATTTTGTTCAACCATCAACATCATCACCATTGACAACAATTGCAATAAACTCGACAGGTACGTAGGTTTTATTAATAATTAAATAAATATTTTTGCTTAAAATTTGAAATAACTGTCAATGTTAAACGTAAAAAAATGTACACGAATACTGTGTAAAAAGAATAAACAAAAAAATATAGGATGGGTTATCTGTTGTTTTTTTGACAGAACGACTGCTTACTGCAAAGATTGACGTTCCTTTAGAACTATATTTCATAAAAGTGGTCTGTATTTCTGTGTAGCATCGGCGTTTTTAGTCAAGAAGGATTGCTTATTCAGTTCGTACACGAGCAAAAATATAAGTAAAAACGTGATTTGGAAAATTCTGAAATTTGCAAAAATTCTGAAAACCGCAATTTGTAAAATTCGCAATTCACTGTTTTAAAGAACCGCAAAAAACAGGTTTAAAACCACAACAGAAGCCCTATCCTTTATTTTATAATAAATATATGTTTAGTAGTAATAGAAATTTTCAGTACAACTTGTAATTAAATTACAATTCCAAAACACATACGACATCACAAGATATTTTAGTATATTATAGCAACGAAATTTTATGTTTATAAACAGATTTACTTCAATAGAACATAGTGATAAAAATTGTTACATAACCCACAATTTATAAAAGAATTCCTTCAATTCTGTATTTTACTATCAAATTCTATTAAAACCAAAACAAAATATTTATACCTTAAGCAAATAAATTTTGAGACAAAATTTTCTTTTGATATAAAAATGATTACAATTTAATTTATTTTAAGAATTTAGAAAGAAAATTTTTGGAAAAACATTTTTTTTTAAATAATTTAAATAAGAAAAAAATATCTCATATTTGAGTTTATATATTTCTTCGATGTGCCAAATAACGAAACTAATAAAACTTAAATTTCTAAATTGTGTATTTATATAAAATAATTTTAACGAAAATAAATTAAACTTTTATTAAATATTAAATGTGTATTATAAAGTAAATTTCATAAAATATTTTCTAAGCACTTACATTAAAAAAAAAAGAATCATGCACGCTTTCATTCATAAAAAAAACTATGATTATTATTAACAAAAATAAAATATGTGATCAAAAAATTAAAAAAAAAAATTATACAATTAACTTAATATTTTTTATTATAATAACGTTTAGTAAATTATTCCAAAATATAATATATGTATTTCGTGACAATCTGAATAAAATATTTCTGTTTTTAACTTTATTCTGCATAAAAAAAATAAATAAACAAGACCCACCCATCTTTAACTACAGATAAAGTAAATGATTAAAACAAATTCTACAGATTATGAAAAACCTTAATTTTTTAGTTTTAATTATTGATGTTTAACTGTGGTGTTGTCAACTATGTACCTTATTAATATATTAAAAAATTAAATGTAAATATATTGATATTATATGACACAGACTGAATAATAAAGTGTAATATTTCAAACAGTAAAATTGTTTTGTAGCATCTGTGTTATTGGGATTTGTAGGATTGGCATCATGTAGCGGAAGGGCTGCAATTTGGATGAAAGGTAAAGTCAACGTACTTTGAATCGAAATTATAAAAATCAAAACGAACCAATACATCTTGAATCTAAACACCGAAGATGGATCAAAATTATCTTGATATTGTCTAGGAACGAATATGCTGAATTTAAAGTTTGCAAGGAAACTATAAATTGAAAATCAATCAGTAACCATGACTATCTATCACGGTAAATTTATGTTTTGTATTTTATTTTTAATTAAAGGCGATAAGTTGAAGTGAGTGTACCATGATTTTAATGATGTTATGTGTCTAGGGATGTGACATCCTACATAAAAAATCGATTATTAATTAATCGATTGTTTTTCTTTGCACGAAAAATCGATTAATAAATAATCGAGTTTTCTTTAAAAATGATCGATTTTTTCAAATTTGTTAAATTAAATTCAAAATAAATTTGCGAAAAGAAAAAAACTGTAAAAATCTAATGTAATTTTTGTGTGTGGCTTGTGGATCTTTTTGTCAACATTGTTTGTTAATATAAATGTATTTGTTACATTGCAGTATAAATGAATCGCTAACTGTAGTAAGGGGAAACTACCACTAACTGGTAACTTCCACTTACCACGTGTAAATACATCGTTTAATGCAAAAAAAAAGATAAATCCGTCCGTCCGAACATCTGAAAATAGCGCTTGGAAAACAGTTTACAACAGAAAAGGGATACGTTCATATACATACATATTTATTATTTTGTCAAGGCCAGTGATTATGAAAAAATAAATATTTTTTATTAATTAAATTTTTTTTAATGTACTATCTATCAGCCCCGACAGTTATGTTACATAAATATAATTATCTTATCGTCCCTGGTTTTATTGGTTTAAATATAACATATAATATAAAAAGTTGTATGAAAAATGAATATTTATTTTTAGAGTTGAAAACTTGCTAGGGTAGGTAGGGGCAAAGAAAATAAACTAAAAGGTATGCTATTGCGTATCTCATCAGAAATAATCTAAAAAATGTGACGTCACGTAGTGAGTATCAAATTGTAATACGCGCAAATATAACTAATAAATTTATATACATATATACTTATTTAAATATAAATAACGTTATTTTGATTACTAAAAAAGGTTTTTATTTAAATATAATTTAGTTTAGAGACAATCTTGTCAAAACGTTTTAATGCCATTATCCAAATTTATTGTCATAGGAACATTTTTTATCAATAATTGAAGATAAATTCGATGGATTTTACCGCTGGTACTTGGCGAAACATGATGAATAATTAATTGTAAATAAAATTTGTTGTTGTAGTATTTCGTAATTGAGTTTTTATTATTGATAAATTAACTAATTTGACTATATTTAAGAGTTTTTTGTAAGCTCCTGAGGATGAAGTTATAATCGAAATCCGATCGAGCATATAAATTAAATAGTCAAATTAGTTAATATATCAATAATAAAAATTTAATTGCGAAATACTACAAGAAGGAATTTTATTTACAATTAAAAATTGAAGAGATTAGTTCTCTTCCTTCAAGATTTGGCTATCGACTTTATTTCTGCTGAAATATAATTGAATTATAAGTAATAATAATTAATTCGTGTGATAAATTTGCCATAACCTTATTTGAAGTCCGACATTCAATTATTTGAGATGGTTCAGATTCACATAAAAGTGACATGTTATTTTCTTCCAAATTTTCATCTATTTCCCCAATGGCCAATAACCATTAATTCATCTGTAATCTAATTGGTAATTATAATGAAGAAAGAAAAATACTAAATTTTCAACCTTTTTGAAATTCTATGACCGATTTTTCACAATTATCACAGGCCAAATTAAAAAACATGAAAATTCTAATAAACCATTGAAATAATCCCCAGATGATAATTTGAATGGTTAAACTATATATTCGGCTTGCTCCCTATATTATACTCTTCGTAGTGGGTGTGGCATAATTGAAGTGGAACACTTAAAGTCTTAGCACCAGCTAACTTCGTGCATGTAGCTTTGATAAAAGGTCTTTAATTGCCTACTTTACAATTACCAAACAGTTATTAGATTTAGCAATATCTGCTAACGGACTAACCATTGCCGGTTGCAGAAGTTTTCCAATGATGCAGAAAAAGTAAATGTTTTTGGTTATGTGTCACATCTAATAAAACTCACAAGAAATAATTTTGTAGATCATTGTTTCAATAAAATTTCAATCAAAAGTCTTACAGTGAGTAAATTCACGGTATCAAAAAGTTTTAAGCTATTAGCAAATGTGGCACATCAGGATTCCTCGAATCTGATTCCTGGATTAAATGTTCCCAATTTTTTAAACCTTTTAGAATCTTTCTATTTTATAAAAATAGAATGAGTTGCTCGAATCAATTCGAAATGAAAAGGGCGTTTGAGAGTAATACCTAAACAGATGGCAACCCTGGCCTACACATGGTAGCAATTTTAAACAGTATTTGTTGGAGAACAATTACAACAAATGCATTCGAAAATATAAAACCTGCATCTGAAAATATGCAACCATTGTAGTACGATGGTCTGGAATATTTGGCAAGCTACCTATTATTTACATTGAAAGATTCAAGTTTAATAATTGATCATTTTCATGATAGATGTTGTACTTGGAATAAACGTCTTACAGACTTACTTACAGTCTTACTTACAGCCTTTAAAACCTATACCACGTACAGCTGAAGATGGAGCAGCTCGAAGCAATATTTAGCGACGGTAATAGAAATTCATTGCTAATAAGGAAAAATTATTCCAAAAATTTAATAGACCTTTTGAAAGATGTACACTGCGATGAGAAAACTGAAACCATTTTCTTCAGGTCTACAATGTATACTTTCGAAAAAACGACTTAAATGAAACAATTTTGGACATAACAACCGTAAAAAGAAAATTAAATAAAATGGCCCATTAAATTATATTTCTGACCAATTTCCTTTAAACCCTTTAAATAAACCCTCTAATTACTATTTTAATTTATTATCATTATTAATAATTAAAATGTCTAAAAAAATCAAAAGTATTCTCATAATCAGAATAATCAGATTTTATATATGTATTCTTATACGAGTTTATATAATTTTCGCACATTTTTCCATTTAAATATAATATCATATATTTCAAAAAATAAATTTATTTAATTTTTATCCTTTATTTAAAACAAATTATTTTATTTGCAAAATAAAATAAAGTATGAAACCGTTTACGACTTAAGTTTTTTCCATTGAAACGAAAATTAATCAACTACACTACGTGACGTCATGCGCAGAAAAAACCAAAATAGAAACTTTAACAATCATACCTTGTAGATTATTTTTTTTGGGTAGGGGTATTAGTACTATATATTTATTTATACTAAAAAATATAATATTTAGATATTTCATAAAAAAGTACATAGCTAATACCTTATAAAGGGTAGATGTTTCTTGTTTTTACTGCAGCAAGGGGGACATGTCCTTGACTTAAAAAAATCAATAAAAAAAATATTGGACCTTCTTATTTCTAATTAGGTTAACATATTGATATTGCTGAGTACTATTTAAAATTGTTCGAAAATTTCCAATTTATATCTTTATTATTTCATTCAATATTTCGGTTTTTGTCTCTCCTGAAAAGCAATAAAAAGTGGGACGTATCCCCTTTCTGCAGTTAGCGAAACTACACTATTAAGACAAAAATGGATCAACAATGCTCTAGGTAATGGATAGAAAGGCGCATTGTGAATTTTACAAACGAAAAGACTAATGAGTTAGCAGTGCTCCTCAGAGATTCAAAGGTCCCGAACACTAATTGGTATATCGAAAGAAAGAATAAGTTCGCTATTCTAACATATTCTCCCTCGATGCATCAACTCTTAATGAAAGAACACAGAGGTGAACCGCTAACCACCGGATTTCTGTTAAATCACTCGTTCAGACTTCAGACTAATGATGGTACTACTGACAGGTATCATAGTCAAGTGAATAAACACATTGTGAAGCTTGGAGTAGAAAACGATCTAGCATATGCAACGTCGCAATCTTCACGAAATAATCTCTCTCCTTTCAGTGTATATCGGTTAGCTTTACACAACTCGGTAGAATTAAGAAAGACACCTTTTATATACCCGCCAATCACTTGTTATTAAATTCTTCGGAACTTAATCTTTGTTCTTTTTTCAATAGAAGACTGAATTATTTTTTGGCACAGACAACTTCACACTTAAGCCGCCATGATAATGTTCACAGCTGAGTTAGTAATTCACTCATATATCATTTTTCATCACAGATTAATTTTGCGCAATAGCATTTTTGTGTCTATCTTGTTAAATATGGACATCGAAAGTAACATTTTCGGCAATATTTTTTGCACATGGAGGGATCTGTCTTTGGATGTTGTTGTTGTTGTAGCGACGAGTTGTGGTGCTATTCTTCCGGCTCCAAGTCCAGATTCAGGAACTTTGCTACTGCCCTTGGGCGGTACCACAGATCTTCCTTCGTCAGGTCGGTTGGTTTCTCTGGACAATTGAAAAGGTGGTTAGCATCATGTGGCGTGCCCTCACATATGGGACACTTGTCAACAATTTCATGGTCAATTCTACTCATGTAGTTATTTAAGATGCGTGACCAACCGGATCTTAACTGCGCTAGGATGGTTCTGGTGCTGCGTGGCAGTTTTGCCTCTTCAGCAGCGACTTTTGGTGGTTTGCTATTGAGAACTCGATTCGGGGCGTAGTTCTTTATTGTGTCTTCAACGGTTTTGGTATGTAGATTTTTCAACCCCCTCTTATACATAGGCTCGTCGATGTTATTTATGTCTTCATTGCTTCTAATATCTTGTAGGAAGCATTTCGCAGTTCTTCTTATATCTCTAGGTGGTGTTGTCATGGATAAGGTGTCATTGCAGAGATGCTGCTCTCTATGACAGGACCAAAGATATTGTTTGGAAAGCATTTCGTTGTGTTCACGGACCGGCAATATGTTACATTTCTCGTGCAGGTGATCTCGATGGGCCATCAAGTGATATCCGGTTGCTGTACGCAAGGCTGCGTTCTGTGTTATCTGTAACTTATTCCAGTGGGTGTCAGCGACTTGGGGTGTCCATATGGGAGCAGCGTAATTTATGAAAGGCCTTCCTATTGCTTTATATGCCGTTATTATTGTGTTTTTATCCTTACCCCACGAACTGCCCGCTAGAGCTTTCAGTGCGTTGTTTCTGTTTTAAGTTTTGTATTTATTTGTTGAGCATGAGCGTTGAATTTAAGTAGTGGATCGAATGTTACCCCCAGCAGTTTTGGATTTTTGACAGTAGGAATTAGTATGTTGTCAATGCAGATATTGAGTGTTGTATTTACCTCCTTCGTCCATGTGGTGAAAAGTGTAGAAGTGGACTTTTCAGTGGACAATTTCAAGTTTTTGGTTTCAAACCATTCATTCAAGGTGTTGAGGTAGGTGTTTAGGACATTGGTGAGCTGTTCCAGATTGTTTCCTGTTGCAAGCACCGTGCAGTCGTCTGCATATGACGTGATAGTTATTCCTTCTGGTGGTGCAATTTGCAAGATTCTGTTACCCGAGGTAGTAGTAGTGCTTCTATCAATTTTGCAACCGATGAGAGGATGGAGATCGGTCTATAGGATTCTCCCTTTTCTTCAGGCTTGCCAGGTTTCAAAATGGGACTTATTCTAGCCGTTTTCCAGATATTTGGTATCTGGAGCGTATTTAGAGATGTGTTGAGTACGGTAGTGAGAAAGTTCAATCCTTTGGGTCCAATTTGTTTTAGCATGATGGTTGAGATGCCATCTGGTCCAATAGCTTTAGATGGTTTGGATTTCTTTATTGCGTTTCCAACATCTTCTTCGGAAAATATGATATCCTCGAAATTTTCAGTATTAAGTTCGCGCATATGTCTTAATACTGACCTGGACCCCGATTATGGAATGCGATATACGTTGAAAGCACGGTGCTTTTAAAAAATATTGTGTACAAACACAAAATTTTTCTTAATTGTATTAGTAATTAAAATAAAAAGTAATGAAATGACAGTAGACCAATATTTTGTGGATATTTTTATGTGGGCATTAATTTTCACAGTGATATGTCAATTGCATATGAGTCGAAAGTGCATAAGAAGGTACAATTCTTGAAGAATTTGTTAATTTATTGTAGGTTTATAACTTTTAGGTTAAATGAAACCAAAATTAATTTTAATTTATTTGACGCATGTAGATTGTTTCTTTAATTGTTACGAGTTTAAATAATATCGTAGAAGATGCTAATAATAATGGAATGGGCAGTGAGAAGGGTTACTGCGTCAAAGAACATTAAATAATGGTCTTGATTAATGAAATAAGTTGAGACCTATTTAGTTTTGATGGCAAATGAGTTTTTAAAGTTAAAGATGTTTGAAGAAATGTGTTTGAGAATCTTGGATAGAAATGTGAACAGTGGATTGTTTTAACTTGCAGTTTGTATGTCACGTTTTAAAATGTTATACCTGCTAAAATCACTGAGTAAGAGGTTTAAGTTATTAATATATACTCAGTCTTTGACATGGTTACTGTTGTTTTGGTTGCCGGCAGATACATTGATCACATTGGTTGATAATGTTAGCTGCGGCGAATTGGTGATTAAGGTGGAAGAGTTGATAAGTGCTTTATAAGGTTCGCTATTCTAAAACAAATGATGTCTCTTGCTTTTAGTTGAGTTTGCCGACATGAATTGCTTGTTCTGTGTTCGCTATTAGATTTAAACCAAAAAGATTTTTAGATTAGTAAGAAATAGAGAATTATGTTTTGTTTTGAAAAATGAAGTTGTTCGTTTGAATTTGGTGGATTATAGCAAAAAGAAAGAGGTCGTACTTGACTATTTTGTTCAAACGAAAAATAGCGAATAATTCGCTAAATATTTCAACCCTTAATTTTATTGCTAAGTGCATATGTTACTTTTGCAATAAATTTAAAGTTTTCCGTAATACATGAAATACATGGGGAGCTCGTGTTTAAATTTGATAGCATTTCATGTTGTGGCAATATTCATAGATGAAATATATAGATGTGTTCATGAGCTTAACATTAATCAATTTTTTATTACATCGATTTGCCACATATTTTTGATTTACTTGAAATAGCGAAGCATTGTTTAATAAAGAATTTGGATGTGTGGCATTATAACTAAATGTAACTTTATCTACATTCACGAATTAACACAACTAACAATTCAAATAATAATTAACAAAAACAAATCATTATTCACTTTTATTCTAAACGAGATTATAATCGAATAAATTTTTGCATAATGGTTGAACAAAAACTATTTGAACTTATTAAAACAATAACAAGAATCCTATTTGTAAAACAATAACAAACAATTTTCTTGAACCGTCAAACGAATTTGTGTCTCAATATAATTTATACAAGCGTAGTAGTTTTACAAAAAAGTAATTGATTTTAGACCAATATAATATATTTTAGACTAATACACTAACGCCAAAAATTGAGCTATTATCGCTTTCGCATTCCATAATCGGGGTCCTGGTTTCTTTTTCATGTTTACTTTGCTTTTCTGTAAACTGCGTGTTGAATTTTGTTGCGCATTTTCTATGGTTTTCGGTTGGGATATCATCGAAGGAGATCATGCAGTTGTTATGCGATGGACGCGGATATGTTAAACCCTTTATCACCTTCCACAGACTTTTATTTGTGCCAAAGTTTGACTTACTCACTAAATCTTTCCATTTGTTGCGTTTGTGTTCCATTACTAGTTTATTTATCTACTTGTTCAGGCCCGAAATTCTAGAATCAATTGGATCTGCCTTACGGATGTCATCTCTTTGGGAGGAAAGTACACAGGCTCCTTGTGGGAAGTTTAATATTTTGTATTCTGCGGCTGGAATGAAGCAAGATCTAGCTTTGTTAAAAATTTCTCTGAATTTTTTTTCCCCAGAGAGGGCGTCAATTGGTAAAATTTGCTTACTGAATTCTAATTCAGTAAAATTGGTAAAATTATCCCAGTCTGCTTTGTTAAAATTAATGTAAGTCTTCTTCTCGGATTTCATTTCGTTTAAGGTGATTATGATCGGCACATGGTCTGATCCCAATGCAATTTCAGTTCTCCATTCAGCGATTGGCATTAGTGACATGCTGGCAAGTGAAACATCTGGAGACGAGTATGAGTTGTTTGTTACTCTTGTTGGTTGTGGTTCATTGAGGACTCCAAAGTTGGAGCCGTCAATTTGATCAGCAATATTTTCACCTCTTGATTCAGTGTTCAAGTGTGACTGCCATAGATCGTGGTGAGCATTTATATCTCCGAGAATTAGACAGTCTTTGGTGTAAAATAAATGTCATATGGACGGTTCATAACCTATATCACAGCTGCTTACTGGTGGAATATAAATATTGACTAGATTTATCTCCGTATTTCCGGATTTTATTGTAATACCTAGTTGTTCTAGGTGTTTATCAGTTCCCGGTACTGCTGGTAATGTGGTTGTACGGTAGATAATGGTTTTGTGTATGATAAAGGCAAGGCCACCACCTTTGTCCTTCCCTCTATCCAGTCTTATAATTCTATAATCACAGATACTATCACTAATCTTAGATCTAACATTTAATTTGGTTTCTTGCAAAACCGCGACTAGAATATTGTTTTTATACATAAAGTTGATGATATCATCGATTTTGTTTAAGAGGCCGTTACAATTTAGCTGCATTATTTTCACATCACTTGGGGTTTCCGAATGTGTGCTCATTCGCATTGTGTTCTGTTGCGAGCTCGTATTTATATGTTGACTTGATGCATAGCAATATGGCGCTATGTAGTTTTTGGTCCATTGCTTATGTGTTGCAAGGCCTGAGCAGTTCTTAAGATGACACCATTCTTTACAGCTATTACACTGGACGGATGTAGTGTTTGCCCTTAAAATGTTTTTGCATATTGCACAATGCCATATTTTAGTTGGTCCAGGATTTCTTTCAATACCGGCCATGACGAGGAGGATCTGAAGCAGTGAGGCCAGTGACAACTGCTTCTTTATCCAAAAAATGGAGCGTCGGAGTAGCACTTTTCGTCGAAATTTTTGTGATGGTCTTTGGTCGGAACTAGGTTCCGAGTACTTCTGGGGCGTAGACCCGTCCATCTTGAGAAGGAAGATATCTTTGTTGATGTATACATTTGTTTTATAATAAAAAAAATAGGTGTTTATGTATAAATTTAAACTTTTATTAGTAAAATTAATTGATTAATAGAAAGTCGGAAAAGTGTGAATATAACTCGCTCGTCGAGGGTTTTGTGTATATTATATTCTACGATAATAGTTAAATAAAAATAAAATTTACACTTTCTACATTAATTTCTTGGTGAAATTGCATTTTAATCATTAAAAAACTTTAGACTATTTAATTTTATTCCACAGTAATATTACTGTGGAATAAAATTAAATAGTCTAAAGTTTTTTAATTATTAAATAAAAATGATAATAAACCAAAAACGATGCTTTCGCAAATTACAAAAAATATTGTTTATCACTAGGAAAAATTCACCTTTCATAAGAATCCCTACTCGTCGAGGTCAAACATTTTTCAAAATTTCCACTCTCAACTAGAGATGTGACGATATTTAGGTAGCAGCTACTTTATCCCTTTGACTCAAAAGTAGCAATCACCGCCTGTTACTAAATATGTATTAAAAGTAACAGTTTCTATTATTTTGTTCGCTGTGAACTTTTATAAATAAAATTCTTACTGCAACTTAGTATTTTTTTCTTCTCAAATAAAAATACATCTTTATTAAAAGAAGAAAAACAACAGAATAAAGAAAAAGATACGTAAACACAAGTGTGCGAATAAGACAAAACAATCACTATTTTAAAAAAAAGATGTCAATCGTGTTTATTTCGCTAATTTTTATACCGATGTTATCCGAAAATAAATAATAAAATGCCTAACAAATTTCGAAATTTTTTTGTTTAATTTTGTGTAAAATAAAATAAGCTTTTGTTTTATTTATTTTTTTTGAGAATTGATCATATATATAAATCATAATTATAGAGAAACAAAATTTATTTTAGAAAAGTATCTAAGTAGTTTGCATAGTTTTTTTAACCAACACTTTGAATGTCCTGTGAAAATGGGTTCTTTTTCCCCTGTAGTGTATAAAGAATAACAAATTGTAGTTGCTATGGTTTTTCATATAATTTTACAAAGTTTTTTAAACAACGCAAAAATAAAAAAGTCGGACAAGTGCGAATAAAATTCGCTCGCCAAGGGTTCCGTGAATGTAAAAGAACACAATATCAAAAATAAATGACATAAAGTTATGTTGTAAAGTCTTTATATCGCCAGACTATGGACGCATAACAGAATAAATGTTTAATCGTAAACGTCAATCGTAAATGTCAATCACATCTACATTGATCAAAAATGTTACTTGAGGTTAAATCTTATCCATAGCTGTTTATGTTAGCTAAAGAAAGATTTAACCAGTATTTTAATGGTCTAAATAGGGAATATTTGTTCTATAAATCAGCGTCGAAATATAGGGTGGTATACATACACTTAAAATAGTACTTTTTTTAATCAATAACTAAAAAACTGTGCATCGCAGAATTCTAAAAAATGTTGCAATGTTTCTTAAATTAAGTGTTCTTTCAAATGACACCCCACCCTAGTCGTTTGGTTCCAAAAAAGTTTTTTTACCCTCCCCACACCCATCCCCTAAACACACAGAAAAATAATTATTTGAGAGTTCGCTATATTTTTCGTTCAAAATATAGCAAACTTCCTGTCTCTATGAATTTTTTCAATTTTTTCTGTCAATCAGTGTCGAAACGTAGGGGGGGGTAACGGTCTGGAATTTGCACATTTTTTAGAATAACTCAAAAACTGTGTACCGGAAAATTCTAAAAAAATTGCAATGTTTTGGAAATTTTGTGTTCTTTCAAATGATACCCCACTCGCTTGGGTCAAAAAAGTTTTGCCCCCCTTACACCCATCCCCTAAACACACAGAAATACAATTATTTGAGAGTTCGCTATAATTTTCGTTCAAAATATAGCAAATTTCCTGTCTCTATGAATTTTTTCAATTTTTTCTGTCTATCAGTGTCGAAACGTAGGAGGGGGGGGGACGGTCTGGAATTTGCACATTTTTTAGAATAACTCAAAAACTGTGTACCGCAAAATTCTAAACAAAATTGCAAAGTTTCTGAAATTCGGTTCTTTTTCAAATGACACCCCACTCGCTTGGGTCAAAAAAGTTTTTTTTCACCCTTCCCCACCCCAATCCCTTAAAAGCACAAAAATATAATTATTTGAGAGTTCGCTATATTTTTCTTTCAGAGTTTATCAAACTTCCTGTCTCTGTGAATTTGTTCAGATTTTTCTGTTAATTAGGCTCGAAATGCAAGGGGGGGACCAACTTTTTGTGTCACTTTATTGATAATAATTCAAAAACTATGCATTGCAAAATTCTAAAATAAATGGCAATATTTCTAAAATCAAGTGCTCTTTCAAATGACACCCCACATGACCTGGTTTTAAACGATGTTTTTACCCCTTAACATTCCCACCCATTTAATAAATATAGTTATGAGTATCTGCCACTTTTCTATATTTTTCATTGAAAACCTACTCAATTTTCTATCATTTTCATTCCTATCATCTATAATTTTCAATCTTATCATTCGATGAACTAGAGTCGGAGTTATTCGGGGCAATAAAACATCCAGAAAACGTCATTTTTCGAAATTATACAAAAAATGGTGAGGTGTAAAATTCTAAAATATATTTTTAAATAATGCTGAAATGAAGCTCTTTCATATGATACCCTACTCGTCTCGATAAAAAAATGTATGTTTTCAAAGGCTTTACATCGTACCTCCTTAAAACAAACGAACACAACTTTATTTAATTTTAACCCACCATCTTGTGTGGATAAGTTAGTTTTATAAGCACCTCAAATTTTAAGTTCATCGGGTTAATGGTTCACGAGATAATCGAAATAATGTGAAAAACACGTTGTACTCTCACCAATAGTGTTCCGTATAAAAAACGGAACCCTAAAAAATAGACTATAAATTATACTTCGGTCTGAAAGACATAAGTATTACATTCATGAGTCAAAAGTGAAATTCTTACACCTTTTTTGGCATTTCTCGAGGTTTCTAAAAAAGCAAAAAAAAATGTATGTCTGTCTGCCGGCCGTCATTACCTACGAAATCTAGAAAACCGCTGGAGGGATTTAAAAATTTTTTTTTCTAAAAATAGGTATACTCAATGGACAGGTCCGAAAGGCTGTGTTCGATAACTGTACCGGAAGTGTGTCAAAAAAATCATTGTGTGTTAAAAATAGCAAATTTTCATATTTTTAGCTTAAAAAACGTTCATTTTAAGTGATTACGAGTAGGAACATTGAATTTGGAGAAATCTTGATGGTAGGGATTATTGGTATGTGAGATCAAAAACTAGATTATTGCATTAGAAGTTTGTCAACAAAATGTTGTCAAGTGTGTCAAAAGAAAGATTTTTATTTATTAAAATAATTTATAAAAATAATGTCAAGTGTGTCAAAAATTGATTTCATTTATTTTTTAGCCAATTTTTTGGAAAAAAAAATTAAGCGTTTATATGACGTAAATGTAATTGAACATGAAATTGGACATGGAAATTTTTGAATTTGTTATAATTTTTGAAATATTTTTAGAATTTTGAAAAAGTTTGTATTTTTGATTTTGTAATAACTTTTGCAATATTTCTAGAATTTTGAAAAAAGTTTCAATTTTTGATTTTGTAAGAATTTTTGGAATATTTTTAGAATTTTGAAAAATTTTAAATTTTTGATTTTACTATAATTTTTGGAATTTCGAAAAAAGTTTCAATTTTTGATATTTTTATAATTTTTGCAATATTTTTAGAATTTCGGAAAAAGTTTGAATTTTTAAGAATTTTTGGCATATTATTGGAATTTAGAAAAGGTTTAAATATTTGATTTTGTTCTAATTTTTGGAATTTTGAAAAAGTTTCAATTTTTGATTTTGTTATAATTTTTGCAATAGTTTTAGAATTTTTGAAAAAAGTTTTAATCTTTGATTTTGTAATAATTTTTGGAATATTTTTAGAATTTTGAAAAAAGTTTGATTTTATTTAATTTTTACAATATTTTTGGAATTTTGAAAGAAATATGAATTTGTGATTTTGTAATATTTTTTCGAAACGGTAAATGGAGAGGTTTTTTAGTAGTTTGCTGATTGTAACATCTTTTCACTAAATTATGTTAATTTATGATCTGTTATAATTTTCCGGCAACGTATTGATGTTTCGTGTTAGTTTTGAAATAAATTTCTAAACAGAGATAAAAAATACATGTACTTTAACAAAGAGTTTTATGTTTGATATACATCGCTGGCCAAAACTAAAAACAATGTCCTCATAAAAGTGTTTTGCCGAAAACTATATCAAAATCCTTAAGCCAGACCGAAGTTTTGATATCTCATAGCCTTGAGATTTCAGCCCCTCCATTTTTTAATGTTATGTTGTCGATTTCCAATTTTATAATATATAGTAAATATCGATTATATATTTGATATCATAGAACAATTTGCATTTCCTACGCGAGATAAAAACGTTTTTCGTTCGTAAACATGTCTCACTCAACGAATGTATATTCACGATAAGAAATTGTTTTGATCTCTTGTAGGAAAATATGCTATTTTCGTTTTAAAAGACAAACATTTTATCTTTTCGGGTATAAAACATCGGTATAAAAATTAGCGAAATACACACGATTGTCATTTTTTTTTTTTTTTTTTTGAAAAAGTGATTGTTTTGTCTTATTCGCACACATGTGTTTACGTATCTTTTCTATATTCTGTTTTTTCTTCTTTTAAAAAAGATGTGTGTAAATAGAACTTAAAGGAAAACAAATAAACAAAAACGATTTGACATAAGAGGAGTCACGGTAAATATTAGTTCTGATGATCGGTTGTTTCAAACCAAAAAATTTATGACAGCTTATTATAGTACCGTTCAATCATATTTAAAATATACTTACTTGATAATACAGTTAGCAGGAAGATGTAATCAGAGAATGTAATCAGACCATAGGACCCAAGTTTATAGAATATACTATTTTGTTCTAATTGTAAATCAAGACGTGTTGTAACAGTCTATAATAAAAACAATAAATCATATTAATCATATATTTTGTTAGGTTATTTTAGAAACTAGAAATTTAACTACTAAGTTAACTTATACTTTAAGCAAAGATTTTTGTTGTTAAACTTTTATGGTAATTTTTTAATACTTTTAAATTTTAATTAGAAATTTTAAAAAAATAGCCTAATTGTGAAAATGATCCTTACTCCTTATCATAAACAGAAATTTATGAAAAACTTATAAATTTATATTATTAAAATTTAAAATGCGATTTGTTATTAAAATCAGTTTATGATAATTCTATGATAAATAGCTTAGCATAAGCATACGCATAAAATTGTGAATTATAGATGATATCGTTGCATTTTTATTGCTTCCAACTTCTATACTTGTGAACTTAAAATTAAAGGATTATTTTTTTTTATATCAAAACTGAGATTGATTTTTCATGAATGGCGTTAATGCTTTAAATTCTTTTTTTATTCGTTACGAGACATAATATAAAATTGATATTCTACAAAAATATGTTCAAATTCACTTGCGGTTTATATTAGCAGCCCCTAAAATCAGATTGACTATGTAGTCCTAATTTCAATTTGTTTTAAAACTAAAATGTATCAAACTCGACAGTCTATCACATGCACACTATGTAGCAGAAAATTATAGTATTAATCAAGCTATTGCTATTTATATTCTCTACATGAAAAACAAATTTATAAAAGAAAATTAAAAAGTTGATAAAACTATAAATATTAGATTGGTTCGAAAATCATAAGCATTAAAGTGGTAAACGATATAAACAAATTTTAATAGTTATTTACACATCGAGGACTGAAAGAAGAAGATTACGCCTGCGGTTCATATTGAAGCCTGATGCGAAGCGAGGGCTTTTATTGAACCAAGAACGCAATCGTCCTTTCAGACTGAATGTATGTACAACGTTTTACGCACAACTGCACAACTTAATTGTAGAATAAATCATTTTTTGAATTTTTTAAACTCGTTAAACATTTTGAAAAATTCGAAAAATAAACTAAACATGCCATGATTTTCATACAATAACTTCTTTGTTTGTGCATATATAATGATTATTTTAATTATTTTACGGGCGGTGGAGTAGAAAAATATACCAAAGTTTTATATAGCAACTGGCTTTTATTTTACGGTTGTAAAGCTCAACTTTTCGCCACGAAAACTAGGATGTAAAATGTGTTTTACAATTCATTTGTGCGTAGTAGTTATTTACATATCGAGAGCTGAAAGTAGAAGATTACGCCTGCGGTTCATATAGATTTAGGCATTTTCACATTGGACCAAATTTTATTTTTTTGTTGCGATTATCGCCTAATCTAAATGTACATGAATAAGTAAACAAATTATTTTAATTGTAGCTAAATCATCAAATTAAGTTAAAACTTACTTTTAAAATCAATTTTTCAGTTAATCAGTTTTAACTGTCAAGCAAAAAATATCTTTTTAGGTTATGTTTTTATATCTTACAGATATTTTTTCTGTCTTTCAGTCAAAAATATTTTTTTGAAATTTAAAAAATGTTACCGCCCCTCAACCAATTAAATGCGAAATTTTTTATGTTTGAAAGATATTTCTTTTACATGTATCATCGCCCTAATTTATTTGTTTGTTCTAATTTTATGATTATTTTAATTATTTTACGGGCGGTAAAGTAGAAAAAAATAATAGTACATTATTTAATTAGGAGCTAAAGTGATACTTTTTGTTTTGACTCTATAGTTTATTATAGACAATTATAGACGATACACAAAAAGTCACTTTAGCTCCGAATTAAATACACTATTTTTTCGGCAAACGTTTAAATTTTTTATAAATATGAAATTAATACATCAAAATTTTTATAAATATGAATTTTTATCGTCATAATTACTTCCAAAAAAGAGAAAAAAACGTTTAAATTTGTATGAATAAAATTTGTTTATCAAAGCAGCCTTTTCAAAATTCCATAATCCAATTGAAATAGTTTTTATTTTGTTGTCATAGTTATACAATAATTCAAAATTTCAATGAAACTGTTTGTTATGTTTTGTTGTCATAGTAACATACAATAATTCAAAATATCATAATCCAATTAGAATCAACTTATTTTTTGTTGTCATAGTTATACAATTTGTTTGAAAAAATAACAAAATAACAAACAACGAATGCTACTTTACAGCCGCCGTAGTATGAAATAAAAATGGCGTTACTTTTGCAGCCGCAGTCAAAAAAGTAAGACTTTAACTAACTCTCTAGCGACAGTAAAGTTAAACTTTACAGTCGTTTGCCGAAAAACCGACGTTTTATATAGCAACGGGCTTTTACTTTACGGGCGCAAAGTTCAACTTTCCGCCACGATAACTAGGATGTAAAATGTGTTTTACGATTCATTTGTGCGTAAAAGTTATTAGCTACTTTTTTATAATGCTTTTATTCTGATTTTTTTACATATTCAAATACTGCTTTGCACTTTAAGTAGTTTTGGATCTACGAAGTCTACCATAAGATTATGTAGGAAAGAAAATTAAAAAACGTATTGGTATAACTAAGTCTAGAAACAGAGGCTGAGAGGTATAGGATGGATATTATTGCTCTACAAGAAATTAGACAGCCGATAATCGGAAAACAAGATTTGGATAGTCACTCTCTATACTGTAGTGGTCATCCTTCTGGAAGAGAATTTGGAACTGGCTTTCTTGTTGGTGCACGCATACAAGAAGCCGTGATGAAATTCATCCCGGTCAGTGAGAGGATCTGCTACCTACGTGTACGCGGTACATATAACAATATTTCTCTTATTGCCGTGCATGCACCACTTTAAGCTAAGACCGTCTACGAGAAGGAAAATTTCTACATAGCACTGGAAGAGGTTATAAAACAAACACCAACACGCTACTTCATTATGGTTCTTGGTGACTTTAATGGACAGGTTGGAAGAGATATCTCTTATGGAAATGTGGTGGGTCCCAACAGCCTGCATTTGAATTCGAATGATAATGGTGAGAGAATGACTGAGTTTGCATTATCAAATAATTTGAGAATTGCCAGTACGTTCTTTCCGCATCGATCGATTCATAAGCAGACTTGGGTCTCACCGAATGAAAATACTCGAAATCAAATTGATCACGTTCTAGTAACAACACGTTTCTTTTCGAGCGCTCTGGATGTGCGATCCTTTAGAGGTGCATACATTGGAAGTGACCAATTCCTTGTATGTGCAACGATAAGGTTCCACTTCCCAAATCCAGGCATTCCAAAATTCAATCAACGGAAACGTTTTAACATCTCATCATTAAAGAATGCTGAAACAGAAGAGAGATATCAAATCCATATTGCCGAAACATTGGAGAAATCAGAAACCATTAATGGAGACGTCGATAAGTCATGGTATTTGCTCAAAGATGCTGTTTTAAGCGCTGCTGAGGGAATACTTGGACGACCACAGAACCACTCCCAGAAGCCATGGATGGATCAAGCATGCCTTGATGCTATTCAATACAAAAGAGATTGCTATCTGAAGTGTCTACAAGGACGCAACACCAGGTCCACGAAGGAGAATTATAAACTGGCAAGACAAGCCGTTACAAAGCTATGTAGACGAACGAAGAGAGAATGGTGGAAGAGACAGTGTGAGGAGATTGAAAGCTTCAATAAGGAACATCAATCGCGTAACTTCTTTCAACAGGTTAAAACCTTAAAGAAGGGCCCTCCAACTAGATCGACTGCTATTCAAAACGAAGATGGGGAGCTACAAGTAGACCTTAAAAATATTTTAGATACTTGGGCCGCTTATTTTGAGAATCTTCTCAACTTAAGTGACCAGCAACAAGTCGGGCGACGAGCTAAGCTTATTCGTGCGTCAAAGGTACATGTAGAAGAACCCACCAGAGAGGAATTCGATGCGGCGCTGTCAAAATTAAAATGCAATAAAGCACCTGGTATCGACGATATAACATCCGAAATGATTGTACATGGTGGCGAAACTCTATTCTTAAGATTGTTTGAACTTGTTCAAACGATCTGGAGGACTGAAACCATGCCACAGGACTGGAACACAGCTATGCTGATACCAATCCATAAAAAAGGTAATCGCCTACAATGTGCAAACTACAGAGGAATCGCCCTCCTCTGCACAGCATATAAGATCTTTTCCTACATTTTGCTATCCAAAATCAATCCTTTTGCTGAACAACTGTTTGGAGAATATCAGTGTGGTTTCCGGCGGGGCCGAGGTACCACCGATGCACTTTTCTCGATAAGGATGATTTTGGAAAAGTGTCGAGAGTTCAACATACCTGTGCACCAACTTTTCATTGATTTCAGGCAGGCCTACGACTCTCTCGAACGAGAGACTCTATGGTCTGCTCTGGTGTCAATGGGAATTCCTGGTAAACTGGTATCACTATGCAAAATGACAGTACAGAACTCTCAATGCTGTGTACGAGTAGAGAACGAAATATCAAAGCTTTTTAAAGTCGACTCCGGTTTAAGACAAGGTGATGCTATCTCTCCTATACTTTTTAATCTAGCCTTGGAATATGTGTGCCGTCAAAAGAAACTACCGACTAATAACAATATCTTGTCAATAAACTCAGTACAGATGATTGCTTACGCAGATGATGTTGTCATCCTCGGCCGAAGTGAAGCTGTTATGAGTGAGACTTTCAAGTCGCTTGAGAGTGGTGCTAGGAAAATTGGTCTGCAAATTAACTACAATAAAACCAAACATATGAATGTTTCAAGAGAGGCTGAGAAGAAAGATTTGATGTGCGGCGATGAACGAATTGAGGGAGTTGAATCTTTTAAATATTTGGGATCAATGCTTGACTCAAACAACAGCATACTTACAGATATTAAAGCTCGAATCGCTGCAGGTAATCGAACTTTCTACTCAATTAAACCTCTCCTTGGATCACCGTATGTATCAACTAACACCAAGCTCAAGTTATACAAGACATTGATTAGACCGGTTGTGATGTAGGGGTCACAAACGTGGACCCTTACACAAAATGACAAATCGCATTTATCTGTATTTGAGCGTAAGATCCTACGCTACATTTTTAGTCCACTTAAGACAGACGATGGAGAGTATAGAACCCGGTATAACTTTGAGATCAGAGACCTTCTTGAGGGTCCTGATATAATAGGGTGTATCCGTTCTAATAGGATTGCTTGGTTTGGGCATGTTCTACGAGCCGATTCACAGTCTGGAATGATTAGAAAAATGTACGTTAGTACCCCAGGGAGTGGTAGACCGCGAGGTAGACCACGACTACAATGGGAGACTGACGTAATAAACGACCTTAAAAAAATCGGCTGCCATGGTAATTATGTCGCTGTTGCGAATGACCGTGATGAATATTCAAAGCTGAGTAACCTGGCAACGCTCCTACACGGAGCATGAACGCCTTAAAAAAAAAAAAAAAAAAAAAAAATTGGTATAACTAATAGATATTAGCATGTGAACTTATTAAATGCCTGTTATGCCAAACTTAATTGGTGCCTCGCGAATTTCCTTGATTGCGACTTTTATTGACGATTTTCAAAATAAAAATTTGATTCTAATATTGACAGAGACTATTTTATTGGGATTTTAACTTCTAAATTAGGAATTAATGATAGCGAACCAAAAATCAAGAATGCTGCAACAATAATATTGGAGTCAGTTCAAAATACAAATATACTATATATGTTTTAATGATACAATTAGAACAACATAAAAAAATGAGATCCACTGATTGGATAGTTTTTCGAGATCAATTTATTTCATCTTACACTTCTTCAACTACGGTATTTAATATCAGTAAACCGTGGTGTTTTACAAAACTAATACCGAATATTTTTACCAGTATAATTGGGTATTTTTATTTCTGTACCCCAAAGGTTTTATTATTTATCCTTTTTACGCTCAACGAAGTACCGATTACACTAGTTTACAAGAAAAATCTCCCGAGATAAAACCCAACTTTTCTTATAGATTTGGACCTCCTGAACACGAATATCATATTCATTTTTTTTGGTTAGCTCTTGTTTTTGAGATATTCACGAAAAACCAGTTTTTTTGGTGATCAAAAATGTTGTTTCGGTTTTCGGGTCTCATATTTTACAAAACAAACAAATTAAAAATATTAATAAAACAAGTGCATAGTAAATATACTAACAATCATTTTGAGCTATATTTTGTGAAAATCCATTAAGGATTCTGGAAGTTACAGTCGAAAAAAGTTGAAAAAATACGAAAAATTCACGTTTTTTTTAAATTTTTCCATTTTCAACGCCATAAATTTTGAACAAACAAAGATACTAATTTTTTTTAATTTCTTGGAATCTATAGTAGCTTCAATTTTCTTTCTTTTAAGCTAAGCGACTTGAATATTGGTGCAGTTTGCACCAAGTTATTCAAGTTTTCCCAAAAAAGTCAAAACTCAAAATTTGGAAAAAATATTTTTTTACTTAATTTATTGTGCCATAAATAATAATTTTATGAGCTCAGTCGTTCTTAAACATCAGTAAAGAATTATTTTAAAATAGTAAAGTATAATTTCCATTTTTTTTTCGAAGTTGGGAATTGGATCGATTTTATTAAGCGTATTTTTTTTATGACACATTAAAAAATAAAACTTAAAAAAGGTAGATTTTTCTATGAAATCTACCTAAAACAAAACATGAATACACATTAAATGAGCTTACAATCAATTTGATTGCGCGTCTTTAGTTAAAAAGTAAAAATATTTGAACATTGGGCAGTACATTTGAACATTAGATGTTTCCATCGAGTGAGTCTATCCATGTTACTACATCGGGCGTTACCAAATGGATGTCTGCGATGTTGCCATTGTATCGTCGAATTGGACACACAGTTGCAATGTGTTTTATTGGATCGATATGAGACGTACATAGAAAAATATAAACAAAAGATAATGAATTGTGAGGAGAGGCAAAACATCATAACATCAGAACTATTTAAGTTAGTTCAAGCACCATAAAGTTAAGCCCCTATTTATGTCATTTAATACCTGTAAGGTTTGTTTCTTTTCTTTTTTTTCTTTTTTTTTGGTTTTTTGATAATGTAAATTTTTTTTCTATCACCGCCCACCTTGTGTTACTCCTTACGTTTATGATCATTTTAAGCTTAATTTAAGAAAGCAATTACTTCTCCTGTTTAATAGTTTTTCGGTTTTCCCAACTTTTGTTTAATTAGTTTAAAGAGGTTTCTTTTTAAGTAGATAATTGTCGTATGATTAGTTGCAAATATAATCTCTCTGAATATAAATTTAATTCCAAACATTCAAGTGAAAATAATAATTAAAAAAGAAGAAATATTACAAATATAAATTTTAAATAGTGTATTGTTTGTAAAAATTAATAAATCAATAGTGATAGCTGCCTTTTAAAGCAAAATAAATTGTTAGTATAGTGTAAAATCAAGTTTATTTAAATGGCGTCGTCAAGAAGTTTCAAGTGTAAAAATAGCACAAATTCATTTTGTTTTATTTGTAGAAGTTACATAATACATGCTGCTAAATCACCCCATTTATAAGAACTGCTTATCTTCATTACTAACCCATATTTTCCAACTCCTAAAATAAATCCGAGGTGGGAGGAGCTAGATCATGTCCAAAAACTTCACAAAAAAATCTCAATTTCGAGAAAAATCATATTCAAATAAAATACAACTTTTGTCAAAAAAAGACATTTTATAATCAACTAACTGATATTTTCCAACTTCTAAAATAAGTCTGAGGTGGGAGGAGCTAGATTATTTCAAAAAACTTCACAAAAAAATCTCAATTTCGAGAAAAATCATATACAAACAAAATACAACTTTTGTCAAAAAAAGACATTTCATAATCAACTAACTGATATTTTCCAACTCCTTAAATAAGTCCGAGGTGGGAGGAGCTAGATCTACTACGAAAACAACTTATACATAAATCAATTATGTTGCAGAATTTAAATTATTCTTAAGGTTAAATTTTTATTCCAAATTTTGAGTTTTGACTTTCTTTGGGAAAACTTGAATAACTTGGTGCAAACTGCACCAATATTCGTATCTTTTAGTTTAAAAGAAAGAAAATTGAAGCTACTATAGACTCCAAGAAATTAAAAAAAATTAGTGTTTTTATTTGTTCAAAATTTATGGTGTTGAAAATGGAAAAATTTGAAAATAACGTGAATTTTTCGAATTTTTTCAACTTTTTACGATTGTAACTTCCAGAATCCTTAATGGATTTTCACAATATATAGCTCAAAATGTTTGTTGATATATTTACTATGCACTTGTTTTATTAATATTTTTAATTTGTTGGTTTTGTAAAATATGAGACCCGAAAACCGAAACAACATTTTTGATCACCAAAAAAATTGGTTTTTCGTGAATATCTCAAAAACAAGAGCTAACCAAAAAAATAAATATGATATTCGTGTTCAGGAGGTCCAAATCCATAAGAAAAGTTGGGTTTTATTCAGGGAAACAAAAAAAGTTCAAAATTTGTAAACTAGTGTTATCAATTTAAAATTGATATTGGTCTATGGGTAGAAGCCTTTAAAAATAATAAAAAGTAAAAAAAATAATAGTAGGATGAAACCCATTAGAAAAGGAGGAAAATATTATAAAAATGAAAGGAAAAACAATTTACGGGCGATCTGAGGTCGGGAAGGGGAAGGGGTGAGTTTTTAAGGGTAAAAAACGGTTTATCTCGATTTCCGGCAAAACTAAAAGTCCTATGGAAAAAATTTTTATGGCAAAGTTGTAGGTAATAAAAAGATCTAAAACTTTTATATCAACACTTTTTTCACATAACCTCAAAATTTATGTGAAAAATTCAAAAAACCAAGTTTTTGGTTTTTTATTTTTATCTTTTACAAACAAATTTTTTTTTTCACGAAATTTGGTGAAAACTTACCTTTTTATGTCCCAAATACGCTGTAATTTATTTGATTGGAAATTTTTATTTGTTCACCTTATTTTGAATTAATATCGAAAAAGCACCCTAATTTTCAATCGAAAATTCACCCGTCAAAATATCAGCTTTTTTCAAAAAGTTGGTATGCTTTCTGTTCCTTGAAATCTCTACTTTCCGATGGTGAAAAAAAAATATATTACTATAGTAAATCTTCTCAGAAAATGCAAAAAATGAATTGAATTTTCGATTCAAAAAACCATAGTTTTTGGTTTTTCACTTTTATCTTTTACAAAAAAATTTTTTTTTTTCACAAAATTTGGTGAAAACTTACCTTTTTATGTCCCAAATACGCTGTAATTTATTTGATTTGAAATATTTATTTTTTCACCTTATTTTGAATTAATATCGAAAAAGCACCCTAATTTTCAATCGAAAATTCAATTCATTTTTTGCATTTTCTGAGAAGATTTACTATAGTAATATATATTTTTTTTTCACCTTCGGAAAGTAGAGATTTCAACGAACAGAAAGCATACCAACTTTTTGAAAAAAGCTGATATTTTGACGGGTGAATTTTCGATTGAAAATTAGGGTGCTTTTGCGATATTAATTCAAAATAAGGTGACCAAATAAAAATTTCAAATCAAATAAATTACAGCGTATTTGGGACATAAAAAGGTAAGTTTTCACCAAATTTCGTGAAAAAAAAAATTTTTTTGTAAAAGATAAAAATAAAAAACCAAAAACTTGGTTTTTTGAATTTTTCACATAAATTTTGAGGTTATGTGAAAAAAGTGTTGATATAAAAGTTTTAGATCTTTTTATTACCTACAACTTTGCCATATGACTTTTTTCCATAGGACTTTTAGTTTTGCCGGAAATCGAGATAAACCGTTTTTTACCCTTAAAAACTCACCCCTTCCCCTTCCCGACCTCAGATCGCCCGTAAATTGTTTTTCCTTTCATTTGTATAATATTCTCCTCCTTTTCTAATGGGTTTCATCCTACTATTATTTTTTTTGTTTTCAAAAATTATCGACCCTGGTCTATTAGGTTATCGTTTACTTACAAGTATGCATACATTTTTCGTCTATCCATTATTAAAATAATTTATGTTTTTAATTAGACAATTGGAAATAGAATTTGTTTGCAAAACTGTTTTTTGATTGTGAATCGTGCCCTCCTAATTTGTTTAAATAACACACATTTAAAAAAGGCGAAGCAGAAATCGGCAACGTTTGTTAAATGTTTCGCTTAACTGATGATGTTTTGTTCACCAAAAACCACGTCTCTTATTGATATTTTTTTAAATAATGAATTAAAAAAACACCTTATTCTTGTTTACTGAGTTTTATTATTTTTTATTTTCCTATATACGCATTTCGAAAGCTATGCTTTCATCATTTGTAGTCTATAAAAACTAAATTTTAAAGTAAGATACATTCCATTATATACATATCGGTAGATTAATAAAAACACATTTTTAAAATTAATAATCTAATTACAAAAAAATATAAAGCAAAATGAATTTTTATTTAGCGTATGGTGTTTGTTGTGACACTTAAAAAATAAAAATAAAACTTAAAATAGGTAGATTTTTCTATGAAATCTACATAAAACAAAACATGAATACACATTAAATGAGCTTACAATCGATTTGATTGCGCGTCTTTTAGTTAAAAAATAAAAAGTAAAATATTTGAACGTTGGGCAGTACATTTGAACATTAGATGTTTGCATCGAGTGAGTCTATTCATGTTACTACATCGCGAGTTGCCAAATGGATGTCTGAGATTTATTTATTTATTGTTTAAAAAAAAAAAATTCTTATTCGGTTTAGTGTAGTTCAGGTATGACGTGGCAGATCGAAACCAGGTTGGACAGAAGTCGGGTTAGTAATAGAAAGGCCAGGTGTGTTGTAATTATTCCAGGAGGTGTCCCAGGCATCCAAGATATTAAAATTAGTTGCCAGCAGGTTGCTGGCAGTTTTATATGCAGGCTTTCTTGACTTCAATCGACAACTAGTGTAGTCACCGTAATATTCGTGCAAGGGTAACGTGATGTAGTTGGTTACCTTTTTATGTTCACGCATGAGCGCATGCGAGCGTCTGAGTGCAGGTGGAGCGATATTGCTTAACACAAGGAGCCAAGAAAAAGGAGTGGACCTGATAGTACCACTTATAGTACGCATCGTGGCATACAGCTGGCAGTCAACTTTTTGAGAATGTGTGCTATTCAACCAGACTGGTGCGCCGTACTCAGCCAGTGAGAAAACCAGACTTACAACAGTTGTGCAGAGGGTAGCTGGAGTAGCACCCCATGTCGAGCCTGCCAGTTTGTGCAATATATTGTTTCTCGTTTTAAGTTTTTTTGACTTATTCTCTAGGTGGAGTTTAAAAGAAAGAGTTCTATCGAAAGTAATGCCTAAGCACTTTGGCTGTTGATTATATTTAATGACAGTGCCATTAAATAACACTGATAGTTCGTGTTTTGCCAATTTGTTGTTTAAGCGGAAACAAGAACTCTCGGTTTTACTTATATTAGGAAACAAGCTCCACGTTCGAAAATAGTCATTCATTATCGCCAGGTCAGTTGAGAGCAAATCTTCCAAGACACCCATGTCTTTGTTTTGAGTGGCCAGGATCCAATCATCAACGTAACCAAATTTCTTTAATGTTGTGTCAGAAATGTCAATTATGGTCCATGGATGTACAAATTAGACCCTGTGGCAAACCATTGTTAAGCGTTTTGGACCTACTAGTACTACAGGAATTATTTAGATGAACTTTGAATACACGATTACTCAGCATGTTGTTAATTAAACGAGAGATGGTGCTACAAGGTATTGCATTGAACAGCTTATATATAATTTCAATTCGCCAGACCGTGTCATATGCTGCAGTGAGATCGATGAATACTGCGCCTGTTTTTGATACCCAGCTTCCATATAGGATGTTAAAACGAGCAGTTGGTCAGTGCAACTGCGATTGGGACGGAAACCAGCTTGTTCGACTGGTATCTGGTAATTCAAGATGGGTGCGATACGATTGTATATGAGTCGTTCTAGCAATTTATAGCAGGTGCTCAAAAGGGCAATTGGGCGATAGCTTCCTGGTTCATTGGATGGTTTACCAGGCTTAAGTATAGTTATCACTTTCGTAGTCTTAAAGTGTTTTGGAAGATTGCCGGTTTCTAGGATATTCGAGAAAAATTTAGTTAGCCATTGTTTTACATTTTTACCAGCATTTCTAAGCAATTCTGGAAAAATACCATCGTAACCAGCTGCTTTTCCGTTTTTTTGTTTGGGACAGAGCTGAATCTAGTTCTTCGCTACTAAAAGAGTTCGCATACTTCGATGGAGACGAACAATTGCGCTTCATTTCTCTTAATTTACGTTTAATTGTTCTTTTATGAAGGCGATTAATAGAACGAGACATGTTTACGGTGTGATTTGCAATGTCCTCTGGATTTATTTCATTGTTAGCACGAGTAATGGAGTTTGTGCCACCCAGTTTCCGAAGGAGACTCCAAGCTTCCCTGCTTGAATGGCAAAAATCAATGTTTTCAACAGCGGTAACCCACTTTTGTTTTCTCGCGGCGTCCAGTGAGCATATCAAGTCATCAGCCACGTCTGCCTCACCACTACTAAGGTACTCTTCATATAGTATATCGCTCTCTCTACTTCAGCCAGGAATGTATTCTTCACGGAAGGCTCTTGGGATGCATTTAGCAGTCGAGATGATGGCTCCAACGAACCTATCGTAATTTTTAGGAATGGATTGGATCCAGCGAATCACTGCATCAAACTCCGACCCATACTTAGCCCAGTCAGCTTTGTTGAAATTCCATCTAGGTTGAGGAGTAGAGTTAACGAGTGGGATTTGGATACCTGGATACCTACCAGAATTACTGGGCCATGTTGAGAGTGTGGGAAACCTTGTAAGACAGCCCTAGATATTGGAATAGGGTTACGTTGTTCGTTCTTTGTGGAAAACAGAGGTCGGTAGGGTAATCACTTCGCCATCTAGCAGATCTAAAGATTTTCATGTCTTTTGCATCATATACCAGGAACATGTTGTTACCATCCGCCCAGTCAGTCAGTTGTATGCCATTGGGATTGTTATTTGAGTAGGACCACTAAGTGTGATGGATATTGAAGTCACCAACATATATTGCTGGGTGGTGAAATAATGGTAGAGTAGCGGCTGACCATCCTGTATTTGAAGGCTTGTTTACATTTACAATCTTCGTGTCCGATATATCAACAACAATAAGATGTATATCGTTGTCTGTCTGTGTAAGTACTTGGGGCAGTTCATGATTTCTGACTTAACATACGTGGTAGATCCATATGCTTGATGGTAAATTAAAATAGCACTAATTAATTTGTAACCAACAATGTTTCTTCTAGAGGTAAGTTTCGTCGATGTCGAAATCTTTTAATACTCTTTGTAAATGTTCAGTTTTTGACTTGCTTATGCCTTCAATCTTCAATTGCAAAATACGGACTGAGGGTCCAATATTTTTTGTCTTATGGTGCTGAAAAGTACCGTTGTTATTGTGATTTTGGTTCATGTTCATTTTTTTTGTATCACATCCAAGAGTTCGAAATGAAATATTTGGTTACCAAATTTAAATAGAATTTTAGCGTAATCCTTGGTGTAGCGCGAGGAGCTTGTCTATTCATACACCCCACCAAAATGAATGAATCTAATAATTAAACCATTTTAAACCAATTAATCCATTAGAGAAAATTTAAAAAAAAATAAAAAAAAAAATTTTGACAAAATAAATAAAACTAAAAAATAACAACAATTGTTATCATTTAGTTTTATTTCTTTTGTCAAAATGTTTGTTTTTAATTTTTTTTAAATTTTCTCTAATGGTTTAATTGTTTTATTAGATTCATTCATTTTGCTTTATATTTTTCTATAATTAAATTAGATTATTAAAATTAACACCAAAAAAGAGCATGTTAATATAATGGTTAAAGATAATTCTTAAGGTACAAAAACAGATAATCAAAACAAGGTAAATATTAACCGTCTTAAAATAACGCAAACAAGTCAGTCTTAGTTGTAAGCCTATATATGGCATTCTTTTACAAATCGATTCTTTTACAGATTTGGATAAAATCTGACCGACACATTTTTGATTTGGCTGAAATTTTTTTTGAAAACAAATAAAATGTTCAAATCGATCTTTTGTCATTGACGTGTCATTGAGATAGTCTTTACACTAAACCAGAAGCCAGATACATTTTTTCTAAAGATTTCGAATGTAACACAGAGTTTCTGTAGTTTTTTTATTATCTGCCAGAGAAAGGAGTTATAAAATATTAACGCACATAATATATTTTAAAACTTTTTGTTTTAAATTTAAGACAGACTAAATGAAGCGTGACAAAAAGTAGAAATGACAACCAATATCAAATGTAATTTTCATAAAACATTTTCATACGACAAATTTGACTACCTATAGTTAGTTAAAACGAAACAGCCATAGAAAATAACAGTTAAACGAAAAGCATCTTTGAATTCTGGCATTAGTGAATGCGTAGTGGTTTAGTAGAAAGCCTTTATATTATTTTTAATTAGAAAACTCAATTACTTACTGGTATTGAAGTAGGTTTTAATAATAAATATTATTAAAAATAAGTTATAAAACCAATTTTTATAACATAAACTCATAAGTTGTTTTGCTAACAAATTTATATAGTGTTAGTTGAAATATAACATGCATTTCAAAATTAACTTTCAATCAAAAAATAAATGGTTATTTATTACAATTACAATGACACGAACGGTTAGTAGATACAAATAGTTTAGGTTATAATAGCAAAATGAATCAAAATAGATTGGTTGGTGGTGATCGGTTTATTCGGCAGTTTCTTTTTACATACAAAACCATAAGAAACTCCACATATTTAGAAAAATTTTAAAATTTCTAGCAATTGATGACAAAATCCCTATTTAACGTACATAAATACAAAGAAAATCAGTTTTTTTAATAACATTTCACACTTATCAGAGTAACAGACCATTCGTATATTTAAATTTGTCTTTATCCCTATCACAGAACATTACAGAGATAAAACATTTATAAGTCATAAAACCTCTTGTGAAATGAAACATAGAAAAACAAATCATGCCATACTTAGTTTTCCATACTTTTCCAATTTTGTTTAGTCGGCAAAAAATTAATGGATTGAAATTCGTTGAGGGAAATAGAAAATAAACTAATGATTATGAAATGATTTTTTTTAAATAAAATATAATTTGCTAGTTCAGTCAACGAGTGTTTAAGAGCATTGTTATTTTATATGAGAAGTCTAAGGTCCCAAGGTTTTTGAAAACTAATGCACTGTCAACAGTCTTTACCATTTTCATTTTTGTGATTGCTTGTTTATATTGAAAACAAAATGGTGGTAACTTAAACATCGAAATTAATTCAAAAAAACTTTATGGTAAAATTAAATTGTGAGACACGGATTGTCACCATTATCCATTAGCAATTCCACCATCATCCATTAGCAATTAAGCGTAAATATAAAACAAAACTTTTATCTATCTAGATTCTAAACTTAAGTGAACAAATCATGCATCAAAATCCTCATATAAAATATTTGACTGAACTATATTGGTTCTAAAGCAATTTTATGATTTTAAAATTTAAATAAAGTTAAAAATTAACGCAATGGGGCAAAACTCTTCGGTTTTTAAATTTAAAAAAAAATTATTCTACTTTTGTATACCTCATCAATGCTCTGAAAATATAGAAGAAGTGATTTGTGTTAGAAGGACAGAAAGATAATTAAATATAAAAATTTAAATATTTCAAAATATTAAAAATTAATTAATTTCAAAAACAAAATTATAAATAAAATAAAAGTATTATCAGACATATTACTGAATATTTACAGTGAACAAAACAACAAATTCATCAAAGTTAAACAAAACAATTTCTTTCAACAATTTGGATCAATTTTTTAATCTTTACTATGTACTTGACAACTTCTTGACCAAAAAAGTTGAAGAAAAACAAAAAATAATACATGATACTTTCGCTATTTTATTATACTGATTAAAAAGATTCATTAATTATTAAAGGATTATTACTGTAACATAAAATAATTAAACAAAAAAACATCAATTTTGAGAGAAAATAAAAGAAAACTTACCCTAGGATCGTAGCGTTTGTATTGATCCAAGCCAAGACCTAATTGACGAACAAGAAAAAAAATTGTCAGTTTATTGATATTTAAAATGATTACAAAAAACAAGTTTTTACAAATGTTATCAATTAAAATAAAATTAAATTTTAATTAGTAAAGCGAATATACAGGCAAAACTATTTAATACGACCGTAGTAACCTACAATATTAAGCTGTTTGGAAGAAAACGTTCAAGGTTTACTGTATAGAAGCTCGTAAGGGTCAATAAATAGTTGTGATCATAAATAAAATAAGTTTTGGCAACAACGAAGCCAATTATCAGAAAAATAACATTATTTGTAGTATTTCTCACAACACAATGTCAATTGTGCTTTTACCTTCAATACAGAAAATTGACTCAATTCTCTTCTCTCAAAGGTTTAAAATAGGCTGCCTTCGCCTTGCAGTTACAATTTTTATAAAACATTCGTTAAATGTTGAGACTCTATCTGTTGTCCGTATGAAAAAACCAAACTTTTCATGGAAAAGAACTGACACTACACTACAGAGGTGAATTTATTCATCATTTTATCTATTTGAAGTGAACAATTAATCGAAATGTAAAATTCATTATTGATTTACTTTAATGCATGGTTTTGTGTAATCAAATTACGCGAAAGAATTAAAAACTTACGTTTCAAAATATTAAAAATTATTCTTTTTTTCATGTAATTTTTTAGTTTGGTTCAGTATAAGTATTGGTATTAGTATTACTATTTACTGTCTTTCAAAACAAATTATCAGATATTAAGAGAGCAATGACAATATTTGAAAATAACAAACGTAATAATATATTTGAGCCAATGCGTGCGTCATTCGGCATTCCTACTTTTTCTGTTAAAATATGTTTCAGTGCAGCTGGTTTATTAATTACAAAATTGACACAATTAAGATGCACTGAGGGTCTTCTTACGTACATACCTTTTAAATGAAAACAGGAGAAGTTAGTTATTTTCCAACAATTAGTTCTTAGTTTTTCTATGTTACAATTAATATTTTATTTCCATATTTAATTTAGTTTTTTAAAAACACATTATGAATTATAATTCACTGGACTGAAATTAAGTAAACTTTGGATTAATTAGGATGGTCGTGAGCAATTCAACTGAAACAACTAAGAGAATATTTTGAATTTTGTCAATTCCAATGCAATTTTTATTTTCTCTGAATAAACCTTTGATTTAACCATAAAAACTTGTCTGTTTGTCCATTAAAAAAATCTGAACATGGTTCCTAATTGAAAACAATCAAATGACTCTCTTACAGTTACTCTTTTTTATTGAAAAGTCGAGTAATACGAATTGCAATTTGTGGTGTCACAACAACACGTAGAAACCTTATTAGGCATACCTATATCCCACAACAACATGCGTTCTGAGGTGTTGATGGACGCAACCTCTTTTTTAAACAATGGATAGCTAAACAATAAATCTTGTGACATAATAAAATATAAATTATGATATTTCAAGATAGGAAGGAGGAAACCGAAATCAATTAAGAGATATAATTAAAAAAATTTGATAGAAGTTAAAAATTTGATTGAAGAAACTGGGATTGCCAATAATTCAGCTAATGGGATATTCCTTGATCATGTGTCGCACTCTCTTTCCCAATTAGTAAATCACACATTTAGAGTTATATCGATGCGCATTTCTTCGATAAAGCGCGGCATTATCAAGAAATACTTCATAACTTAGACTGCTAGAACTACCATTTACTTAATAGATTTCATCTGTAAGTGCCCCTAATATGTGTTCTTTACAAGTGGTATCTCAATTCGAGCTGCTATTGACAAAATGTGATAAATCTGTGTATAATTAAAATTTATAAAGCAACAAAACTGATTTTTCCATGTGCTAGATTACTAAACTTTAGTTTACATACTCAGTAAATTCCTATTTTTTGCAAAAACATATTTAAATTCAGTCTAGTGTATTCAAATTCGTATCCCGATAATGGTAACCCTAATAAACCATTGCTTTCGTAAATACGTGGATCGCACACAACATAATCTAGAATTATGTACATATTATGCTTAAAATATATAGGATCGTCAAAACGAAAAATCAACAGTAGATTCAAGGAACATTTAAATATCAAATCCAGTTATGATAAATCCGCGGTAGCACAAAATATCTTCGATACAAACCACACAATCAACACTAATTTTTTTTTTTTTTCCTCCTGCACCATTTTCAGTGAGAGATCCATCTGTGTAGATGTCCAACGTGTTGGCCGCACTGTCCAATAGCAAATTAGCTGAGGACTGGTCCTCCATCGTTGGAATTACAACTCTATACTGCTTTTGAAAGGCAGAGGTACTGTGTCATCAGTCGGCATGGAAAAATCATTGTTGTAAATTATATTATCAAGAAATTCTACTCTAAATTTCAAAATGACATATTTATTTTATATTTAATATTTTTAGTAATACCTGTCACAGTAACCAAAGAAGTTTTACTTCAACAGCGTGTAAAGATTTCGCACTTCAATTTTTTAATGGAACTGAGACATTTGAATTGATCGTCTTAAAGAATGTATACTGAAAGAATTACATGAAAGAATACTTGAACATTTTGGACGAAAACTCATAAGTAACAGGCCTAAAATTGAGTCGAAACGAATGTACTCTGTTTATATACGAAGGAAAATGGTTGGGACACAACACACGGCATAGCAAATGGTACACACAAAAAACACAATATTGAAGGAGTATAAAAGTAAAACTTAAGCATTTACATTGTTTTCGCATTTTTTTAGGATTCTACACTCACTACTTGCATGTTGTACCAAGATCGCAAATTAGAAGAATACTTTTTTCACGATGCCAATTCAAATAAAAATAAATAGTCATTACTGTCATTATTATCATTTTTTAAGAAAAAATGTTGTGTAATGGGATATTGAAAATGTATCACAACAACACCTTTTCTAAAGAATGGATAATTACTGTAAACAACAAACCCTATCAAATTGACGTATCAAATTAAATTTTTATGGAGGAAAGATTTACTTTTTAAAAAGTCACACGAATTAGAATAAGCTAAGTTCCACAAAAAAAGGTCGTTTGAAATACACTTTTATTTCTTTGGGATTTTTTGTATTAAATTTCTAGACACTACTATGTATGAATTCATAGGATGCGAGAATATTTCGTCAACATCTCAAGTCAACATTCTAATCAACATCCTAAGTCACGAGTGTAGTCATTTTTTTGAGAGCAATTAAGCTTAAGTACATATCGGAAGTGTAAAATGCAAGTGTTACAATTGGAAATAATTTTTCATTTTCTGAAAAATATGGTTCGTCATCTCCGCTGTGGCTAAGTTGTGTAAGACACACGGGATTTGAACATGTGTCCAGTGTCTCTGATGAGTGTGAGTTCGAATCCTGGCACGAAACACAAAAAATTTTTCTAAAGGAATTTTAGAGAAAATGAAAAATTATTGAATTGCAAAATTCAAGTGACTTCCAATATGTACTTAAGCTTAATTGCTCACAAAAAACCCCTCCATACACTTTATTTTTTTTATCTTTATGATTGAATAATGCGTATCGCGTAAATAAATAAAATAAATAAACGGTCTAATATACTTCAAGACAAGTCTCGAGAATGTTTCATTTATTTAATAAATATCTGTAAATTATATTTTTAAAACAATAATTTTGTTCTGGGAAATTGAAAAGTTGTGGTTTTTCATGCGGCTATATACTTTGACAAAGTTGGTAAAGGTCAAGATTTTTCTGCTGTTGAACGTCAACTTACTAACCAATTCTGCAAGAATGGGAGTAATACCTAAGTCCTAATCAAATAATTGTTTACAGACAATAATGTTACTGCATGCAATGCCCAAATAAAATAAAATAATAACTACAAATATTAATGAAACAATATTTAAACAGAAAATTTTTTACAACAAATAATGGTTATAAGAACCTTCCGGTTGTTTTACTCCAGGTGTAATACTAGTTAAAAAATCCTTTGGAGTCATATACACTTCGTGATCACCATTGTGTGTTGGTACTTGAATTGTTGCAAAATATCGAAATACTTTATCAGGTGTCGAATATTGGCGAACACGATTTTCATACTCAATTATCTGTTAATTTTTTTTCAAACAATACAAAACGACAAACATTAATAAAAATGTGGTTAATGAAGTACAGGATACTTGTTAATGGTTAATATTTTAAATCTAACAAGAAAATGGAATACGTTATTCAAGCAAACTTATACATAATCTACTTCTAAAACATTAGTTAGTTTGCATTAGTATGTTTTACATGTAAAACTCAACACAGTTTTCATCACCATTTAAAACTAAGCTAACATTACCGTCAGGTTGTTTGATACCAGGAGTAATTGCTCTCAAAAAATCATCAGGTGTCATAAACACTTCAGCATTATCACCAAATTGTATTCGAACTGTTGCAAAATATCGAAAAATTTTATCTGGTGTTGAAAAAGAACGCATACGATTTTCGTATTCCATAATCTATATGTATATAGCAGAAGTTATTGTAATATAAAATAAAAATATAATAACAAGTAAAATATAGTTGAAGCAGTTTTTTTTAAGGACAAATAACACCAAATTAATGAAGCTCATACCTTACGATCTCTGAAGCCTACATTTTCTTTTCGATGTTTCTTTTTCTGTTGCTCTTCTTCACCATCTTTTATTTGATCGTTGTTACTCAAATCTGATATATTTGAATTGTCGGTATTAGATACAGGTGGTTTCACACCAGAATCTGCTTCGACTTTTGGGAACAAAGATTTTTTTAATCTGAAACAGAATCATTGAATTTTATTAATAAAAGAATTGAATATAAAGAATTTTCATCACATGGTACGAATTAACAAAAAAAGGAATACAAGGAGATCCGATAATACTATTTCATTAACACATCAAAGTTCAAAATTTACTCATGAAAATAATAAACATAAATTACAATCATTTACTATAAGTGATAAATTTTTAATACAAACCCTTTCCAATCAACTGTAAAAACCAAAAACGAAATTCCAATAAAATAATGGAAATATCTTGATACTTTGGGAATTTCTTCGTGTTTATGTCCAAAATTTTTGTATTCTCGAATTTGTCCCGCACGTTCGTAACAGATAGTTGGTAATAACATAACAGACTTTATTTTACCATTATTTGAATATTGATTAAGGCTTTTTAGTTGAGTTGAATAAAACTTTTTAGTATATCTCGTTTTTATTAATTGTCGTGATAAAATACCACAAATACGAAATGATGACATTTTTGTTGGTTTTAGATTCTGAAAAGATATAAATATAAGATAAATGCTTAATATTCACTGTGAATTTGTATATGATAGTTATTTTGTATTTAACACACAAAATAATATAAACATTAAAAAATAAAAACCTTGTTCATGCAATTTCCATTTTAATTTTTGTTTTTAAACGTCAATTTGAATTCTGACGTAAATTATCGAATTATGATTCGAGCTCGAATTGTTTTTGGGGATAATTCAGCAACATCATGCTGAATGAAATATGAATTGTGGACCGAAAAGTTTTTGAGTGATATTAAGGCCGCTTTCCAATCGAGTGAATTGCTGGAGGAATTGATATAAGCCAGTTGGTCTATATTCAGTAACACTATAATACTAAGTTTATACTAGGGTTGCACCGATTAATCGGTAGATAATCGGGAATCGGCCATTTTGCTGATTAATCGGTATCGACTTTTTTGTCCGATTAATCGGCCGATTATCAAGACATGCGTTTTTAATTGTTCATTCCATTTTAAACACAACAAATACCAAATTTTAAAACACCATAGTCAGCCATAGTTAAAAACGTTTTTAAAAATGTATAAGATTGACGGCTATTTAAAAATATGACAAATCTGTTTGAAAATTATACAAAAAATGGCGATGTTACTTAAATTAAAAGCTCTTTCAAATGACACTTCTCTAAACTGTGTCATGAATTTTAGTTTTACCAATTCATAAATTATTACTTGAGACATCATTACATGCTTGGAACGAAATAGCTGCTCAAAGTAGCTTTTGAGTAGATCAATGGAACGCCGAAAATCGGAAAAATTTTCAAATATAGCCACAAAATTTCATTATTCTCAAAAATTTTTATTTTGGACTGATGTTTAGATCTGACTGGTCCATTTTATTATTAAAAATACCAAAACAAGTTTATAAACGATCTAAATAAAATCGAAAAATAAACTGAAAAGCAGTTTATTTTTCGATACGAACTACACAACTTGTTCGAGGTAGAGTAGATCGAAGCAAATTTGAGTAAGTTTGATTTTCAATGGAACGCGCCTATTGTATTTTTCATTGTAAACTTATTAATTTTTCTATCATTCCGAACTCTTTTTTCAGTCAATCAGGTTCGGAACAAAGCGAACAACACCATGGAAGGACTGCTATTAATCAAAATTATACAAAAAATGCGCGGTGTAAATTTCAAAAATAAATGTAAAAATACTGATGTACCGTCCTTTTATTTGATACGTTAGTGGGCTCGGTAAAAAATGTATCTGTTTTATAGCCTTACATCACATCACTGCAAAACAAACAAAACAACTTTATTTATTTATAACCATGCCATTTTGGGTGTACAGGTTAATTTTTTAGGCATCTTAAATTTCAGTCAGACCCATAGGGTTTGTAGTTTATGAGATACTCGATATAATAGAAAAATTATGTATGCTTAAAAACATGCAGCATATCAGTCAGAAATATTTCCAAACCAGTAAAATCATGGTCCCGAGGGCTAAACAGTCTGTAGGGTTAATACTGCGAAGCACCCAGAAAATATCGAAAGTAACCGAAAATAAATTTAAAAAGAGTTCAGAACTAGGTCTAGGATACTATATAATTCAATTGGCAATAAAACATTTGTTTAGCTTAGAAACATGAAATATTAACTAAAGTTATTTTATCTGGACTAAAATGCTCTCAGTTCAATACGTTATAAGAAGTTCAGTTTCTTTCAGATTGGAAAAACTCGATCCGATTTAAAAAATTCGGTGTTAAGTTTCTCGTTCGGTCATTAAAGGCAGTATGGTTCTCGAAGTTTGCCATTCGTGGCTTCTGTCCTATAAATACGTAAGTTTTTACTATTTCCATTCCAGAGTATGTTATGTAGACTGGAGAACGATGTCATAGTTCTGTAAAATTCCCCGATTCGCAGATTTTCTGCTCCATCATATATAATAACATCATATATAATAATAACTCCACAAATATATAAACGTGAATCCAATTTTGCTAGGAAAATTGCCTTATTAAATCAAATTGCACTAATAAAACTAACTAATACTAAATGGAGGCTAATCAAATTGTCCTGCTTAACTCACATTTAAATTGAAGAAAGAAAGCCTGAATGCAAAATTCAGCTTTTCATTTTGTCATGCATGAGAGTTATAATCGACTGAGAGACAATCCTTTTTATTCCGCTTAATTTATAATCATCCGTTAATATAGTTTCCGTTACACATATTTGTTCTTCTCATAAAAATAATAATTTTTATGGGCAACACACTGATTTTGGTTCATACTGCGTTTTCACCTGCAGCTTAGCTTCGTTATACTGCATGAATTTAAATTCTCCGTGGACTCAAACCATCTACCCACTGCTCTAATTTTATTTAAGCCTCAAATGGCTGTGCAAATTTGTCGATTCGTTTTGCTCTCTTTACAACGATTTTCGTTAATCGGTATAGAAATTAACCTGAAACCGATATAGTTGTTATTATCGATTCTTTCCTTTTCTCTATATATATATAAATGTATATAATTCTTATTCACGAGAGCCTATTGTAAATCAATTGTAGTTCACATTTGCTGGAATACGTATTCGTCAGATTCTCGTACCACTATGGAATCCCAAGTAAAGCCGGGCATTCACATAAAACAGAAACAGAAACTGAAGATTTTCAGTTTCTGTTTCTGTTTCTAATTTGGTTGACGGTGGTGAATAATAAAACAGAAACAGAAACCGAATTTTAAGATGGCAGCTGTCATATTACATTATATATGCCAAAATTAAAATATATATATTTAACCCAATCCATATATATTTAACCCAATTAAAATTGAAAAAATTATATTAATATAAAAAAAATATTGTAATTCAATAAACTGTGTATTTTATTTTTCATTCATATAAATAAAAAAATAACACAATTTTGTAATGTATAGTGAAGAAGAAATTTATTTTTTTCGTTATCGCACATAATAATATCCATCAAAAAAAATCGAGCTAAATTCAACGTAAATTATTTTAAATTAAACAAAACAGACGAATTTTCAGTTTCTGTTTCTGTTTCTAAATTAGGTTTCTGTTTCTGTTGCTGTCAAATTTGTATGAAATTCGGTTTCTGTTTCTGTTTCTGTTTTATGTGAATGCACGGCTTAAAGCCGTGCATTCACATAAAACAGAAACAGAAACTGAAAATTTTCAGTTTCTGTTTCTGTTTCAGTTTCTAATTTGGTTGACGGGAATAATAAAAACAGAAACAGAAGCCGAATTTTAAGATGGCAGCTGTCATATTATATTATATATGTCAAAATTAAAATATATATATTTAACCCAATCCATATATATTTAACCCAATTAAAATTGAAAAAATTATATTAATATAAAACAAATATTGTAATTCAATAAACTGTGTATTTTATTTTTCATTCATATAAATAAAAAAATAACACAATTTTGTAATGTATAGTGAAGAAGAAATTTATTTTTTTCGTTATCGCACATAATAATATCCATCAAAAAAAATCGAGCTAAATTCAACGTAAATTATTTTTGACTAAATATTTATTTCTTAAAATAATGTACAATCCCGTTACATAAATTTAAAATAATATGGTCACGTGACAGTTTCTGGACCAGAAACAATTAAATTTTAATTGTTTCTGGTCCAGACAAAACAGACGAATTTTCAGTTTCTGTTTCTGTTTCTAAATTAGGTTTCTATTCCTGTTGCTGTCAAATTTGTATGAAATTCGGTTTCTGTTTCTGTTTCTGTTTTATGTGAATGCACGGCTTAACTGGTTAAGTCTGGACTTGATTTGTAGTAAAACTATTGAATTCTAATCGTAAATAATATGATCAAAATGTCCGATTTGGTTTAATGTGAGAGGACACCGAATGGATTGGGTCAAGTACATAACTCACTGTATCGATTGTTCAATATCCTTAATCTATGCTAATGTTAATAATATGGATATTTCCTCCCAAACGTTTTGTAAATAATGTCTCTATTTGAAGTATTTTCATATTCCTATTACAACTCAATAACCAGTATTGCGTAATAACGAATTTTAAATGTAAACTATCCCAAAAAGTAAACTTCCGTATCGATTCTCCTATCTGCTATATAAAGATGAAAAACATGATGCAATGCCTCTCTTCTAATTTGAAAATTCGATTGTGAATTCTTTTTTTGATGTCAATTAGTTGTCTGATTAAAACAACAGCTGTGGATATTTGTGACATTTACACATCAAGTAAATCTTTTTTTCAGTTGGAAATTCCAGCAGGTGATATTGAAATATTTTTGGGAGATATTTCTGCATGCGGTATCAATCAACAAATATAAACCAAAAATCGAATTTTATAAAGGTAATCAACCAATTTTTGTCCAATTATTTAAAAAGAAATAGTAATATACAAAGTAATGCATTCAATTCTTTTGAATGAATGTTCCGGGCTGTGATACTAAAAAAAATAAGAAAATAGAAAAAAATATATATATGTTGTGGTGTAATTATTCCTAAAATCTATTGTATAAGTTTGTAGTTTAAATTAATAGAACAATTAACTTAATGTGTAGTGCACTTTTTGTTTAAAAATAATAGCTAAAATATTTCATGTGTTAGTGATAATAAGCTCACGAGTTTTGAAAATTATATGATGCATGCGTGATCGATTAAAATTATCAATTTCGAGAATCTAGTGTTAAGGCCATCTGCCATAAATTATATTTGATAGCCATAGCTACTTTAAGTAAATTTGCTTGTTTCTTTTTTTTACACAATAAAAATGTTATTTTCTTTGTCGAACAATAAAATTATGCACATGAATGAATAGAAAAAGCGATAAAAGTTTATTACTTGTATGGTTGTGTAATTGATCCAAGATACTGGGTCGATGTGATTTGCTTTATTTTTGGGTGTGATCTGTAGAGAAACCATCCTAACCAAACGAATTCTAAGGATATTGATGGCGACAATCTAGTGCTGGAAATTGAGTTTCTTTTTTGTTATTTCGGAAAAGCTGAAATACTGCACCATTCGTTGTGTTCAGAGTTATTATAAGAACGAAGAATAAATCTATATCAATTGGAGTTTGGAGCTACATTAATTTCTGGATTCAGCGTTATAAAGGAACTCACCATGTATATTGACAAATACCAAATGATGGGGATGATTCGTTAAAGCCAAGGAGATGGAATGAGATCAGAGACAATCATGTGGTGAGTTATTATTCACATTTTTTTTATTTTATTATCTATTATCATCTATTTCGCCAAAGGGGTCGCCAGAGTCTCCTTTTTTCACTTGTTTTCTTTCCATTTCTGTTTAAATCACGTAATTCGCGTACATTTCCGTATTTGTGCTGGAATAGCAGGATTTACACCTCGAACTCAATACTGCCGCTAGCCCGGAGCATATAAATAACCTAACTAGTTACGCGACCTGCTACGCCGCTTCATTGGTTCGCCAATGAAAAAGCGCTCCATTACAAGTAACCATGCTTGAAATAATGACAATGAAGTCGTTACCAAATACATGAATCCACCAAATGTGATAGAGTTCACTTTTATAGATATTGGGTAAAAAATAAGCAAGCAGGACTGCAGATTGTTTTACCTACAAATGGAAAATAGTTGCCAGTAAAATGCAAAAAAGCACTTTCAACAGTTACAGAATTTTTTTATTTAAATATTGTCGAACTATAACTTAAAAAAATAAAAGCGACGCTTGCATAATATTGTTACGTTTTTCCAACCTTACTTCGAATTGGCCTTACTCTCAATTCGATAAACGTAATTCTCAATCTCTTCCTGAGTTCGATCACTGATTAGTAAGCACAAACACCAGGTTTTATTAAGAATTCAACACCTTGATTGTTTCACAACAACAGGAAAACAATACAGCATACAATATTCCTAACTAGAATATTCTTTCAACAGCTTCAGAAACTCAAACGGTTGATTGTAGAAATTTCCAGTTCACAACGTTGAAAATAATACGCAAAATATTTCTACTCAATAAAACTTATAACTTTATTACACTTATAACTTTACACAAAACTAATTTAAAGATCACTTTTATAATTTTAACTTCACTGTCACACGTTTAAAATAAAACTAATTCTACATTTAATTTCACTTTACTGTCGCAGGTCTAAAATAAAACTAATTAAAAACTACAAGAGGTAATTTTCTTATATACCTTCTGCAATACTTCTAGATAATTCGACATCACTTTCCAGAAACCTTGAGAAAATATTAGAATATTCGATTATTTTACGTTATGTTGATTTGATTCATAAAATCGTTTATGTTGACCCTATATCTAAGAAGAGACAACAACAACAATATTCATTTCATTGATTTGTTTGTTATGTTTTGTTGATTTTATTTTCCTGGAAGTGACCGTAATCGTCTAGATTTTTCTAAATCGTAACAATATTTTAAACTAAGGTTACAAGTGTCCCGATTTTGGTGGAATTGTCCCGACTTTTAAAGAAAAGTCCCGCGTTCTGATTAATAGTCTAATTAAAAAATTCTTTGTGTAGATTTGTTTTACTCATTTTCATTAAATAATCGGTAGCCGATTAATCGGTATCGGCCGATAAAGAAAGCCGATTAATCGGTAATCGGCAATTTTGCTTATCGGTGCAACCCTAGTTTATACCACCGATAGTTTAATAGAATAATAGTTTTTTGCTATTAAACTATCGATACATTGGGTGTTTACCACAAAATAGTATTATTCTATCATGTGGTATAAACGCTCAGAATTATATTGACAGATAGAATACGGCTAATGTATTTCAAATTTGAATATAAAATCTTATCAAGCGAAAAGTATTTCAACAAAAAATTATAATACTCATATTAAATTAAAACTAAATTTTGAGTGATTTTGATGTTGCATATTTTTTACAATCGGATGAAATTGTGTTTTACTTTTTACGTTTTGACGGTTACAATTTTTTTGAATATACTATTATACTATCGATCAAAAGCAAAATATAAAATAACTATCTGTCAAATTAAAAAAGTATTATTCTATCCGTTTATACTGTAATAGTTTAATAGCTATTTGCTATTATTCTATTACACTACCATGGTGTAAGCTTAGTGTATGTTATAATTGCTTTTTATAATATGTAATTACAATGCAATTTCATAGAACGACCTAGTTGTCGTATTATATAAAAAATAAATATTAATAAATTAAATATTATTATGATATACATGAACCAAATATGTACATACATTCTATGATGAGGCAACAATAACCTAAACAATACGTATTGTCTATTGATACCTACCGATCATTCGCCAAATCGGTATTATTTTCCATTAAAGAAATTAACAGCAATTTCTGCTCCTTGGTGAAACTTTTTCCTATATTAGGAAAAATATTATTATAAAAATATGTTAAATAACAAATGCTGACATATTAGCATTTGTTAACATATTAACATTCAGCAATCTGAAATTTAAATAAAATATGTTATTATAAAAAAAATTATTAACGACACTATTTATTCTCAAACCTTTTCCCTGTTCCCACATAAATAATTTTACAAAATAGGTATGGAAGATAAATGTCAAAAATTTGAATTATGGGGAATAAATTTTTCCCAACAAACATTTTTCCCAATTGACGGAATACACTTTAGGGAATGAATAAAACTGCTATAAAATTTTTATTCCCTATTCCCCGGGAAATATCGGAATCAGGCTATGGTCGATAACAACATCAATAACGTTTGTTATCGATTTTGGATTTTTAGCTGGGAACAAATGTTATATTACTATCTTCACAAAACTAAATTACTCCAATCATCGAAATCACACCTCACCGCAAACAAAAAAATAATTGTGGTCTAGAACATTTTTTGTGTTGAAAAACATATTCAATTCAAAGCATTTAATCGAAATAAGTTGATAAATTCATTTAACAACATAATTTACATAAATATAGGTGGCTATAGATTAAAGTAAGTTAATTATTATATGAATATATAGTTTTCATAAATTGAATGATTTTTTTATCTCCTTAGATATGTCGTGTCCTATTAATCCAGAGCATATTACTGCGTTTAAAACGTTTATAAATGCTTGTATAGTAAATCCACAGATATTAAACACTCCACAACTGGATTTCTTTAAGGAATTTATTGAAAGTCTTGGTGGTAAGGTGCCGGCACCCAATTTTGAAATGTAAGACGTTTATATATTGCTATTTATGATATGATACCTAAAATTATTGTAACTCTAGACCAAAACCCGACTTCTTTTCGCAATCACATCAATCCAAACCAACAACCGAAACTACAGAACCTATAATCGAAAGTGATCCGGAATCTGATGTTGAACTTGACACAGAAGGATGTGTTCCAGCAGATACAGATGAGCCTCATGAAATGGGCGATGAATCAAAAATAGTTACTGATGAAGATATGGATAAGGCTAGCGATTTTCGTTCAAAAGCAGCCGCGGCTTATTCTAATCAAGAATACGAGACTGCGATTTCTTTATACACCGGAGCGATTAAGGAATATCCAACGAACGCCTTATTCTTCGCCAAGCGGGGTCAAGTGTTTTTAAAACTAACAAAGCCCAATGCTTGTATTCGGGATTGCAATAGAGCACTCGAGCTTAATTGTGATTCAGCTGCTGCGTATAAATTTAGAGGACGTGCTCATCGTCTGTTGGGAAATTGGGAAGATGCAGCTAAAGATTTACGTCAAGCTTGCAAAATTGATTTTGATGAAGAAACCGATGAATGGTTACGTGAAGTTACACCAAATGCCAAGAAATTAGAACAGCATAGAATTAAACAAGATAGGAAGAAAAAAGAAAAGGAATTAAAAGAAAAACAAGAGAGAGTAAGACAAGCGCAAGAGTCACATCGTAGAGCTTCTGAGGAAAACAAAAGTAAATTTGAATCATCTGCAAGTGCCGGTGGGGCTGGTCCTGGTTTTGGTGGCGGTGCTGGATTTGGTGGCGGTGCTGGATTTGGTGGTGGAATGAATTTTGCAGATATTTTCACTAAAGCAGGAGTTGATATGGAGGATTTTAATGATCCTGAAGTTTACGCTGCGTTAATGGATATCACCCAGAATCCAGCCAATATTAAGAAATACAAAGATAATCCAAAAATTACACAATTATTTAACAAATTTAAAAATGCTGCCAATTCTGGAGCTATGCCTGGTTTTACAGGTGGCATGCCTCCAAATTTTGGAGGTGCAGGTGGAGGCATGCCTAATTTTGGTGGTGGTGCAGGTGCTATGCCGAATTTCGGTGGTCCAGGGGGTATGCCAAACTTTGGAGGATTTCAAACATCAAATAGTGAACCAAGCGCACCATCGGAACCACAACCAAAAACCAAATTACGTGATGAAGACTTAGACTAGATGGCATTGTCATTAGAACATTTAACATAGTTCTGTAAATTTTTTTCTTTATAAGGCATTTCAAAATATAATTTTATTTTATTGGTTGAATAATATTGGCCATTTGTAATAAAAGAAATTGTTTTTATTTTTTGACAATACGGAAAAATTCATAAACATTAGCGGTATAGTCGCCAATCATAAATAAAAGTTTACTACAAGACATACGTTTGAGTTTTGTTTGACAAGCGTCATTTTGATGTAAACAAAAATAAATACCGATTGCTTACTTTTAATTTTAAATGTGAAATAAATGAGCCATGGATATACCGTTAATAGACGTTAATAAATTGTGTCGTTTATGTTGTGAAGAAGGAATATGCATATCTTTATTCAACGTTAGTTACCAAATAAGTCTAACAGATATGATAATGCAATGCACAAATGTGAAGGTTTGTATAGTTTATGATTAGTGTATGAAAACAATAGGAAGAATTACTTGCCCTTTAACTTTTAGATAAGCAATAATGATGGGCTTCCAACATGCATATGTAACAATTGCTTATATCGTTTAGAATGTTCTTTTCAATTCAAAGAGCAATGCGAAACTTCAGACTTACGATTAAGAGAATATCTAGGTATTGGCATATCGTCCATAGGTCTAGAAAACCAAGGCCATATTGCACTAACAAAACATTGTATAACTGATAAAAATGATTGTCCTGCAATTCATGAAATAACCGGGCCAACCATAAGTGATTCCTCAACTCAAGTTAAAGATGAAGAAATATATGCTGCTATGAATGTAATAAGTAGTTTCTTAACTGACCAACCAAATCTTGTACTACATGACCAAGATAACGGAATAGTTTTACCATCAAATAACTCTGCTTCAACGAATGATATAATGAAACTGGGAACTTCGATTCCCTTGGTTAATGATAGTAGTTTATTACACGGTCAAGCATTAGATGATGTTCATGAAATTATTATAAATTCCGAAAAAAATATTCACAATATCCAAACAGATGCGATTGAAACATGCGGAGAAGAATTGGTTGTTAAATCAGAAAAACTTAATGACGATAATAACAATTTAAATAATAGTACAAATAAAAAATCTAAAAAAGAATTAAATGTAATGTTAGAGAACCATAAATTAAAACAAAAGAAGGAGAAAGGAAAAGATGGAAATAATTGTTCAAAGAATAATAAATTACGTTTAAAAATTCCTGAACAATGTTTTGAGTGTGGCAAATTATTTTATTATCCTCGTTATTTGGAAGCTCATTTAAGGACTCACACAGGTGAACGGCCATTTGAATGTAATGTAAGAATTAAGATTTTCGATTTAAGTCTTGGGTTAAAAATATAATTATATGAATTAATTTTTTTTAAAGGTTTGTAAACGATCATTCACCCAAACGGGAAACTTAGCTTTACACATGAGAATTCATACCGGAGAACGACCATTTCAGTGTGAAATATGTAGTAAAATGTTTACAACATCGTCAAATTTGACGGCTCATCAACGTATTCATTCCGATGTTCGTTCGTTTATTTGTAAACATTGTCCATTAGCTTTTCGATCTCACACCGATGTGCTTAGTCACGAAGGAACACATACTGGAATTAAAAATCATATCTGCAAGCTATGTGGTAAAGCGTTTTATAAAATAGCTTACCTAAATGTGCATCTACGAGCGGTGCATATTGGTGAGAAACGATATAGTTGTTCGGAGTGTGGTAAAGAATTCGCCAACAGTTCGAATTTAAATTGTCATGTTAGGTAGGTCAGTCATTTAAATTCATAAATTTTATTTGAATTTTAAATTTATATTAATAGGATTCATACGGGAGAAAAACCATTTTCATGTAACTATTGTTCGGCGAAATTTAATCAATCATCATCTTTGATTCGCCATAAAAAGAAGCATTTGAATAGTAAACCGACAATAGATAATAAACCAGAAGTTCAAATAGAAAAATCAATAAAAGTTGAAAATGCAACCTATATATCGGTCATGAATATATAATTATAGTTGTAGCTGAATCAATTAGATGTGTTTATTGTAAGTCATGTTTTTTTTGTATAGATTCGAATAATTGATAAATATGTAGTATTAAGATTATTGACTGAATCCTCAAAATGTAATTTTTATGTTTTCCTTTTTTATTTAATGCAAGACAAAAACTTGTAATATGCGATATTTAAATTTTAAGATTGTAGTACTAAAATAATATAACTCATCCTAAATGTTTGCAAATAAAAACATTAGATAAAAATAATTCGCCTTTAATACACTTCAAAATTTTAACTAAAAATATCCTAATATTTTCGGACTACTTCGCCTTCTTCTAGGATAATTGTTTCTAAATTTAGATAAATCTTAGATAAATCTTAGATTACCGCATAGAGGGATCAGTTTTTATTCTTTTGAAAATTTTTTTATTTTTGATCTACGGGTGTGACAATCCCGCGTACTCCAGTCCCTGCTATTGACATACGAGTTAACGTGAGATATCACATACCACTGGCAATAGCAGTGAGATATCACTAGCCAAGGTGACATCTTAGGGGTGGTGGCGGATGAACTGTATTCAGTCAACGGTAGCACCCTCAATCTTAGCTGTGAAATAATCCTTGATGATGAGACGCTATTGCTTCCTTGAAGAAACGAGCCTTGATATAATTATGTGTGGGCTTTACTCTTTAAGAAACAAAGTGCGTCACAAGATCAAGGAATATGCCGCCGGCTGGATTATTGGCAACTACATTTTTGTTTTGTTTCAGCAAATGTTTGTAAAAATTTGCTATTTACTTTTTAATTTCCTTTTATTTTCTCTATTCTATCACAAAATATTGGCCTATTTTATATTTTGTCAGTGATAGGATTTTTTTTTAGTTATCCATTCTTTAACAAAAAATATAAAACAACAAAAAAAGAAAGATTTACGTCCATCAACACCTTTGAACGTATGTTGTTGTGGGACTTTGGTCTTAAAAGGTTTTTATGTGTTATTGTGACACATATTGTAATTCCTACTACACAACACATTTTATTTAAAAAAAAAAAAAAAAATAGGTTTTTCAAATTAAATGAAACCATTTCCAAATTGAACGAAACTTTTTACTAATTAACAGAAACTTTTTCCAATTGGAATGAAACCTTTTTCAATTGGAATGAAACCTTTTTCAATTAGAATGAAACTTTTTTCAATTGAAATGAAACTTTTTCCAATTGGAATGAAACTATTTACAAATAGAATGAAACCTTTTATATAAATTTCATATCCTTTGAGTTTAATACTGAGATTTATGAAGGATAATCTATAATAACTGTTTAATTGTAATTAAAAATTCAACAAATTCATTTTTATTTGGCCTTCGATTATAAATTCAACACAAAATTTCTTTAAATTTCAACAAAATTATAGAAGGTCAACCCCAGGGGCGTCAATTGGATAGGGCTGGGGAGACATTGCCCCCCCTCCCCCCCCCCAAGGATCTGATACAATCAATACATCGATTAAATAAAACCATCCAATCGTGATAGAATTATACACTATAAAAATTTCAATGCACTGTTATTTTGTAAATTCGTCTAATTTTTAGAAGATTTACTTAACTAATATACCAATTTTATCGCATAATATTAATTGAAATATATCTGATAATATAATTATTACGTTACATATTATTTTGGCCCGACTAAAGTACAGTTCACCGCAATATTCAAACCGTTATTGTTCTTTGTATCAAGAACTAGAGCGCCACCGATACGAAAGGCGGTCGTATTGCTTCTAATCTTCTGATGAAATCAGTTTTATAAACAAAATACGATCGTTGTTCCAAAAACGCCGTGGGTGCGTATTTTGACAAAATTCTATCGTACTATAAGGTGCGCGGCATCACCGCTTTTACCGTTTTGTTTATAAAATATTCGTGTCTGAGCCAGAGGAAACAAAATATTTCATTAGTATAGGGTTCCTCGAGAGTTCATAGTGCAGTATTTAACATTCAAATTTCAATTGTTATTGGCCATTGGTAATTTATATAAACTTAAAAGTAAGTACATGCAGGAGAACATAAGCTAATTATACCCCACTTATTTGGAGAACCCTAACTGTTTGGCCTTGTTTTTTATCTATATCATATTGTACAAACTTTACAAGACTTTTTTAAAAACGATAAATTAAAAACAGTTCTAAAATGTAAAATCCTATAACATATCAAAAGTTTTTTTGATAGTTGTGCTAATTTTTATAAAATGAATGAAAATAATTACTGGAGTAATTTAAATTTATTGGGTTATTTCCAGTGATTTTATAATAGTGAATGTTTTATAATGGACAAGCAATATTTTCTAACGACACAAACAAATATTTAAGTTATGTAAATATTTTCAAAGTATGTTATGAAAACTTGCTGACAAATTCTTTTCGCTATATGGACTATAATTTTTGATTCATAAAATAGCAAAAATTATATGTTTAGTTGGTTATAATAAAATCCAAAACGTATCCTAAACGTCAATCTTTGTTCATTTTTTTTATACAGTCACAGGGAGGGAGAAACTATTATTTTTTTGTGGTAGGTTTTTCTTATAGATTTTTTTTTTTTTTTTTAAATAAAATGTGTGGTGTAGTAGGAATTACAATACGTGTCACAATAACACATAAAAACCTTTTAAGACCAAGGTCCCACAACAACATACGTTCAAAGTGGTTGATGGACGTAAATCTTTCTTTTTTGTTTTTTTTTTATATGTTTTGTTAAAGAATGGATAACTAAACAAAAAATCCTATCACTGACAAAATATGATATAGGCCAATATTTTATGATAGAAGAGAAAACAAAAGTAAATTAAAAAGCAAATAACAAATTTTAACAAAAATTTGCTGAAACAAAACAACAATGTAGTTGCCAATAATCCAGCCGGCTGCCTATTCCTTGATCCTGTGACGCACTGTCTTTCTTGAAGATTAAAGCCCACATATAGTTATATGGACACTCGTTTCCTCAAGGAAGCAATAGCGTCTCATCATCAAGGATTATTTCACAGCTAAGATTGAGGATGCTACCGTTGACTGAATACAGTTCATCCGCCACCACCCCTAAGATGTCACCTTGGCTTGTAATATCTAACTGCTATTGCCAGTGGTATGTGATATCTCACGTTAACTCGTATGTCAATAGCAGGGACTGGAGAACGCAGGGTTGTCACACCCGTAGATCAAAAATAAAAAAAAATTTCAAAACAATAAAAACTGATCTCTCCATGCGGAAATTTAAAAGAAGCTCGCAATAATTGTACAATTTCGAATCAAATGAAAAATTTACGCACGTTTATGGGTAGTGAACTGACCAGACGTCCCAGGCTGCGTGGAAATGTCACACATTTCATTCCGTTGTCCCACGGAGAAATCTGTCCCACGAAGCGTCCCACGAAACAAATATTTCCACCACATTTGCCCGCATTATCGAAATAATCAAAAAACCTTATATCTACCTACGTACAGTTTGCGCAATATCTTAGTCAAAGCAATGGCTTCGCAGTTTTTTCTTGCAGTTTGTATAATGTTATGTAAGTATATGTTGATTGAACCATATTGAGAGAACAAACCAGTGCAATATTTTTTTTACTAAAATAGTGTTTTAGCTATAATTTTCTTAGAAATACTAAACTCAGTTATTTCACTTCAATAATTTACATATCTTTTAATGTCTAACAGATCTACCTCAGCGAAAAGGTTTCTTTGTTTATAGAAACATCTCCCCGATGTATATACGAGAGATCGAAATTATATTATGAAAAACAAAATACAAAATATTTTACTTAAAAAGACTCAGTTTTGCGTATAAATTCATAAAAATTTAAATTTTCAAACCAGAGTTTACAATTTTCCTTTATTCGAGCACTCATTTCAATCTTTTGAAATAATATTCAAAAATTAAAATGTTCACAATTTGAATATCGTTCTTACTCGTAAGAGTAAAATTTTGGTTTTTTCGATTTTACTCTTTTGGAGCAGATTACATTTTCCTGTTCTTTCATTCGATTTGCAAAAAAAGAAAATTAGTCACTACGTCATCCTTTATATTCATTTTTCCAACAATACATGAATAATTGAACGAATCATTTGAAGCATTTTACGTTGGAAAGCATCAAATTTGACACAAAAATAAAAGTTTTGAGCATTTGAAGGAAAATATTTATTTCAATTTAGTAGCAAGAATGATATTTTATTATTTTTACTCCTGTATGTGAGAGTGTTATATTTTTTTTAAGCTACGCACTCTGAAAGAACAAAGTAAAGGGATCGGTATAGGTAGCGTTTCAAACTCTGTTTAAAACACACTTTAACTAGGTAGCTCAAAAGTAAAATTATTATTTTCTAATTTATAATTTTTTTTCTTAATAAAGAACAAACAAAGTAAACAGAATAAAATCTTGATAAATGGTATAGATTTGCAAAAGATAGAACGAGAGGTATACTGTATGCCTCTTATACTTACAGAATACAGAAAAGATATTAATTATTTAGTAAAATAAAAATAAATTGTTTCAATTGTTTTGCAGTCTTTACTTGTGTAACAAAAGTTTTAAGCTATTATATCTAAAAAGTTCTCCTGCAAATCAAGACGGATAGAAAACGTTTACGTAAATTCTTATACGATATTGAATAGGACTATCCTTTTATAAAAAAATCAAAATATAACGACGCAAAAGTTTAGTGTATTACCAGTCGGAGTGAATTTGTAAATTAACAGTAGACATTATTTTATAAGTTTTCCAGAATATAATGAGATGAGTGACATTAAATAATATACAGGTTATAATTATTCTATTGTCATACATAATTTTCCTGTCATTTACAATTTACACAATTTACCGTTATAATAATTCTATTGTCATACACAATTTACCTGTGATGATCTATAGGACATCTACATTTCGACTTACATTACCATTTCGTTTTAATTAATATAGTTTTAGTCAAGAATCAAACCAAGTCAATTTTTATTGTATTTTTATTGTATTTATTTTAATTATTTTACCGACCGGACAATTTTTAATTTAATTTAGTTTATTTTACTTTTTCTGTCTTAATTAGAATTTCCTGTCATCCTCTGTTAGTTGTACTTTTACTTTGTTATATGTTGTTGATGTGGTAAATTGTTTAATTATTATTGTTAGCTTATTTTAATTTTAATTGTTTTTACTGTAGTGCTGAGGAGGACCCCAAATAAGGGTCGAAATATTCAAATAAAATAAAATATATTCATTTGAAATAATGATCTATTGATTGGATAAATATTATTTTAATAATTTATCAAATAAACTGAAAGTAGACATTATGATATTAAAAGACATATAGATACAGATAAACATAAAAAAGCGTTGCTATAAGCCGCCAGCTCCAGTAGCTTAAACAAGTTTTGTTATTATTTTGTTGCAATTTGCGCTGATAACACGAACACCAATTTTAGTGGTGTCACGTCAAGGGGTGAACATTTAAAAACAAGCTAAACTCGAATTTGAACCAGAGTGAATTGGGTATTGGATTCGCAGCCCATATTCTAAATAATGCAATAAGAAATGCTGCTGATTTAAATGGCAGGGTTAAAAAATTTGGATATTTTACTGTCTTTACTGAAGACGTTGAAGGAGTTCTGCGGCAAAAGTAATGTCGAACATAACCAACTTATTGGATACAGTGAAACTCGCTAGCTGGCGGTAATGCCGGCACTAGAAAGAAGCTTATTTCCTAACGGTTGAATGTCCAATTAAAATAAAAGAATTTTTTGAAGAATTAAATAGTAAACAAATAGTAAAGGAAAGCATTAAATAGTAAATTTATGCACAATCTAGTTAGCCCGTTTTCACCGTTCCACTTTCTCGCAATAGAAATTCTAATTTGTTAGTACAGGTAACCCTCCTCCAACACGGTATCTGGCAACACGGTTTCACTGTAACACGAAATAAAAATCGCGAAAACCCTCCTCCAGCACGGCGTCTTCCAACACGGATTCAGTGTAACACGATAGAAAAATCGAAGATCCTCCCTCCAACACGGATTAACAATAAAACGATACAAAATTGCGTACAATATTTAATACGTATAGATATTATATTACACAATGTTTTTTAAAAATGTGTTTTTAAATGTGTTGCTTAGTAAAGGAATAACATTTTGTATCACATTAAGGGTCGTTCAGGTCCGAGGTCCTACAACCACACGCGTTCCATAATATTAATGGCCGCAAATCGTTTCTGTTTTTTTATATACGTATGTATATTTTTAAAATAATGGATGATAACTAAACAAAAAATCTTATCATATATAACATAATATGGCAAAGGTCTTAGACAAATACATAGAAAAGAAAATAAAAGAGTTAACATCCAATTTTTTAGAAAAATTTGCCCGAACAAAATAAAAATTGGGTTGCCAATGATCCAATTGGTGGCACACTCCTTCATCATATGACGAACTGTCGTCTTCAATGATTAAAATCCAGATAACGATGCTCTTTTTTGCGAGCTAGGTTGAGAGTGCCACAGTTCATTGAATACAGTTCATTCGCCAGCACCACCTTGGCTAGTGGTATCTCACTGCGATTGCCAGTGGTATGTAATATTTCACGTTAATTCACGGTTAATTTGTCACACTTGTAGAGTAAAAATAACAAATTTCACAAATTAAATAAAACTGATCCCTTGATGCGGAAGACTATACTCTATTACACACATTATGCATGTGTATAATATGTTCATACATACATACTGAGAATTTTTAATTGAGAAATACCCATAAAATACGATTAAGTGAAGACTCAAATTGTATTATTTCAATTGCATCTCAAATTTTATTTTCTCTAATGACGATTGGAAATATAAATAATGCTGTACTTCTTATCGTAATAAAATAAAACTGTAAAAAAAAACCAGCGCTCACTTTACGACTAAAAAATAATGCAACCGTCATTTTGAAAGCTTTTAAAGGCTACTCTCCACTGCACGAAGACAAACAACAAACGTTTGCTAGTGTTTACTTTAACGTTTGCTAACAATCTGTCTTCACCAACCAAACATTTTCTATCTACCGTATAACCACTCTACCAGCAATAAATGTTGTACATCTTGAACAAAATTAGGTATTATAATAAATTTCGGTAACTCAGAGATAACACTAGTCAATATATACATACCACCAGAGAGCAGCTGTGATACAGGTTATGAACCTATCATTAAACATTTGCTTAATAACAACGATTGCCTTATACTCTGAGATGTGAACGCACACCATGATCTATACTACTCTCACCTGGACAACGATGCACGAGGCGAAAATATTGCAGATCAAATCGACGGCTCCATCTTTGGAGTCCTCAATGAACAACAACGGGGTAGAGTAACAAGCAACTACTATTCCTCCCTAGATATCTCTCTTGCCAGCATGTCACTCATTCCGATAGCAGAATGGCGTACTGAAATTGCACTGGAATCAGATCATGTGCCGATCATAATCACACTTGGCCGCTCCATCAACCTAGTAAAATCCGAGAAGAAAACATGCTTCAATGGGTAAATTTTACCAATTTTACTGAAAAAGAATTCAGTAAACTTTTTTTTCCACTTGACGCCCTCTCCAGGAAGAAAAAATTCAGAGATATTAAGCATATGCTACTGCCGTCCTTAGAGATGACATCCGAAAAACAGATCCAGCCGATCCTAGAATCTGAAACGTAAACCAGCAGATAAACAAATCAGTCATAGACCACAAGAGGAACAAATGGAGAGAACTACTGAGCAAATCGAACTTCGGACCAAGTATAAGCCTATGGGAAGCTATAAAAGGGTTAACTCATCCTCAGAGACCAGAAAATAACTGCATGGTCTCCTTCAACGATATTCTTATAGAAAATTCTAGAAAGTGCGCCTCGCAATTTAATACACAGTTCACAGAAAAGCTAAGTAAACATGAGAAGGAGTCTAGATCAGTCCCCAGACACTTCCGAAATCTTAAAGATGACAACACTAATAATATCAATTTTACAAATGTTGAAGTTGAGACGGCAATTAGAAAAATTAAACCATCAAAAGCAATTGGACCCTACGGCATATCAACTATCATGCTTAAACACATAGGACCCACAGGAAAGAACTACCTCATTACAACACTAAATACATCACTATAAATACGCTCCAGATACCGAATGATTGGAAGACGGCTAAAATAAGCCCTACTCTAAAACCCGGAAAACCTGAAGAAGAAGGAAAGTCGTACAGGTCAGAAATCAACGATGGTCTGAACCAGAAACTACCATGTGCAATAAATGTCCTAGTCGCACTTGATCTATCAAAAGCGTTGCGTTATCGCACACCACACTATTAAACGACATCCTGAATACCAACTTGTCAGGCATGATAAAGCGTTGGTTGTGTAACTACTAAGGAGGCCGCTGACAAATGCTCCGTCCTTGCCACAGGAAGCAATATGGAGTAGCTCACCCAAATATTGAACGCCTACCTTAACTCCCTCAATGAAAGGCTTAAAAGCAGAAAGCTGATTCTATAGTCAGAAAAATCCACTACCACACTTTTCACAACTTGGACGAAGGAAGTGAATTCAAAACTAAGCACCCGCATTGACAAACGTGCTCCTTCCTACAGTTAAAAATCCGACATTGCTGGGGGTACCATTAAGCCCACTAATCAGGTCCAACGCATAACAGGTGAATACGAGGCTGAAAAGCAGAAACAGTGCATTGACAGCGCACAGCTGAAAGTTCATGGGACAAGGAAAAAACACAATTATCACAACTTACAAAGCTATAACTAGACCTATTCTAAACTACGCAGCACCAATATGGACGCCTCAAGTTTCTGATACGCACTAGAAGAAGATGCAAACCTCACGAAACGCAGCTTTGAGAACCGCTACTGGATGCCACCTTAAGACTCATAGAGACCAACATGAGGAATGTAATATGTTGGAAAAAAATATGGCCAGCATCATTTGTAATAGAAAACGTTCATGAGGAAATTGATTGCATATTAAAACTTGCTAGATGGATCGCAGGAGAAAGTTTTGTGGATATGACTAATGAGGACATCCAGGATTTTTTAGTGGAAGAAGAAGTTGAAACAGATTTAATTGAAATGGCGTCACAAACCCAAGCAAATCAAATCGATTCTAGTTCTGATGTAGAGAATGTGTTTAATAATTTTACACTAAGAAACCCCAAGAAAGTTTAAGCTTAGCCAAAAAGTTGGAATCATTTTTCGTGGATACAGACCCTTTCCCTGAAAGAAGTCGAAAATTCAAAAAGGAACTACATTTTTGCTTATCACCATATCATGGCATTTATAACGGCCTTATAAGGACACATAAACAAAGCAATATTATCGATTTTCTGAAGATTGCAGAAGATGCGCAAAATCTAAATTATGCAGGAAAACCGATGCAGAAAAATGCAGAAAAAACTTCAGGAAGTGAGAGGATATCGTTTCACTAAAAACGTGCCAGTTTAATCCTATAGAGCTGATGACGAAAATTATTGGAAAAAATAAAATTATTAATTAACTGAAATGAAATGAAATTAATAATATGTCTGTCTATGTAAATTTTTTTTTAGTTTCTTTTGCGAAAAATAAACTTTCTTTTATGAAATAAAAAAAAAATAAAAAAAATTAATGTTTTAGAACCTAACCCCCCATTTTGCACTAGCTTCTAGTCTCTTATAGCACGATTTCATATAACACGTCATATTCTAGGAACCAATCTACCGTGTTATAGGAGGGTTACCTGTATTTGGAAGAATGTTTGCATTTTGTCCCACATTTTAACGATTTGGCTCTGGTCAGTTTCGGTAGACATAACTCTTTCTCTCTGAGACAAATAAAGGAAAACAAACAAACAAACAAAAAAAGGATTCGACATAAGAGGAGTCACGTAGGGATTGCAATCCCGTGGTGTTTTATGGATCCTGGGACTATGTGACTCATAAATTTTAAATGTCGGGATGCCCGGGATGTAAAAAATCGTATAGAAAAACCATCCTTTTTTTTCTATGCTGCATGATCTGCTGTCGTTTACAAATTCACTCTCTGACAGTTACAAAGCAAAGATATAATAATTTCTAGCACAAGCACTTTAATTAAAACTACTTTCTTGATGCTTAAACAATGCAGAGATGATACTAAATTTAAAATTATTTTTAACAAATGAAGGGATTTTGCAGAACTTTGCGGCATTCGCTTCAATGAAACAACACCAGAAAACTAGCAGAGTAACCAATGTAGCTCAAAAGCATTTTATTTTTATTTCTAAGTCGATGCATTTAAATATATGTGTGTATAAAACTGTGTATGCTATGTTTTACGAAAAAAATCTTTTTATGTCATTTAAATTCTCGCCCCCCCTAAGATTTTGGTGAAATGACGCCACTGGTCAACCCTAAAAAGTTACGGCAACATTTCGCCTGCCGCTGCAGCTGGTAGTGTCATCATCATATCCATTATGAAGTTCGAAGAGTCTGCAGATGTTATTGTATTTACACTGTCCCTTATAACTTCTACCATATTCTGTTGCCTCGTTGAACCCAATAAATTTCTAGTATTTGATTTTATTTTTGAAAATGTTTGTTCAATTGGGTTCAACATGGGGGAGTACGGTGGTAGAAACCATAAATGATTTCCTGAGTTTTCTATTATATTCTTGACCTGTGCAGTTTTGTGGATTTGAGCATTATACATTACAAAATAATATTCAGTGCTCTCTAATTTTGCAACGAGTTCTTCAATGAATTCGCAAAATTTGTTTGAATTACCCGTAGAGTTTGAAATTATTTTGTAATGGATAATGCCCCGATCCGTTAACCCTGCTCTCAAGGTAACATTTCGACCTCTTATTGTAGGAAGGATAATTCGAATTAGCGTGTCTTCGGCGTAAATGGAGGGCGTAAAAGGTTTCATTCTATTTGTAAATAGTTTCATTCCAATTGTTGAAAACACAACTTAAATAAGCAGAACGTAGGGAATTTGATTTCGAGTTGTTTATTAATGATTTTTGCGTAACATTAATTTTATTCCCTTTTAAATTACAGCGTTTTGTCTATATACACAATTTTCCAAGTTAAATAATGTACATGAATAAATACAAGCGTCAATCTATATAACCACAAACAGTCCTATCCAATAAATTTAGATTGAATTATTTATTACATTAATTGCAAAGATTACTTCCCGATCAGATTCTTTTATAACAGAGGCGGAATACATATGTCCAGGTATCTTTTTGACATTTAAAATCTTTACAATTAGGCAATTTTACAATTTTTAGTATAGCGCATAAGGCGCGATTTTTAAATGTTCGTTGTTATAACGAACTTTTGAAATAATTAATAATATTTATACACCATAACTAGGACTAATTTATAACACTTCTCGTAAACTCCGATGGATTTACCGTCTCCTTAATTACGTCCAGTTTGGCTAACATTACAGTTGGTCTCGTAAGCTGTCCATGCGAAGTTCTGACAGTCGCCGATCTTGCTTGTCTATCTCTTGATAGCTTGATTTCGACCACCACCGCCTTCTCCCACTGGTTTCTTGGAGCGGAGTTATCACAAATAACGACTATGTCTCCTTCTCGTAGTGGCTCAGCTTTTGAATGCCATTTAGTTGTTCTGTTGATCATTGGCAAAAATTCGAGGGTCCACTTTCTCCAAAAGTGATTTACCAGTTCTTGAACAATACGCCATTGCTTCCTTGATGTAAGATCTTTTTCGTCGAATTGGCCTGGAGGCAAAGAAGGACTTCTCAAGAATGGGTTCATCAAATGTTTTGGCGTTAAAACATCATTAGAATCTTTTTCCAGCGCGATGTATGTGAGTGGCCTCGTATTAATAATATCTTCCACTTCGCATAGTAAACTTCGAAGAGTATTGTCTTTGGAACGCTTTTTTTTCAACAGTTTCGCTAAAACTTTTTTATTGAGCGAATCATATGCTCCCAGCATCCCCCCATATGCGGCGAAGCAGGTGGATTATAATGCCATTCGATTTCTTGTTTTACGCATTCTTTATGAATGCGATCGTCTCCTATTTCATCCAGGGCTTCCTTCATCTGTAACGTCGGCTTTATGCTAATTAACATGATAAAACCAATCCCTATTCTTGATCTGACTCAAACACAATTAACATTTCATTTTTCATTTTTTTCATTACAATAGTTAAATTTTTCTCCTAACACAGACCAGCTTCAATTCGTACATTAACATAAATATAAGAACGCACTCGTTTTTTTTGGTTTGTTCAGTTGCTTGACTTTCTTTTAAAGAAAAAAATAAAAAACGTCAAAAGAAAATCACATTTTTCCAATTTTGGATTTTTAGATTCATTCTGATTTTGGTTCTGATAAGAAAATGTTTGATTGAATTGTGAACAAAATCTGTTTTTAAATTAATTTGTTAATTACTTTGAACTGGTTAAGTTGTTATTACAAATAAATACTAATTCCATTTTTGGTTCTTCAAACAAAATGTTTCATTCAGTTTTTTTAAAAAAATTCCGATTTTGTTATTAAAGAAGAAAACAATTCAGCTTTGTGTCAATAACGAAACAAATATTTTTATACTAAAAATAAGAAATAAACATAATCTTATATTGTTGTTAAAGTTTGTTCTAAACATCTTTATGTTCAGTAAAAATAAATAAGTTCATTGATAATTATATCAAATTTTTGTAATGCTATGCTTAACCACACAAAAAAAAATGTTCTATGAAGTTTTGAATGGTGTGTTTCAAATTATATGTGTCTGGAAACGAAAATAAAATAATAAAGTGATACATATCATAAATTACGTTTGATTTATTTTAAACATGAAGATCAAATGCCTGTAGTACACACAAATGAACATTTCAATATATTTATCAATAATTTGCTGAGAAATTGGAAACAAGCTATAAAACTATTTAAGGAAGGGAATTAAAAGCTAACATCAGATGCTGCTGAATTTTCTTTTGAAATTAAATTTTGGGAAATAGGACATCATACTGGAAGTGTTCACCAATCAACAGTTTTTTTTGGTTCAAGGTATTTTAAATTATAGATATATTAATTTTTGTTTTTCTTTCCTTTGGAATGTCCGGCTAATGTTATAAAAATTTAAGGGATTCCCAAATCCTTGTGTTCGTCTGGGGATAACGTTATCCCGCAGCAATTTTATTTGTATTATCAAAAGTCTCAATACGTGGCGCCGTATCAGGGCCTATTTCAATACGTGGCTCCGTATCAGGGCCTATTTCAATACGTGGCTCCGTATCAGGGCCTGTCGCAATACGTGGCGTTTCGAAACAAAGACCGTGGGTTTTTTTATATATAGAAATATACTAGGGCGTAACCAACTGGTTATTTTGGCGGTTATTTCGGTATTTTTTTGGATATATTTTTTTTATATATTTTATTATCGTACGATACGGTAATTTTGCAAATTTTTGGCAAACCTGCTTTGTGTGGAGGTTGCAATTTTGCAAAAATTGTTATTTTTTTTGGATAGGGCGTTGTCAAACCGGTTTGGTTTGAATTAAATAATAATTAATAACAAAATATTTTGTAATAATAATTGGTGGAATTAATTTTTGGGATAAACCAGATATTGGTTTATTTTATATCCTTTTATTTTTATATAACATTTTTTCTGTGTATTTGGGGTGCCCAAATTGTTAGGAATAGATAGATATTTGTTTTTAAATTTTTTATATATAATGTACAACTCAATCAGGAGGTTTCAGGGGGGGATAAGTAGGAGTCGGCCAGGGGGGTGTGAGCCGTGGATGAATGAGGTGGATGAGAGAGCGAACGTGGAGAGAAAGGAGAGAATGGTTGAGGCGAGGAATGTGGTGGATGTAATAATAAATGTGGTTTTGAATGAGGTGAAAAATAGGATATATTTGGAAATTATGGATGATATTTATGGAGAACGGTATAATAAGTTATTGAGTGATCTGATTCGTGAAATAGTGAATGAGGAAGTGCATGAGGAGGTGAATGAGATGAATATGGTGGTTGATATAGTGAATGAGGAAGTGGATGAGGAAGTGAATGTGGGCTGGCGAGAAAGAAGGAGGATTAATAAAAATAGGAGCTCTCATCTGAAAAGAAAGGAGAAGAGGAAGAAGGAAAAGGAGGGTCGCTTGGTCGTGGAGCTGGGAGCTTCCTCGACCAAGAGTACTCAAACTGAGGAGCTGGTTGAGGAGGTCCCCATCTCACCGACCACGCGACAGGAAGAGGAGTGGTCTGGTCCACAGGAGGCTCCTGTTCTTCATTGTATAATTAGTTAAGACTAATTTTTTTTTTAATTTTGAAAAAAACCGTTTTGGGACAGCAATTTTTTTGGAGATTGTTTTTTGTGCTGTCATCTGCTTTTAGTAATACTAATTGTTTTTTATTTGGAAAAAAGAAAACCGTTTTGGGGAAGCAGTTTTTTTTTGAAATTTTTTTATGCTACCACGTACATATTGTACATATTTTTGGTATACTATTGTACATATCTTTTGTATATCCTGTACATATTTTTTTTTATATACATAGTACAATTTTTTGTACATAATGTATATTTATATTTGTTTATATATTGTACATATTCTTGGATGATGCAATTAATTTATATATGAAATTAATCGTATGGTTTTTTCGATTGTGGTTAAGTCATGTTTTTATGAGTTTTAGGATGTTATTAACGTAATAAAAGTTAACATTGACCAAACAGTTTTCAATGGTTTTGTATAAGTTTAAATCTTTCGTCGCTACTTTCAAAGTATTATTGGTCTGTGTTTATGGAAGTACAATTGGAAATAATTAATTCCCATCAACTTTATAGAGTGAGCCGGATCCAAATCAATATCTCTACATTTGTCAGCATAATGATCCGCGGATGTACGTATACATATCTCGTTGAGTCCATTTTTAGCTACCACCATTTTTTTTAAATTATTTTTATTGCGATTAATTTTAAAAAATGGTATAATTATAGAAACAATTATTCTTAGCTAACATTTATTTTTTTTGTTTTGAATACAATAAATAAAGCGAAAGATTTAACCTGAACAAATATATTAGAATTAATAACTTAAAAATTAGTAAGCTTAGTTTTAAATTTAAAATAATCGTAATTTTTTTTATAATATAAATTACCAATTTATTATCTAGTCTGAAGATTAAATTTAATTAATTTCATGTAAAACTTTATTAACACATATTATATATTTCATGTTTCGATTTAGCATTTTTAAATAAGAAATTATTTAGATTATGGATAAGTTATGTATTATTTACTTTATGTTAATGTATAAATTCTCCTTCTCGCAGCGGTAGGCCTAACAAGCCATCCATGGGGCTTATCCCCTTAACATTGATGTCGTTCTTAGATCGCCTATGGCCATCGGGGTTATGCGATCGAAGAACATTGGTTTCTTCTCTTCATTCGGCGAGGAAGTCCTCAGGGACGAGGAGTGGTGGTGCTGTGTTTGTACTTAGGTGCAAACCAGTAGTACCATTTTTTGCTCAGAGGCTTCTTCGGTGTAATGAAGAGAAGAACCAATTATACTTTTGCTTTCAGGATCAGAGGCTTCACCTCATACAAATTCAAAAACTTACCATTTTTTTCATTTAGCTTTTCAATAGATCAATTTTTTCATAGAGTTTAGGATTTGAAGTCTGGTGCTCGGGAGCGTTCTTCAACTTTCGCATTAGGTTTAGTTGTAATTTATTTTTAGGTTAAACAAGCACAACTGGGTCAGTAGAAATGGACCTAGTGTCTAATCGTGACAGTTGTGATTGTTTTATTAGGTTGGGGAGAATCTGTTCTGTAGAATCTGGTCGTTAGGGGCTTTTCTAGTCAGTTCTCACATGCATTGTTGGAGTGGGCTCGCGAACGCGATATTTTAAATCTAAACAATATGGATATTGTAGCCATACTTACTTTTTAAATTGTCTCCAGACGAATCTTGATTTTGGGAATCTCTTATGATATTAAATAAAAAAATAAAATAAATCAAACAAATTTTTCAAAAATTAAATAAATAAAATTTTTTATTAAATAAAGTAAATTTTCGTAATTAAATAATTTTAGGTAAATAAATTTTTTTTAGAATCTAAATAGTTTTAGGTAACTAAATAAATAAATTTTCTTAATAAGCAAGACATCAAGATTTAAATAAATATTCTTTATTTTTTTTAAAAATAAATCAATCTTTGGAGCTAAGACGGTGCATCCAATAAATAAGCATTTTTTCAAATATTTTTATTTTTTCAATTTCTTTTAAAAATAAATAAATATTCTTAGGGGTGCTATCGTCAATAAACAATTTTAGATATATGATTTTTCTGAATTTCAGATATCTGGAATTAGAAATAAATAAATTATTTTATAGATATCACAATATTTTAGGTATTTTTGAAAGAAAAAGTCAAGCAATTTTGAGTAAACAACTAATTCTTTTCTCATTAAAATCTGTCCTTGCGAAAAGAAAATAACTTTTTTCTTTGTGTTTTCGAATTGGGGGTGTTCTGTGTTTTTACTTTTGCGTTTTACATTTCCATCGGTCGATTTTACCGGGCGTATTAATCCACTTAATTTAGTGATATTGTTTTTTTGGTATTGGTTTTGTTATTGGTGTTCGCATTCGGGAATTTTACAACTTATTATATAAAATGTCAAGTCAAATAGACATTGACCATCCATTTTATGGATTGGAACCCAGCGAACTGCAAATTGAATGTCTGGTTCGAGGTGTGGATTTCAGAGGGGTCAACTGGGCAGAGGAACTTCGAAACCACGCGGTACAAGGTTCAGTTCCATTAACTGTATCTCACGCGAGAGATTTGGTAGCTGAGTCTCAAATGGTGGTGCAGGCAGCACAACTAATTGTGGATCAGATACGTAGACTTCAGCCACCGATTAATCAGCCATTCTTAGATGGTCTGGCTAATCGTGTGTTGCACTATACAGGGAGGATGAATAGGTTGGGTTCTCGCGATGATTTGCAAGAAGCCCGCACCTACGCTATCTCCCAATTGTCCCGCGCTTGGGATATAATAAGATCGTTGTCGACACGTCCAGTTATGCAGAGTAAACCAGGAGGATCATCTGTACCATCCGAATCGCCTGCGTTTCAGCCAGATGAGAGATCCACTCCAATACCAGTACAGCCAATAACTAATACGATACACAGTTTAAATCGTGGGTATCAACAACAACAAAGACGGGCAGAACAATTACCACCATCGTATTTTCAACAATCAGGTTTAAGAGCGGAGGACTTCGCATTACCACAACTGGGTTCATCGTTCCAAGCTGAACAAATATACATCAATCCGGCATTGGTACAGCAACCTCTGAATTATCAACCGATACCACAGGAGCAGTTACAACAATTTCAAACAAATTATCCACAAGCTCCATTAACAGCACCACCACCATACAACCCACTTCCTCAGGTATCTCGTGTCGCGGCTCCAGCATTGTCACCGGGAGCATACCGAGAGGTACGTAGGAACAATTTGAGTCGTTATGACTCAAATTGGGTTCCGAACTTCACAGGGGATGGTCACTCTCCTGATGTTCATGAGTTTATTCATCGAGTGGAGGCGGCTGCAAGGAGGGACCGTGTGTCCTGGGACGACCTGAGGTCGATCGTTCCACGGTACCTCAAGGCAGCTGCCGATAGATATTATTTGAATTTAACTCATGAATATGAGGAAGTGACCTACTCAGTGCTTAGGGAAGGACTCCTACGCACCTTCGGTACGCTCACCGATGATAAAGCGGTATTACGTGTTCTTTTGAACCGTAAACAGAAAGTCAAAGAGAGCGTTTATGAGTATTTAGTTGAAGTGGGTTCGTTAAATCGGAGATTAGTTCGACCATTTGCTGCAGCTGAATTATTAGAAATCGCTAGGGAAGGACTGAGTGTAGAACTGAAAAACGCTACACTTGCAGCAACAATCACAACTATGGACGAGCTTCGGACATTGTGTCAGAAGTTCGAACGTTTGTGGTCTGCACCAGTCCCAACCAGAATGTCAAATTTAAGGATTAGCGAACTACAGCAAATGGACGACTATGAATCAGAAATAGATCCAGAACAAGATGGATATATTGAAGCTGTGGATACACAACCTAGAAGAATTCTGCAACGACCTGTGATATCATCTGGTAATACTAATCAACCTGGTCCATCAATGTCCAGACAACCAATTGTCTGTTTTAGATGCGGGGTAAATGGACATCGAGCTCCTGATTGTTCTAAAAACAGAATAAAACTGTATTGCTGGAAGTGCAACAAACCTGACGTAATTTATGCAAATTGTTCTTATTGTCACCCGTCGTTAAACGATCGACCGAGAGTACATGCTTCGGGAATGGTACCCTCGGTTCAACAGCCAATGAGCCCGAAGAAAGCGACGAGAGATGTAGGAACACAAGACGATCTACCACCGAAGAAACCAGAATAAAATCATCTAGCACATTTAATTTCCCATCGTTACATCGAACTTATTTTAGACGTCTAGAACGTAACATCAGATATTGGAGGATGAGGAAATTATTTCGCAAAGCTTGTATTTCATCTATCCTTTCAGAAATAAAGGATCCTCGGCCGCGATTAACAATTAAGGTTTTGGACAAACATATCACCGGATTATTGGATAGTGGAGCTTCCATCACAATACTTGGAAGAAATTCCTTGGAATTATTGGAATCATCAGGTACAACCTACCGTAAATACACTTCGTGTATTCGTACGGCGGATGGTACTGCAAATAAAATTTTGGGTTACATAGAAGTTCCAATAACTGTGAATGGCTCCACTAAACCAATGCGGTTTCATATTGTCCCTGGACTACGAGAAGAGCTCTACCTGGGCATAGATTTCTGGGAGAAATTCGGTATTGTTCCTTCTTTTGTTAGTGAACTGACTCGTACAGAGCCAACAACTTTAAATACACACAACCTCACCACTGATCAGCAACATGAACTGGATAGGATCAAGGATTCTTTCCCGTCATTTGAAGTGTCTGGGCTCGGAAAGACTTCTTTGGTTGAACATGTCATCGATGTTGGGGATAATGCACCTGTTAAACAGAGGCATTACCCCACATCGCCGGCTGTTCAACTAAAGGTTTATGCCGAACTCGACCGGATGCTTCAAATGGGCGTGATCGAAGAGTCTAACAGTTCTTGGTGCTCGCCAGTGGTCCTGGTACAAAAACAATCTGGTAAAAACAGATTGTGTATTGATAGCCGTCGTGTCAATTCACTCACAAAAAAGGACGCATACCCACTTCCCTTGATTGATGGCTTACTAGGTCGTCTAAGTAGCACAAAGTACATTTCCAGTATTGATCTCAAAGATGCTTTCTGGCAGATTCCTCTGGCAGAAGCATCTAGAGACAAGACAGCCTTCACAGTGCCTGGTCGTCCATTGTATCAATTCCGGGTTATGCCCTTCGGATTGTGCAATGCTCCCCAGACAATGTGTCGGCTAATGCACAAAGTGATACCACATCAATATCACGAAAATGTCTTTGTTTATTTAGATGATCTATTGGTAGTCTCTTCCACGTTCCAGGAACATATGGAATTGCTGTCCAAAATCTCTTCATTGTTAAGAGCGGCTGGGTTAACAATAAACCTCAAGAAAAGTAAATTTGTTCTGAGAGAGGTGAAATACTTGGGATTTTTGGTTGGTGAAGATGGTCTTCGAACAGACCCTGACAAGGTAAGAGCTGTAGCAGAGTATCCAGCTCCATCTACAGTAAAACAAATACGTAGACTATTGGGAATGGCCGGTTGGTACCAACGTTTCATACCAAACTATGCAAGCGTGGTATCACCGATCACAGACCTATTAAAGAAAAGTTCTGGAAAATTAAAATGGACAGTGGAAGCGCAGACAGCTTTTGAAAATCTAAAAAAATTGCTGACTACAGCACCGGTATTAATTAACCCGGATTATAATAAAGAGTTCTTTATTAGATGCGATGCGAGTCTGACAGGGGTAGGTAGTGTATTATATCAGGTCGACGAGGATGGACAAGAGTGTCCGATAGCCTTCATGTCGAAGAAATTAAATAAAGCTCAACGAAACTATTCAGTTTCTGAGCTGGAATGTCTTGCGGCAATTCTAAGTGTGAAGAAATTCAGGGGCTATGTTGAGGGTCACCGATTTACAATCGTGACTGATCACTCAAGTCTGAAGTGGCTTATGTCACAGAAAGACTTGAGTGGTCGTCTGGCTAGGTGGAGCCTAAAACTCCAACACATGGATTTTTCCATTGTCCACCAAAAAGGTACCCAAAATATAGTCCCTGATGCTCTATCTCGTCTTTATGACGATACACACGAGGAATTGACGGAAGCATTATTACATCATGTTAACGACATTAAAATCGACAATGAAGGTTATCGGCACAAAGAATATACTGATATGATAGCTAAGGTTCGTTCATCACCCAAGGACTTTCCATCTGTTAAAGTCGTGGACGATAAGCTATACATACGTATTGAGCCAAGACCTGATGCAATACCCAACGATGTTCCTGTGTGGAAGCTCTGGATTCCAAAACCGATGACTTTAAGCATGATTCAGAGACATCATAATGATAGCACTGCTGCACATGGAGGTGTTAAAAAGACATTAGAATTACTTCGACGTCTTTATTATTGGCCGGGCATGGCGTCACAGGTACACAACTATGTTGTGTCCTGCGACACGTGTAAACAAACAAAAGCCACGAATCAGATATTGCGTCCTCCGATGCAATATCAATTCGAAACAGCACGTCCATGGCAGAGAGTCTATATAGATTTTTTGGGACCGTATCCTCGTTCTACACTTGGGAATACGGTGTTACTGATAGTTCTGGATCATGCTACGAAGTTTGTAATACTGAAACCGCTTAGAAACGCAACTTCACCGAAGGTGAATGCTTTTCTAAAGAATGAAGTGTTTCTTACTTATGGGGTTCCAGAGTTTCTACACAGTGACAATGGCAAGCAGTTCACTAGTAGGAACTTTCAAAGTCTTTTGTCAGATTTCGGCATCAAACATATTAGGACTGGTGTTTATAGTCCACAAAGCAACGCGTCAGAGCGGGTCAACCGATCAGTTTTAGCAGCAATCCGAGCGTTCTTAAAAGGTCAACATACCAAGTGGGATGCACACATTGGTGAAATTGCATATGCACTGCGAGCTGCAGTACATTCTGCGACAAAGTACTCACCGTACTATTTGCTATTCGGTCAACATCCGATATCAGATGGTAACATTTATCATCTGATGAGATCACTACACATGCTGGGTGAAGATATTGGTGAGGAAATCGAACGCTCTGATCACTTGACCATGCTCAGAAATCGAGTACAACAGAACCTGTCTGTAGCTTTTAAGAAATCACAACACCATTATAACCTGCGATCTAAACTACGAACCTTCGAACCACAACAACGTGTGTATGTACGGCAGCATCATTTGAGTGACGCTACTAAGAAATTCTCGGCGAAATTGGCTCCAAAGTTCTTACCTGCAATGATTAAAACTAAGATTGGAAATGTACTTTATGAGTGCATAGATATGAGCGGTAAGAATCTTGGAGTTCATCATGCGAAGGATATCAGGGAATGATGTCTTTTCGTTAGGTAGGGTCGTTCCTCTGGCTAGTTGTCGTCGCTGTGGTTCACATCTTCTGGGTCATACTTGCTGGTAGTATCGGGGTGTCAATAGTGCTGGCGTTCTGATGGATGGTCGGTCTCAATACTCAGTGGAGTTCCTCGCGGACTTCATGAGTGTAGGGATTGGTCATCGGTCGTGACGCCAGTGGCTGTTGATACTCCGATCCCAGGTACAACTTCTTAATAAATGCAGTTCGGTGGTTTCCTGTCATGAAAGGGATGGCGACGTTTTTTTGTGACTTCAAGATTGAAAGTCTTGCTTAACATCTTGAATTCATGGTTTGTAACGTCGGCTTTATGCTAATTAACATGATAAAACCAATCCCTATTCTTGATCTGACTCAAACACAATTAACATTTCATTTTTCATTTTTTTCATTACAATAGTTAAATTTTTCTCCTAACACAGACCAGCTTCAATTCGTACATTAACATAAATATAAGAACGCACTCGTTTTTTGTGGTTTGTTCAGTTGCTTGACTTTCTTTTAAAGAAAAAAATAAAAAACGTCAAAAGAAAATCACATTTTTCCAATTTTGGATTTTTAGATTCATTCTGATTTTGGTTCTGATAAGAAAATGTTTGATTGAATTGTGAACAAAATCTGTTTTTAAATTAATTTGTTAATTACTTTGAACTGGTTAAGTTGTTATTACAAATAAATACTAATTCCATTTTTGGTTCTTCAAACAAAATGTTTCATTCAGTTTTTTTAAAAAAATTCCGATTTTGTTATTAAAGAAGAAAACAATTCAGCTTTGTGTCAATAACGAAACAAATATTTTTATACTAAAAATAAGAAATAAACATAATCTTATATTGTTGTTAAAGTTTGTTCTAAACATCTTTATGTTCAGTAAAAATAAATAAGTTCATTGATAATTATATCAAATTTTTGTAATGCTATGCTTAACCACACAAAAAAAAAATGTTCTATGAAGTTTTGAATGGTGTGTTTCAAATTATATGTGTCTGGAAACGAAAATAAAATAATAAAGTGATACATATCATAAATTACGTTTGATTTATTTTAAACATGAAGATCAAATGCCTGTAGTACACACAAATGAACATTTCAATATATTTATCAATAATTTGCTGAGAAATTGGAAACAAGCTATAAAACTATTTAAGGAAGGGAATTAAAAGCTAACATCAGATGCTGCTGAATTTTCTTTTGAAATTAAATTTTGGGAAATAGGACATCATACTGGAAGTGTTCACCAATCAACAGTTTTTTTTGGTTCAAGGTATTTTAAATTATAGATATATTAATTTTTGTTTTTCTTTCCTTTGGAATGTCCGGCTAATGTTATAAAAATTTAAGGGATTCCCAAATCCTTGTGTTCGTCTGGGGATAACGTTATCCCGCAGCAATTTTATTTGTATTACATCTCGCGATTAGCCCCCTTCATGCTTGTACCGCAGTCACTATACATATGCTTTATAGGTCCCCTTCTCGCGTTACAATTCCGGATGGACATTATCAAAGAGTCGGCAGATAAGTCGGGCACAATATTCAAATATACTGCTCTCGATGTCAAACAGGTATAAACGACTCCCCATCTTTTCTTCCAGCTTATTTTGATCGCAACGTACATGGGTCCAAACAGATCGATACCGCAATAGTGAAAACAATTTTACTTTTAGCTGATACCGGTCGATTTTTCAGCAAAGCTTTCATTTCTTCTGGGTAGGATTGGAGTTGACATTTCTTAACGTGATATTGCGTTGCTTGATTTATTTCTTCTAAGGATAATGGCCGATTGTTTGTAGGACTACTTTTTCGCCGTTTACTCCAATTGTCCAAACCACGTTTTGCCCACGCCGTCACACGCAGCATTTCATGCCAGTTGCTAAATTTCGATGGATCAATTGGTGAGTAGTCATATGCTCTAATTATAATGTTCTCATCGGGCTCGCTGATTATGAAAATACGCCTTACTTCCGGATCCTCCAACGTGACAGCTTTTGCGAACGAATCTTTTGGCCACTGCTCTGCACTTTCTCGGAGAAACCCAAAATAGTCCTAACACTTTTTCAGTGCATTGCTCTCCTTCGAGATTCATATCAATTACGGACTCATTCTTCTCACCAAAATAGTTCGTAACTGCCCGTGAATTTGAAATAACATTCCTTAATTCGAAATTGGCCCGTTTATTAACTTCGATCACCTTTTTCGTGACTTGCATCGCTTCATTTTCCGTCGCAAACGAATCCATATAATCGTCCACATAGAATCTCTTCAAGATGCCTTCTACTGCTCGAAGATTTTCGTCTTTATATTCCAACGCGTTGATATTCTTGACGTACTGGGTACTACAGGAAGAGCAAGTTGCACCAAAAATCATGACATTCATGATATACGTATCCGGTTATTTTCGTGAATCACCATCTTGCCATAGAAAACATTGGAACCTCTGATCTTGCTCCCAAATTTTCACTTGGTGAAACATTTCCCTTATGTCTGCAGCTACCGCGAATCTTCCTTGACGAAACTTGTATAGAACACCGACGAGCGAGTTATAATGATCAGGGTCAGTCAGAAGAAGCGGAGTTAAACGACACTCCAGAATATGCAGCCTTAGCGTCAAACATCAGCCTTAATTTTGGTTTACTTAGAGTTGACGTATCAAAATGAGGAAGTATCCACATGTTTCTCGAAATTTCCAGGACTTCACTCTCACTAAGCTTTCTTGCATAATTTTTACTGACGTAGTCTTCAATTTTCGCTCGATATGCGGCACCAAACTCAGGATTCTTCTGCATTTTAGCTTCAATTGATATCAATCGACGCAGGCACATATCATAATTACTCGGCATCTCAATGTTCTTAAATCTCCATAACAGCCCGATAGTGTATTCGTTGCCATCTCGTTTTGTCGTCGCCTTCAAGATTTCGTTCGCTAATTTGTGTTCGCTTGATTCTGCCATTTTCTTAGTCAATTTAACTCCGAAGTCCTCGGTGGCAAAATACTTTTCCACCATTCTGTCGATTCGATCTTCTTCTAAGTTCTCGCATTCACAGATCAGAAATGTTGGGTGTGTAATTTTGCTGTTTTTATCGTGCATTTCCGGGCCGTGTACACTCCATCCCAACTTAGTTCTTACTGCCACCGGTTCGATTTCACCTGGATCCACTTTCGTTTCAAGCGGTGCAATTAAGTTCGGGTTATCTAAACCGATCAAGATTGTACAGCACTCTCCAAGTCGCCAACGCCCACTTTGTCCAAATAGGGATATTTTTCACGAAGAGTTCTCACATTAAGACTTTGTTTTGGAAGCGCGAGTTTATTTACCGTCCGAACGTCTTTCATTTGATACCGTTTACTGTTGATGTTTGGTCCAGAAATACTTAGCTTAACTTTCATCGAGTTCTCCTCAAAATTTGTAATGTCTTTCGTTCATCCCATGAGCAAAGGAACTATTGGTCCTTTAAACTTTAATTTCTTGGCGACTTCTTCTTCGATAAGCGTAGTGCTAGCACATTCATCCAACAGTGCACACGTTGTTAGCTGCGAAACTGGACCGTGTAAAATGACCTTCACGATCTTAGACAATGTTTTCTTAGCGCCGTAATGAGATAACGTAGCTTCCACGCGGGGCTGTTCCGAATTTCTATCCGTGTTCTCCGCACCCATCAATTCATGAAACGTTCTTCCTCCGTCTGCATTTCTTTTATAGCATTTGTGCCATCTATGCCCTCTTAAGCAAACGAAGCAGATGTTGTTTTTAAAGGCAAAATCTCTTCTCTGAACTCCAACCATTTGTTTGAATTCGGCGCAGTCTTCAAGCAGATGCTCCGCTGAGCACTTGAAGCAGACGTTTTTCTTAATTATGGGTTTACGATGGCTCACCTTTTCAGGAACGGATTGTTGTTGATGAACGTTGATGGCACTTCGTTGTTTTCCCGAGCGTTTATGTTCTCGCGATTCCGTTGACATCAGGTCCATATAATCTTGACTTTCTCTAATCAGCCACTTACTGAGTGACGTAATAGTAACGAATTTATTTCTTTCTTTCAGATCCCGTTTATGCCGATTCTATTTCTTCTGCATTCCAAGTGGTAATCTTTCCACTAAATTCTTAACCAATATGGGATTCATTTTGTCTGCTTTATCACCAACGGCTTCGATATTTGAATTTATTGTGATAACCAGCATAGTATAGTCGACGATTGTTTCTGGCTTCCTCTCCGTTGGTTGTTCAGCATTCATGGCTTGATCGATCGACGCGTTGATTATTATTTCTGATTAACCAAATCTGAACTTCAACATCTCCATAGCATCAGTTACTGTAGAAGCCGACAACAATAAACCCGCCACTGCTTTAAGTGCTTTTCCTTTTAGCGCCTTATGTAGCCGACTTCTATTAGCCGCATTCGAGAAGAAACGTTTAGAATCCATATAAGAACTGTAGAAGCTTGGCCACTGAATGGGACTGCCGTCGAAACTTGGAAGCTCTTTAAATTCTTGCTGCACAATGTATTTACTTATGGTATCTGAGTCTGATGCATCCGTATTACTATCATCGGATTCTGATTTCCTTGATTTTTTTAATGACTTGAACTAGAAAAGGGGACAATCTTGTTGTCCCCTTTTCTAGTTTTTTGAGGCATTTCATCTGATGATTCATCGGAGCTTTCGTCGTCAACCACTGGATCTCCCCTTTGTCTATTATTTTCCATATCTTTACTGCAATGTGCCGCTGGCTCTTTCGATTCCCCAAACTTCGCCATTAATTTTTTGTTTACTTCCATCATGGTTTGGAAATCTTTCTGCTGCTTGCCGATTATCATCTCCAATTCTGATGTTTTCGCATTCTCTTTAGCTTCCAAATCGGATTGCTTCGACTGATTTTGCTATTGACCTTCAAGAACTCGTACCAAACGACTATTCATTTGCGTCACCTCATCTAGTTCCTTTTTCTGCTTGTCAACCATGATCTCCAATGACTTGATCTTATCGGTATTTACTGACGTGGGGCTGTTCGCAGCTTTGTCTGAAATTCGATCTCGATTCCGTTTTTCTTTTCTTTTATCGCCGCATTCTGAACATATCCATTCGTCTGCTGACGTTACTTTCGGATTTCCCACACATGCGATATCATACCATCTCTTACTAGCATCGCACATAACCATCTTATTATTTCCATCATACACAACATTACAAACTACACATGGATTATCCAGGTCCGCCTGCGTTGGGACGTACTCTCTCGGAGTTTTCGGTGGCATGTCGTAGATCTAGCTCTTATTTCGCTATCTTTCTAGCGCGTTGATTACTATCACACTAGCCCGTTGTTTGCTATCTCTCTAGCCCGTTATTTGCCATCTCACTAGTCCGTTATCTTCAGAACGCTCTAAATTCCTTTTCTACTAGTGTCCTGTCACGGTCGCCATTTGTTAAAAACACAACTAAAATAACCAGGAATGTAGGGAATTTGATTTCGAGTTGTTTATTAATGATTTTTGCGTAACATTAATTTTATTTCCTTTTAAATTACAGCGTTTTGTCTATATATACAATTTTCCAAGTTAAATAATGCACATGAATAAATACAAGCGTCAATCTATATAACCACAAACAGTCCTATCCAATAAATTTAGATTGAATTATTTATTGCATTAATTGCAAAGATTACTTCCCGATCAGATTATTTTATAACACAGGCGGAATACATATGTCCAGGTATCTTTTTGACATTTACAATCTTTACAATAAGGCAATTTTACAATTTTGACAATTAGGCAATTTTACAATTTGACAATTAGGCAATTTTACAATTTTTAGTATAGCGCATGAGGCGCGATTTTTAAATGTTCGTTGTTATAACGGACTTTGGAAATAATTAATAATATTTATACACCCTAACTAGGACTAATTTATAACACCAATTGGAAAAAGTTTCATTTCAATTGAAAAAAGTTTCATTCTAATTGAAAAAGGTTGCATTCCAATTGAAAAAGGTTTCATTCCAATTGAAAAAGGTTTCAATCCAATTGGAAAAAGTTTCTGTTAATTAGTAAAAAGTTTCGTTCAATTTGGAAATGGTTTCATTTAATTTGAAAAACCTATATATAAGACGAATTGTTTTTATCTATTATTATTATCACTTCAAGTGATTCATTTAACAAAATTCAAAAATTATTTTAAAGTGTTTGTATTTTTTTTATCTGGGATTAGATATTTAATTTTTCTTTTATGTTTTGTAGATTGTTTTGAAAATGAAATAAATAATTGCATTTATATTAAATAAAACATTGCGAGTTTTATCTTTGGTAGCTGGAATAGCGCACAGTGGGATTTTTTGTGCAATAAGTAATTTTTTCGACACATAAAATTTAAAAATGTAATGATACAGTTTTGTAGAAAATTGATTCAGTATGAAGAATCCATAAATTGTATCCCAAAAAAAAGTTTATTTGTCTTTGAAATAATGAAGTAAAGTCACATGTAAATTTTGGTCCAAAATATTGAAAATTGTTTACGCACTTCTATTGTGTTTGTACGTAAGATAACTTTATTGCTCTAATTCACATAGTGATTATTTTCAAATATAGCCTTTTCTGCGAATTTAAAACAAAAAATTATAAAGTTCGCTCATATGGTTTAAAAGATATGATAGAATAAAATTTGTTCTATAATGTGCCGTGATTGCAAACTTCCTTGGAAGAAAAAAAAGGTTGCTCGGTCGTGCTAGGTGCTCTCTCTATAATAAAATGAAAGGTAAGACTCCATACTATCAATTTAAAAAAAAAAAGTTTAAATAATTAATAATCTTTTATAAAATCATAAAATTTATAAAATCATAAAATCATAAAATTTTGGGTTCTATGGGCGGTGGGTAGTGGGCGTGCCCAATTTTTATGAAACTTTATTTTATTCTTAATTGAGGCAATAAAAGGCTCTGTGCCAAATTTCAAAAACTTTGGGCATAAAAATAAATTTTGGGTTCTATGGGCGGTGGGAAGTGGGCGTGGCCAATTTTGATGAAACTTTATATTTTTCTTAATTGAGCTAACCAAAAGCTCAGAGCAAAATCTCAACATTCTACGAGCACTCCTTATATTTTTTGCCAAACATTATATGAACAAATCCCACTGTGTAGCGCCCAGGCAATGAGTTGTTCAGAGTGGATCCCTGCTGCAGATGTCCAGGAGAATAGATATTTTATTTTGATTGTACGCTGTTTTTTTTGACTGAGAACGTATATTCAGCATGTCTTCAAAAACTTCTCTTTAACTAATGTCGAATTCTTTTTGCCAACAAAATTGCTCTAAACACGCCCATTTTTGATCTAGATCAAGTTTTTTGACATAACGTATTCTATTTGACAAAAAAAGTGATTTTTTTTTGCCCTAAAAATTTTTGTTCGAATCTAGATTTTTAGCTAGAGCAAGCATAAAATACAATAAAGAATACAAATACATTTAAAAAATCTGTCAAAATTAGTAAACAAACAAAACGTCATTTACTTATTATTTTTTTTAATAGTAAAATAGTTACTTTTTAAATAAAATATTGTTTAAATCGTGTTTTAAATTAAAAATTAATAATAAATTAATTAATTAAATACAATTAATTACAAAAATATTCAATGACAGTTAACAAATACCACTACAAAACTGGATCATATTTTTGCATGTTCTTTTTATGAAAAAAAAAATCACTTTTTCACTCTGGCCAAAAAGAATTCGACATAAGAATGCAGCTATACTATTTAATTTAATTTGATATATTCCGTGTAAATTTCTAAAATCAAATTGCAATGTTTAAATGGTTTATTATTATCCTTATTTAAATTCTCATATATTGAAATGTATTCGACGGAATATTGTTGATTAACACTTGAAATGAATAAACATTGCTTAATCATTAAACATCTGATATTTATTATAATCTTAATTAATATGTAATAATTATAATCTTGTGTTGGAAAATGGAGAAAGCGCAGCGTATCTTAATGCACATACATTTATATAATACAAATATAAATCTTTATAAAACGGTATAGATTCACACACATTATTATTATTTATTGCCACTATTAAATGCACTTCTTGGAATAAGATTCAAAATGTTTATTATAGAGTTAGTTAACTTATAACATTAAGTAGAATTATTTACATTAAAAATTTTAGTAATAATGGCGTGTAATGTAATGCTATTTTTTTAAATTCTAAAAACAATGTTAACATGATAGAAAAATTCGACAACTTAAAAAAACTTAACATTAAACATGCGTTTATTAAAAAACAGGCAATTCCCTTTATTTCCCTTAACCAGGCGTTTATATGTTTTCTTGTGATGGTTTTAAAGATGGTCTCAACCATGGAATAACATGCGATGCAATACTCAAGAAAGTTTGTTGAAATTATATTTGTTTGTTTATTGCAATTATATATATGAAATTATTATGTAAAACGGAAGTTTATTGCCACATATCTACACAACTCCATATTCTTTTAATACACAAAAAACTTTTACTTGAAAATAGAAAACTGCAGAATATGGTTATGCAATGGAATAATACCACATTGCTATTATATTTAAAAGAACGTTCCTAATTAAATTTTCTTTACATTTTATAAAAAATAGCATAAGACACGATATGTTCATTTCTTTTCGTGTTTTTGTATTTTATTTTATTAAATTAGTTACGGTATGTACGGTACGTGAAGTAGGTTAACGGTAAGAAGTTATAGTTAGAAGAAAAAAAATTAATTTTAGAGTACATTCTTTTTTATCAACAATTAGCTTAAGAGGAAAAATAAATCGATTGGAAATTGATATGACTTATGCGGAATTCAATAAATAGACGATGTAATGATATTGATGAAAGAATAGCAGTTTGTATAACGATGTCAAAATGTACTTCATATCGCGCGACTCGCGAGTATGAAATTATACGAATGTCGAATATTATGTAATCTAAGAGCTTGAGAAAAGCACATTTCGACGAGTTATACACTAAATACACTAAAAATTCACGTTTTGATTTAACGTATTTTTTAAAAATATCCCATTAATCCAAAATCAAAACCGATTCATGAAACGTTCAATAGAAGAAACAATCAATCTTGAAAGCAACAAATGTCTGTCTCTGGCTATCGTACCCGGACACGAATAGGAAGCTGGAACCTCAGAACTCTAATAGAATCATCAAGACTAGCACAACTGTGAAAATAATAGAGGAATATAAGATCGAGATATTAGAACTCAGTGAAATAAGATGGAAAAAAGTGGTGACTTTACAACAAATAGAAAAACTATCTAATGTTTTCTGAAAAGTCCAACAAACATGAACAAGGAGTAAGAATATGAATAACATCGAAAGCTAAGAAAGTACTACTTCAATGGATACCAATAAAAAGCAGAATATTTACAGCTCTATTTCAACCGAAAATTAGAAATACTACTATCATGCAGTGCTATGCGAATTTTTTGAACAGCTACAAGCGACAAATTCGGAATGATATTAATTTGTTCAAGAGGTTCAACATCAAAATTGGAACCAGTAACATCGAATGGGCAAGTTTATGCTTGACTCAACTTGGAACAGTAATAGAGATAGACTCATAGGAAATTCAATACGATCAAATTGAGTAAGTGATACACAGCGCATCTTCCAAGAATCGCTCCAGCTCAATCTACCAAAGAACGAAACAACCGGTCTTGATCAAAAGTGGGATCAAATTGAAAAACTTACATCAGAACTACTACAGATGTGCTTGCATACCAAGAAATTTCGATTTCTTTACCAAAAGAAATTGTAAATATAAAAACAAGTAAAGCATCTTATCAAATGCTAATGAAAAATTGAAACATTCCAAAAGAATTAACTAATAATTTAGATGTTGTGAATTTGAAATTAAAACACAATAAAACTGTTAACAAATCACCCTGGCAAGAAATCGAAAAACTTACTACACAGAAAATAATTTTAGTTATAGATTTAGAAAGGTCGGCCAAGAATTTAGAAGACAGAAGTGAACTTTACGAAAAACTAGAATTATAATTCAGCGAATCACTGAATAACAATAAAGTTCTCGAGAAAGCATTAGTTGGCACCTATTGGATATTGTAGTTGATGTGAATAGAATCGAGAATGCCAATAATTGTAAGTCGATATTTGTTAATATAATATGCAATATTTTCTTTGATAAAAAATTCACAAACACAAAGATTATTCCAAAACAAAATAATCTTTCATCGTCGAAGTCACCACCTCAAGTGAGCCTACAGAGTACAGATCAATAGCATTAGCTCAACTAATATAAAGTTTTTTTCTAATGTCGAATAAAAAATGTTGTATATATTTTCAATTTATCAAAAAAAAAACACAATTTCAATTTATGTAAAATTAATTTATTGAAAAATTAAAATGAAAACATTATATTTTTATTTGGACTTATCTTGTATACCAAAGTTATAATTCTAATCAATATTTTATTTTAGGTTTACCGTGAATCTTCTTTTTGTAATAATATTTAAATAAATAAATCAAAAACTACCTCCGTTTTTCATAGATTCACTAAAAATTTTGTATGTACAGCATAAAAAAACACAAAAAAAACAAAACAAATTATTCACACTTTTTTGGTATAAAATTTTTAATCTTCTTTTTTCATATTATTTTAACTAAACATATTAATTAGGATGCATTTCGGTTTTAAATAAAAACCATCATCAGCTGTCTGATTAGCACTGAAGAGAACATTACAAAATTAAAATTATGTTAATATTTACCAGGGACTGAAACCCTGAAAAAATTGGGTTCAGGTTCAGGTTCGGGTTAATAAAAATAGAAAGTTCAGGTTCAGGTTCGGTTCAGGGTTCGGGTTCGGGTTCAAAATTTAGAAAAAGAGAACAATATATTTTATTTATTTATAAAAAAACTTAACTTATTTTTCAAAAAAATTCTCATTTAATTTAATAATCCAAATATTTTTAAATTTTCTTCTTTTAAATTTGATCTTTGTAGTGACAATACAAATGTCAAAGCTGAAAAGGCCTCTCTACGCTTACTTGCGTAAGAAAATATTTTTTTTATTTTTATTTATGAACCCGAACCTGATGAGATTTTGGATTCGGGTTCGGGTTCGGGTTCATGGTTCATAAAAAGACCGAACCTGAACCCGTTTGGGTTCTTTTTTTTTTTTTGTTTTAATTTTTTTATGATAGATAATGTTGTTCATGATTGAGTTTTAATTTTTTTTTATTTATATTTATTATTATTATAGGAGTTTAAAAAGTGGTGATATAACTGGTGCTGCATCTATGTTGATTATGTTTTCCTTGTTCTGGTGAATAAACACACTTTCCCAGGCATCCATTTCCTTCGTATCTTGAATATGTTTTTTTAATTTTAATTTATTTTTTGAAAAATTGTAGTGTGAGTTGGTAATGGCATGTTCCGCTATGGCTGATTTATTAGGGTGGTTATTTTTTATATGTGAAATAAGTTCCTTGAATCTTGTTTCGATATTGCGTTTTGTTTGGCCTATATATACTTTATTGCAATCACCGCAAGTAACTTCATAAATAACGGGTTTCTTAATATTTTCAGCTTTATCTTTGGGGTTACCTAAAATATCTTTCAGTTTGTTTGTGGTTGTATAAACTATTTGAAGGTTGTGTTTATTTAGCACTGTATATGCTTTGTTGGTTATTCTGGGGTTATAGCTGAATTTTACTCTCTTCATGTTATTTGACATATTTAAAAATGTTGTTTGTTGATTCTGTTTTATTTTTCTGGATATTTTTTTAACTAAATTATCAATTTCAACCCATTGATATTAATTCTAAATTCTTAAATTCTAAATTCTTTATAATTCTAAATTCTTAATCTATTTTATTAACGAAGAAACTTTTCTTGTTAGTTTACATATATTGTAAGTATTACCACGTGTTCAAATACTTGATAGTTGATATCTTATTTTATAAAGTTTGTTCAAGTAGGTTTAGAAGGACTGAGGTTAAATGAACGGTTCACTACAGTGAACGACGGCCGATCGTTCAGTTAACAAAAGAAACGTCGGTCACTAACCTTTTATGTACAATAAACTTATGTGCAATAAACTCGTTTTAGTATACTATATAATTGCAGCAGTGTTAAATAACGTCATACAACCTAAAAATATTTTTATTGGACAAGCCTTAAACAAAATATATCTCCACAGTTTTCTTCATTCTGAAAAACTTTGCTTGCACCAATGCAAATAAAAATATGTTGTTATTAAATATTATGTGATGCGATAGTTTTTGAACAACAGAATAAAGTAATTACGTTGCATATATGTTTTGGTAACTTTTTGTTGTGGAACGTGGAAAAGCCTGGTATAATGCAGAAAATGTCAAGCTAATAGAGATTTTGCTAACCAATCATCAATTAATAAATCATTGCTTAAACAACTATAAAAAATTTATACTATACCAAATCTATTATTTTACGCCACTCTTAAAACTTGTAACCTCATTTTAACGAGCCATACAGTCAAACCACCAATCCTGTTATTAACATTCAATAAAAATTCATTCCCCTCCATCCATAAATCGATTTAAGGAAAAACATTATTTAAAATAAAATTGAACTCTATAATAAGGAATATCATGTTTGAGTCCAATAATGCAGTAAATTTTTAATTTTTAACTAAATTTTTATGCTACATCAAACATTTTTATTTCACAGCAAATATTGAAAACAAAATTAAATTAAATCTAAAAAACTTAAATTAAATTAATCCTATTATCCTAAGGTATGGATGCTGCATACCACCAATAAAAATTAACAATAACAATAAAAACAATTTGATTTGATAAAATCTTAATATCATGATAAACTTGAAAAAGTAAAAAATTTATTAACATCCCGATATTGGAAGTTATTGTTTTTGGGTCGATTTTCGAAATCGGAATTTTTATTATATCTTTACGTTCCATGACCTCTTGAAGCTGTTTAGACTATTTTTAGCTGGCAGTCTGTATGTGTGTTTTTTTTGTTTGTTTTTCGTAGGAAGATGAAAAGTTTCAAAAAGACTTTCCCAGTGTTACACGCGGACTCTTACCGGGTAAAAACATCTCCCTTGCTCTTGTGGTTCTATTGTATCCCTGCGGTACCACCAATTAAGGCATTCCTTCGCAGGGCAGGAGTTGAGTGTAGTACTCAAGTACTCTGCGTAGTGTTGAGCATGGCTGCTCTTCGTTCGTCTTGTCTCAGTCGTTTCATTATACTTGTGATGATCTCATTCGCTATGTCCCAGTGTTCTTTTGAGCTCAGCATAAATTGCATGAGGCGATGCAGAGTGATTGACTCTCCCATATGCTGCTCAATAAGTCTTCGTGAATTTGCAAGCCTTCGCATTCTATTAGCACGTGCTCAGTATTCTCAGCCTTATCCTCACAGTAGAAACAGTTTGGATCCCTTACGTGCTTATACTTGTATAAGTACTCACGGAAACATCCATGGCCTGGGATCATCTGCGTCAACTGATGGTTGACATCACCGTGTTTTCTAGTTGTTCGTGCTTTTATGTCAGGGATCATCACAAAGGTTCATCGTCCGTTGATTGAAGCTTCCCATTTCGCTTGCCATTCTATATGACTGTCCATATTGAACTCTTCGCGTGAGCAGAGTGACCTTTTGCTGCGATATCGAGCTCTTTTGCTGCGATATCGATCGGCATCCTACTCGCAATAACATTTACAGCCTCATCAGACACCGTGCGAAAAGCACAGCAAATTTTGAATGAGAAGTTCGTGCAAAACACTATTAATAGCTTTTGTGAAATCTAGTAGGATTATAACAGTAGCTTGCTTAGCTTCCATATTTTGTAACAGATCATAACAAATTTTCAATAGGGCAGTGTTGGTGCCATGTTTAGCTCTAAACCCAGACTGAAAATTATTTATTAGCTTATGTTTATCGCCTTGCTGCGCATTTCGTCTTACAAGAACAATGGATCATTTTTAGTAACCAGCCAGGCGCTGGTGGTATATCAGATACTCTAGGATAATATAAATTTTCCTTAACACACCAACCCCATTTTGTAGCGTTCAAAAGTGTTTCTTTTGATTTCCAAACACTGATTTGGTAGTACGTACGATAACTTGGTAGTACGTACGATAACTGTGGTACTTTGCTGCTGACTCTGTAGGTAGCAAACGTGCAGGTGTGACAAATGATTAAGCTGTTGCAATTTTTTCCACTAACATTCGATGACGAAGTGTTTGTAGAGAATCCCCTATCTTGCAGCCATACAGTAGTAAAATAGCCTTATGTCCTGCAGATTCAATGTCAATCTGTTGTCTTCCATCTGAGGAAAATACGTTTGCAGCCGCCTGTAGCTGTTTATCCTTCATCAATTTTTCCAGTGCTGTAGCTTTTCCAATCCCAAAGATTCTTGACGTAGTATCAGAACCATTAAAAGCATGTAAAAACAAAATGTTGTTACAAATATCACTACCCAGCAAGAATTTAATTGTCATGCTGTACACAGTCTGCATCATTCCAGACCAATTGGAAGGATCTTTTCCAGGAAACGACCAAGATAATTGCAGAGGATATCAATTGTTCTGATGTTGACACCAATTACTTCTAGGGTATGGAAAGTGATATCCTTCAGAAGGTGTTTGGAAGATCTGTACTCTCGGATTGGCACATGGCCCACGTTTTTTATAGCACCGTCTGAAACGTTACATCTCGACACAATGGGTTGTGATTTACTTTCTGGTATTATACTAGCAATCATTCCCATGCCATGAAAGGTGTTACGCCCATCTAAAGTTCTAATGTTGTGGTCCACATTGTCTGCTGCAAACAAAAATACATTACTGTAATTCTCTGAAAAACCTGTACTTGCTAGAGCACCACTCCTTTCAAATTTAATAACTTCTGTGTAGGAAGAACAGAAACCCAGACGATGGATGGAGAACATCAATCTTATAACGTGACCTGAAGTTGTGATGCATTTGAATAGCTACACCTATCTGCAGTGGACATATTAAAGCTCTTCGGCGTATAGCTTGCATAATACTCTGGTCAATTGCGCCGACTTTAGTCGAGACATCTTTCCCCACAAACAGTTTTGCACAGAGCAACCTTAAGCTGCCTGGAAGGTAATCCATACTATTTTCGGTAGTGAGGTCATCTGTTGATGGATATATATCTTTCCTCTATAATTCATAAGCCTTGATTAGTCTTGCAGCTGCCTCTGTTAGGTGTATTTTTTGTAATTCAGGATGACAGTCTTTTGACTTTGCTTAGAAAAGAACAAAACATTTATTTTAATATTATAGTTATTGTTATATTAAAATTAGCCTATATTTCGTTGGCATTGAGTATAGAAATATCACCAAAACATACCTTGTGTGACTCACTCAGCGTGCTTCTTCCCACCCTCTACTAATTGATACAGAAGTCAACTTTTTCAACACAAACAGAACTCTTTAAAACAAAATAAACGAAGCTAATGCGTCTAACAATATTTTCAACAAAACCAGCTGTTTTCTTTTACAGTTTACACGCACGATTCACAAATCGCCATTTTGTTTTGTTTGTTTTTTCGACGTAAACATCTTAAAATTAAAAAAAAAATTACAAAAGTTGGCTTGATATTTTGTTCATGGGCGTGCATTTAAAATAACTACTTTACCTGAAAGAAAAAAACATTTATTTTAATATTATAGTTATTGTCATATTAAAATTAGCCATTAGAAAACATTTAATCTGATAGTAAGAAATGCGATAACGTGGAAAACTGGCCGCCATTTTGAATTGCATTTTTGGGGGTTTCCCATGCTCGGCTTTTGTCGGATTTTGGATATGTTAAAAAACACCATTTTTGGATACGAATGTCATTTCAAATGCTTCTGAAGCAATTTTGCCCAGGTCAAACATAATTTGACTAGACTATAGTCGTTTTTGAATTCGACTGAGCAAAATAACTATTAAGTTCATTCGCACAAAAATGAATTGGTTGTTTAGTACCTCCATCATGTATTCCAAGCTGCCGTAGATTTTTCCATAGCTCTTTTGTCGTAGATTTATAAGGAAAAAGAGGGCTATAAATTTTTTTTTAGTTTCTTTAATCAATAAAGTAACTTTATTTCTCAGCTTTTTGTAACATATATGGTCTACGGCCAGCTTAGTTATTTTACAGTATCTATATGCAAGATCCCTTTCAATCATATATCGTTTAATTGTATTATTGAACCACTCACTTAGTTGTTCAATTCTGGTCCTCGGTCGATTGCATATTAACCTGAATTACTCGTGTGCCGTCGTTTGCTATGTATTGAGCTAGCATAATCCTTGATTTCAGCTGTATTATACACCGATGAAACGCCAATGTCATATCAGTCAAGTTACTGTTTTTAAACAATCATTAATAGTTATGGTTGCCGAGCCAATTGACATCCATTTGAATTTGATGTGTTCGATTGTAGTGATTTATTGGAATAGAGTTAAAACAAAAATTGTTAGTTAAACAAAGTAATTTATTCCATCGAGTTTAAAGTAATTTAAGCATTTATACTATTTACTAATTATGATGCCAAATTAATCCTATCATAGTTGTAAGGCAATAATTGCATTGTATTCATTGTATTGTAATATAGTCACTCTAATTGAGTCTTAACGTTATTACAGAATTAACAGCTTTTATTCAATTGGTAAATTGTTCAGAGAGTTTGATTCATCATTCACACTTCTTTTTGATAGTATATACAAACATTATAATTCATTTGCATATAGAGTAATTGCTACTTCTTCGGCTTGAAATATCCGAAGCAGTCACGGTAGTAACCAATGATGAATCAAATTTATTCCTAACTAAGTTAAAATTTAGTAATTGCATTAAAATATTTATTCTAGTTGTTTTGATGATCCTAAGAGCGATCAGCAGTATTATTTAGTCAATCATAAATTGTTTGTAAAAATTAACTAGTTGGTTTGTGTTGATAAAGTAATTTGATATTGTAAATTGTTGATGTACGATGACGAAACGAACGAGTTTATAGTTTCATTATATGTAGTTTTGATATTAACCAAGGGTGAATCATTGTACCGTTTTAAAGTACATTTAAAGGTCGGGAGGATGATCGCGCCAAGTCATGCAATCTCTTAAATTAAAAGAAAATACAAATAAAAAAACAGATCATTAAGCTGTCATATCACAAAATGTGCTGGGTACTATAGCCTGCGTATTTCATTTGATGTCAATGGTTTAGATCACAGATCAAAACCAAAACTGAATGTCGGTATTGCAGAATAACTGCAACATTTTATTTTCTAGCACTCAACAGGCTTAATTTAATAATGTGCTAGCACTGAATGTGCTTAAACTTATTGTTATATAACTCGATTCTGCCAATTGGTAGAAATGTCAACTTTTTGGTTTTGTTTACCAATTGAAAGAAATGTAATTTTTTTAGATTAAAAATCTTTTATAAAAGCGCTAACCATGCGCTCTAATCATTCAGTTTCGATTCAGTATTGATTCAGTTATCAGTATCGATTCAGTATCAATCAGTATCGATTCAGTATCAATCAGTATCGATTTCAGTATCGAATTTAATAGTTGTTTGTTAATTGTTCGAGTGATTTCTCAATCGGTCATTTTGTGATTTATATCAGATTTTGTCATCGTCATCGTTCATGTTTAATTGTTAAATTTAAGTTGTTGTTGATTTTTAATTCTTCGAGAACACAAGAACCAATATATTCATAGTTGCTTGAATTAGTTTTGATTGTTACTTACGAAGTGCTAAGAATTGTTAAGTAATTAAATATTTAATCGTAGCGATTAAATAATGGCAATTGTTCAAGGATTATTAATATGTTAATTATAAACTATGAAAACCTAAATCATACAGTGTTTTTATTTGGATTGTTGATGAGTTTCTCCGCCACGTTTGAAGCTGTTTACAACTCACGGTCAGTATATGCTTAGTATCATTGTAATCCAATGTTGTTCATTATTGCAGTGTTCGTCTTTATGATAATCGTAAAACGTCAATATCCTGTTGCATTACTGGTGCAATCATTATTGTAAAATACCGTTTGCTGAGGCGTCGTCAATTTACTGCTAGTCATCGTTAGTGCTTTTATTAATTGTTATCGAATGTTACTATATTGTATCAGTTGTGATTGATCATCGTCATCGTTTATTGGATCCATCAAAAATTAATATACTCTTCGCTTATTGAATAGTCATCGTTAGTGCTTTATTAATTGTCATCGAAGATTACTATACTGTATCATTTATGAATACTCATCGTCATCATTTATTGGATTCATTAAAATAGTAATACTGTTGGTTACTGAATTGTCACCGTTATTGCTGTACTGATTGTCATCGAAGATTATGGTGTCCTGATAAAATATCATGCGAAAAAATCACACACGAATGAATATCACGTCGAAAATATCACAGCGAAAAAATCACACTTTACGAAAATATCACATCACTAAAATATCACATCACGAAAATATCACATCCAAAAATCACACGCGAGAAAATATCACATCTAAAAATCACACCCGAAAAAATATCATGAAAAAAAAATTTTATTGTAAAAAACAAATTGTCCGTGTATAAAATATAAATTTTTTTAAAGAATTCTGAGATAGCAATCTTTCATATGATACCGTATTTGACATAGTAAAAACGTTTTCAACGACTTCACGTCATTACCCTATCAAACAAATTAATCTTATTTTATTGATTTTGGATCCCAAATTATTTAATCAATATTCATCTCATATTTTAGATCGAAAATATTTGTAGTTAACAGATAGGACGGTAACAGACAGACACGCAGCAACCGGTGTATAAAAGTAATACTAAAAATAAATTGATTGCGTGTTTTCACAATTATGTATTTTTATTGTTTTGATTTCGTATGCCATTTATGAGCAATTTTTCTTAACATTTTGATTCTCTTTCTCTGGATGGAAATTTGTAAAAATATTTGTTATCCTTTCTGCTAATATTCTGTTCTTTATTTCACTGGATTCCTTTGCATGAACACACTGCTGCATATAATAATCATGTTGTAGCGACATCTTCAAAACCTGAGAATCCAAAAAATTCCATACCGATGGTACACATTGCTGCAATCTCTAAATCTGTAATAATTATTCTAGGATTTGCATTAGTTATTATTTCTAAAACTGCCATCAACAGTTTACAGTAAGTATCATGTCTTATTTGGTAATAATGCTAATATACATGGCTATGTAACGCAACCATATCATTAAAAGAAATAAAAATATTTCTGGAACCACTTTCAATGTTCCATCTGCAAGCCAACAATCATTAGTTACAAATCTGTCGAAGTTGTATGAGCAAAAAAAATTATTATCAGTTCCTGAATCTTATAATACCATATTATATTTTTCAAATATTAAAATATGAATATCTCTCGGATAGGCTAGAGAATTTCCATTTGTTTTTCTTTTGGCGTACTATAAGCGTCAAGTTAGTAAATTTTTTTGGGGTAGAGCACACCTTTCGAAGTTTGAGCCATTCCAATTGCAAATGTGAGATGAGTTGAAGCTCCAGGATTGCCTATTGCTTGCTTTATTTCATTAACTAGCTTATGAGCTTAGCCCTCATAGTTTTTTGCGCTATGGTTGTGATCAGCGACTCTCGTACAATCTGATTTTCATTGGTAGAATTGACTTTAAACGAAGACTGCGATATTTATTGCATGGCCAATGACTAACACCAACAGATGTATTTCTGTGATGAACATATCCAAGAGTTTTTACTTAATGTTGAGTTGATAGGACCATAACGTGAAGTTGTTGAAAACGTTTTTCACTAAGTCAAATACGATATCAAATGAAAGATTGGTAGCTTAGTTAGAGTACTTCAAAAAATTTTATTTTATATACGGACATTGTGTTTTTGTACAATAAAATTTTTTACGTGATATTTTTTTGGGTGTGATTTTTGGATGTGATATTTTTTCGCGTGTGATTTTTGGATGTGATATTTTCTCGCGTGTGATTTGAGGATGTGATATTTTTTCGCGTGTGATTTTAGGATGTGATATTTTCGAAATGTGATATTTTCGTGATGTGATATTTTCGTGGAGTGTGATATTTTCGCTGTGATATTTTCGACGTGATATTCTTTCGTGTGTGATTTTTTCGCGTGATATTTTATCATAGAACCGAAGATTATTATGATGACTGATTGTCATCGAAGATTATTATACTGTATCATTTATGAATGCTCCTCGTTATCATTTATTGGAGTCACCAAATTAGTAATATACTGTTCGTTACTGAATAGTCACCGTTATTGCTGTACTGATTGTCATCGAAGGTTATTATATTGTATCATCGCTTTACTGATTGTCATCGAAGATTATTATATTGTATCATTTATGAATGCTCATCGTTATCATTTTATTGGAGTTACCAAAATAGTAATATACTGTTCGTTATTGAATAGTCGCCGTTATCGCTTTACTGATTGTCATCGAAGATTATTATATTGTATCATCGCTTTACTGATTGTCATCGAAGATTATTATATTGTATTTTGAATATCCATCGTCATCGTTTATTGGTGTCATCAAATACTTATATACCCAGTAAAAGTGTTATACCAGATTTACTAGTAACTTACTATTAACGCGTTATAGTAACAAGACCAAGACAAACCCAAGACCGCGCGAACAAAATGTCCCACCTCGTCTTGTATAACATGTATAGGGTTTGTCTGGTAAGACGTGTCTTTAGTTTGTCTGGTCAGACATGTCTTTAGTTGCCTTGGTAAACCTAAATCGTGTAACCACCTTGGTATAGAATTTGGAATTTTTGTAAATAAAATACATTTTAATAATTTTGTTTAAGTTGTTTATTATCTGTAATAAAATAAATAAATATAAATATAAAAATATTTCTTAAATAAATATTTAAAATAATACTATATATACAGTTATTAATTATCATATATCAATCTGAAAAAATAAAATGGGGTTAAGCTAAAAGAATAACATATATAATGTTTTAAAATTTGAGTATTTACTTATATATAAATATAGGTACTTACGTTTACAATTCCCTTAATTATATTTAAAAAATTTAAATATGATTAATAACTTTAATTATAAATTCACTTTATTAAAATTAAATGGTCGACATATATACATAAAACGTTAAAACACAATTGTAAATTGTTCTCATATAATAGTTTCGATCTTTTTCGTATGTGCGTATAAGCAGTGGCACTATAAGAGATATATGCCTTTCTCACTTCCACTAACGCACTCTTATGAATGATAACAAACTAAAGACGTGTTATACTAGTAACAAAAAGTTTAGTGGGTACTGTTTGTTTACTGAACGGTCATCGTTACCGCTTTATTGGTTGTCATCGAAGATTGCTATACTGCATCATTTATGAATGTTCATCGTCATCGTTTACTGGTGTTCATCAAAATATTAATATACTGTTAGTTTATTGAATAGCCACCATTATCACTTTATTGATTGTCATCGAAGATTGTTATATTGTATCACTTAAGAATGTCCATCGTCATCGTTTCCTGGTTTCATCGAAAATATTGATATACTAGTCATTTAGTGAGATATTCATCATTATATATCGTTGTTGATTTGTCATCAAATAGTAATGTGTTGATTCATGTATTGAAATCTTCGTCATCATGTTATTCATCAATTCATGATATACTGTTATATGTATTGAAATATTCATCATTCAAAACATTTGCTGATGTGGCATCTTTGAATTAATAGTTCATCGAACAAAATCAAATACAGTCCACTAATTGTCCAAATAATTCGCCGCATCAGAAATGTTTACGAATTTTTTTTAATCACTTTTTGTTTTGTATCATTACTATTTACTATTTACCTTCTATCATTTTGTGACTGGAATCATCTCAAAGCATCATATTTAGGATCTAACGTTGTCAATTGCATGCGGTTTTTATATAAGAATTTTGAATTATATTTTTTTGTGTATATTTTTCGAATACTTTCTTTCAACGATGTAGTGCAATGATATAATTATTTTATTTTTCATTCATTTAGAATCACAACTTATAGTAGTCGCAATTCCGTCAATGTTTCGCGTGTAGGATTAGCGTCCCACGCTTTTCTTTAACGAATGTGTCAGATTTTCTCGATTTTGAATTTTTTTACAGAATTTTTTGGAAAATCTATTCGAGTTTCGGAATTATTTTTATTTTAGAATTTTTTTACAGAGGTTTTTAGAAAATTTATTTGAGTTTTGGAATTATTTTTTGCTTTTTAGTAATTTTTTTACAGTTTGCATAACAATGAAGTAAAGAAAAGCGTTTTTTAAAAAAATTTTTTTTCAAATATTTCAAGTTTTTTTGAATATTTTTTTATATTTTTTTTTATTTTTTTTTATTTTTATTTTTTGCTTTTTAGTAAATTTTTTTACAGTATGTTTAACAATGAAGTAAAGAAAAGCGTTTCTTAAAAAAATTTTTTTTTTCAAATATTTCAAGTTTTTTTGAATGTTTTTTTTACTTTTTTTTATTTTTTAATCTTTAGTCATCAACGCCTTGAACAGTCGGAAATTCTATTTTGTCACGTTCTTATAAGAATTCAACACATTTTTCAGCACAGAATATAACATTTGTTAATTTATTTTCCTTGATGCCACAATGCATGGATAATGCGTGAACTACTGCCGATAGACACATATTCCGATATAATTTCCGCATTTTCATTAGGACCTTCAGTATCTTCATTACTTGGGCCATGATTTGATAGTCGAATCAAATCACGTTCATCAAGGTGTGCATTTTCATCAATAACAACGTCTCGGTACAATGGGTTATTTGATTTAAACCATTCTAAAGCTGCGATAAATTTAGTTCTGGAAACAGTGTAGTCTCGAGTAGAATTTGCATTTTCTAAGCGTTCCGTTACTACTATAATATCAGCATCCAAGGTTGATCGAGGTTTGAAATTACGTCAAAAATGTTCAAGGCAAAAAGGATTGCTTCTCCTTTAAATCCGTACTGCCCGTACAATCCAGAAAACTTGACAATTTTAAGAAAAGGGTGAATCCGAGACAAAAGACGTTGTTCGGCTTGAGAAAGTGCCTGAATTTCTGGTGGAATGTCGCCGGGGTCTAAATGGTTCCAGTAAGCTTTAGCAGGTGGAGTTGTTTTGTTACTTCTTAAGTGTGACTTGCAGCGGTGACAAACTGTAAGGCGAACTTTATTTTTTAATTCAGGTGGCATCTATTCTGGAGGTCGGATTGGGATCTGGTAGTTTGACACTTGCTTGAGGTAGCACTGCTTCGTAAAAATATCACATACTTTGTCTGCAAAAGTGTTAACTTCAGCCTCAAAATCGTTGTAACAATAATTTTGAGCTGCCGCAGTAAACTGACTTCTTCCTTCATCTGGATTTTCTTCTTGACGTTCTGCTTCCTTACGTGCGCGTCGGCGTTGATATACGTTTTAATTTGATAACATACAAATGTTGGCCGAAATCGGCGAAAATTTTTGAAATGAATTGTTTATTTATCGAAAAAATACCTAATTTATGAACGTAAAATGCATAATTCTGTATAGTTTATCTATCGATCTTTATGTTGTGCAAATTTCAAGACGCTACGTTAAGTAGATCGAGAGAATTTGAATATTTCCGATGAAAATCGATTTTTTTATTTAAACAACGAATAAACAATTGAAATTGTTAGTTAATACGATATTCGTGTATTGTCATCGGATATACGTATGCCTGCAAAGTTTCATTCATTTTTATTGAATATAAGGCAGTCAAATTAACGTTACAAGATTTGATACAATAGTGTGAAGTAAAGAAAAGCGTTTAAAAATAAAACTTAATTTGCCACAAAATTTAATAAAAACGAAAAAGTAATCGAATTTAAAACAAAAGTCAATTTTGGCGTCTTTTGTTTTGGCGCCTGGTGCGGTCGCTCCATTGCGAAAGATCCGCTATCGAATAGATAAAAATCTTAATAAAATCTTGAATTTAAATTAGTTAGTGGCCATTCTCCACTAGTTGGTTTTTGTCTCCCATATTCCCATTGGTTGGTTGGTTTTTGTCTCCCATATTCGTAGATCCATAATGATCTTCATTCAATGCCAACTTAGTTGAAGTGTGAAGAACGGTAAAATGTGTCCGTAGAATAAATAAAATAAGACAAAAATTGACACTAAAATTGAATTGAAAATAATTGTGATGTTAAGTCGATCGTCCAAAAACAAATTTTTTTCTCGTCGGTGGTCGAGTGGGTTAAATCATAAATGGTTAACCATAACCTCGGATCAGAAGGACTGTGGTTCGATTCCAGTACCGAAATTGAGATAAAACATTTTTACGGATCTTTCGTTTTTCAAAGGAATTTTTCATTCTATTTTATTGAATACATTCAGTTCTAGTGACTTATATATAAATTGTTTTTATTATTATTGTTAATTTCTGTTGGTAATATGTATGCTGTATAAAAGAATTAATTTAATTTAACTTTTGTAGATTAAATTAAATTTTGTATTCATTTTTTGCTGTGAAATAAAAATGTTTGTTGTACCATAAAGTTTTAGTTAAAAATTAAGATAAAAATTAAAATTTTACTACATGAGACTTAAGGTGCGCGTTCGATTTGACTGAAACAACTGAAAAAACAACAACAATTGCATTCAATTTTTCAGTAGTTTCAGTTGCTTCAGTCAAATCGATTACGGTTTTAAACATGATGAACTGTTTGACTGTATGGTTCGTTAGAATGAGATTGCAACAAGTTTTAATGATGGTGTAAAATACTAGATGTGGTAAAGCATAAATCCTTTATAGTTGCTTAAGCAATGATTTATTAATTTTTTGAAATAAATTACATTATATAATAAGCGATATTTGTTGTGTAATCACACGAGGTTTTCACTTAGATTATAAAATACAAAGGATAAGCAATATTGTTTTAAGTTGAAGTTTTTTTTTTCTTTTTAACATAAAGTAGTGTGCAAATTTAAGGTGATATTATTTGTATTAAAAAGACACAGTAGTCTAGAAATTTAAATATCATTAAGGTTTTCGGTATCTTGACCAAAGATGCCTACGAAATAACTTACTTATGTAGATGTATTGTATTTTACATATTTATCGATCAGAAACCTTATTTACTTTTAATTTATTTTCCTTTTCGATTGAAATAAAACTGAAAATTTGATCCTAACTAAAATTTTATCATGTACGCTTTGGTTTTGTTTTCATTTAAACTAAATTTAGAGTGAAATGAATATTGTTTGACGGTTCACTGTTTTTGGTTTTGTTTTAGTTTAGAATTAAATTAAAATAAAATACATATTGTTTGGCAGTTATTTCTTTCTGGCAATAGAAGAATAATAATATATTTTTTTTCTATAATTGAAAAGAGATAAAAATGATGCTGGGATCCTCGATTTTTGTGTTTATTTTTACAGGAGCCTTTTCTTTTGTGGAAATTATTTTCAATATAAAATTTGAATTTAGAAGACAGCTCCAATGTTTTTTTATTCGCCTACATATTAAAGTGTTACTTTATTACTGTGAATTGCGGCCGAGTGTCAATTTTTAACTATTTATTTTGCTGTCATAGTTACGTCCAAAAAAGAAAAAGCATTGTATTTGTTTAAATTCTATGAAAAATAGAATTTTTTATCAAAGCAACCCTTAAATTCAAAATTTCATTATCCAATTAAAATAGTTGTTATCATTTGTTGTCATAGTTATACAATAATTTGGAAAAAATAACAAATATTTTGTCAAAGGTTACTTGTTCCACATATTTTTATTTTAAAATTTATGCAAATTTATAATTTTAAATTAGAATAAACAAATTTTTTAAAATATTTTACTTGCGGCGAATAAAAAATAGTATATGATACACGGACATAAGCTTTTTTGGACTTAATGTGGGTGTAAATCTCGGCTAGCGCCTCGATTTGCAAACTCCACATCCGTCCAAAATCTTTAGCTTTACGTCCAAGCATCATAATGTACTATTATAGTTTTATAGTGTACATACACAAAATATGTAAAATATTGCTTATCCTTTATATTTTATAATCTAAGGGTTTTCATCTTTATTTCGAAACTCATCATCTTTGCAAATAGTTTTGAATACCCTTTGCAACTTTTTAAACGCAACTTAATTTTATGGAAATTATTGCTTGTTAATTAGGATATGGTTCTTGACCTATTAACTAGCCACTTTAATTTTTAACTTGAATATTTAATTGTTTTGTAAGTGACCGATTGAATGATGACCGATGTTTTTAAATCGGTCAGTGCGAATAAATGATCCGGTCAGTACGGATCACTAATTTAGCTGAGGTTACTCATCACTATTGTGTTAGCGTCACTCAGCAGGTAGCAAAACGTGAAGGTAGAATTTCATTTTCACTATTCGCCAACATTAGATTTTGGTAAATGCTGAGCTTTTAAGTTGTAGATAAACTTTGATATTCACCTTTTTAAAACTATTTTATAATTCCAATATCATAAACAAACACAAAATTTACAAAAGAAAAACCATTTTCATAATAACAACTATGGTTATAAACCTTTATGGTTTTACCCATTACTTTCTCAGTTTTACTACATATATTGCAACTATTTTCTGCGGTAAATTTTCTAAGACAACTAAACTGAATTTTTCTCCATGCTAAAGATAAATAAATACAAAAAAGTTTAAGTGAGAAAAAATTTGAATAAAGAAAATTAACGTTTCCACAAAAATTGAATTGCAAGTTCTTTCTTTTTATTTTTGAGATTTAAACAAGCTTAGAATTTTCCATTCTAAATTCTATAGGTAATAAATTTGATTCTATTGTGTGGAAAAAATAAATAGATTAAATCAGCATTTCATATATGAATATAAGATAAGATAATCGTAAAACTGGATTTAAAATTGAAATTCTTAAGATTAGGATATTCTATATAACTTGGTGTAAACTTAGAATATTCTTAAACTTTTTAATTAGATCACAATTTGTCTAACAAACTTATCGTTCATTCAATTTCTTTCATTTTCATTAATTAACTAAACCAAAATATAAAATCTCATTATACTACACCAATGTCAATCTAATCAAATAAAAAATTTCAAGTTTCTATTATCAACATTATCATTTTCATCAACATTTTAACATCATTAACTTTTTTTCTGTAATCAAAACCAAAATAATATGAATTTATGTAAACGTTAAAGAAAATCTAATTTTCTTTTTACTTGGTAAAAATTTCATAAAATTTTTATATTTAAACGTTTACTTAAAACAGAAAAATAATAATGAAAATTTAATTTTATTTGATGCAAAAATTAAAAATGAAAAGCTAAAATTAGGTGGAAATTTTATGGCATCCTTTCCGTACCACCTTCATATACAACATAGAAAATAATCGTGTATAATTTTCGCTCAGAAATAACATAAAAAACATAGATAAAAAAACGTTTTCCAATTTCTATGATATTTCTCTATGTATGTTAAGAAAATGGAATTTTCTATTTGTTTAAAAATAAAATAAAATAAAACGAAAATTTGAAAAAGGTTTACATTTTTTTATTTCATATTTATATTATCTTGATTATCGAGAATTTAATTTTATTATAGAAATATATGGCAAATTAAGATATAATGTGAGATAATTTTTCTCATTATTTTTAAGTAATTTAATTAAATTGTGAATTATTATTTGTTCATAAAATTTAAAATTTAGCAAAATATAGTTTAGATTGAATTCTGATAATACAAAAAGATTGAGAACGTGCAAGCCAGCTTTAATGCTTTTAACTGAACCAGTTTCTATTCTCAAAAACTAAAATAGAACTGGTGCAAACTAATAGTAATATTGAGCATTTGGCACAATCAATACCAATACCAATACCAATACCAATACCAATACCAATACCAATACCAATACCAATACCAATACCAATACCAATACCAATACCAATACCAATACCAATACCAATACCAATACCAATACCAATACCAATACCAATACCAATACCAATACCAATACCAATACCAATACCAATACCAATACCAATACCAATACCAATACCAATACCAATACCAATACCAATATTATTAAACCCACAGTTTTCTCTTTTGAAACATAAATTACACCAATTGTGGGAAAAATAAATTAACTACAAAACTTTAGAACTGAGTATAGAAGTTACATATCCATAATCCATATAGAGTCCGAGATATAGCCAAAATATAATTTTATTAATATCGATACAATTCTTACAGAAACGGTTAAACGTTAATATTCACATCAGTAAAATCATGGTCTCTGCAACTTGTCCTTCCTAAACGTAGATTGAAACACAAAAGATAAATTGACTTTTTTTTTTTTTTTTTTAATAAAATGTGTTGTGTAATAGGGTTTAGAATATGTGTCACCACAACACATAAATACCTTTTAAGACCTAGGTCTAGACCTGGGTCCCACAACAACTGGCGTTCTGAGGTGTAGATTAACGCTTTTTTTAAACATCTGTGGGTTGAAGCCACCTGAGACTAAGTGTTCCGGCAAACTATTCCATTTGTACGCAGTTCGGACAAAGAAGTCTCTCTGCGATCTGCCAGTATGACAGCGCGGGATCTTTACCGTTTCACTGGTTGCGGCAGCCGATTGCCGAGTGGAACGGGGGTAAGAATAAGTTTGAGGCATGATGCCGCTGATTTCATCTGAGCACTGCTGATGACGATATTTGTAAAAAACAACGAGGTCAGCAACAGTGCGACGATGTTGTAGAGAATCAAGTTTTGATGTCAAAGTTCGATCACCTACAATTCGTATAGCTCGCTTTTGAACAGAGTCCAAGAGGGCCAAGATGGAAACAGAGGCAGCATCCCAAACTTGACAGCAGTACTCCATACAGGGACGAATATAGGACTTATAAACATGGAGCAATTGGTATGGAGTGAAAAATTTTTTGCATCTATTTAGGAGGCCGAGTTTTTTAGACGCGCTTTTTGCCATCGCCATTACATGATCGTTCCAGAGTAGGTCATTTGAAACTGTGACACCCAATAAACGAATGTTTTTACATTCACCCATTGGTTCATCACACATACTAAATAAAATATCTTTGGGGAACTCGGTCTTTAATCTGGAAACAATCAACAGCTGTGTTTTGGTGGAGTTGAAATTGACAAGGTTTTGGTCACCCCAGTCGGCGACTTTGTTCAGGTCTTTGTTCACGTTTATGGCAGCGTCTCTCCGGGCAGGATTAATTCGTTCGTGCATTTTACCTTTTGAAGGAAGGGGCTCGAACGACTTGTGCAGAGTACTATCATCTGCAAAACTATTTATTGGGTTGCTGGTGATTTTCAACAATTCGTTGATATAAATCAAAAATAGGGTTGGGGACAATACTGAGCCTTGGGGTACACCAGCGTTAATTAGTTTAGACTCAGAAGAAAATCCGTCTAAGGTTACCGAAATATATCGGTCGGATAGAAAATTTTGAATCAGCTTCACAACATTGGGATGAAAACCGTACGCAACGAGCTTGTTGATCAAGTTGGCATGCCAGACTCGATCGAATGCCTTGGAGATGTCTAAAGCGATAACGTATGTTTCACCACCTTTATCAAGTATGCTGTTCCAACAATGCGCTACATAGTTTAATAGATCGGTAGTTGATCTTTTGTTTCGAAAACCGTATTGGCTGTCGGATATTAAATGATTTTCTTCCAGAAATTTTGAAATATGTGTATTAATATAATGCTCATAGACTTTGAATAGGACCGATAGTAAAGCTATTGGCCTATAATTTGAGATATCGGATTTTGGTCCCTTTTTGGGGACGGGCTGGACATTTGCCAACTTCCAGCACGAGGGAAATATACCAGATTTGTAGGATTGGTAGAATATTTTAGTTAAAGTTGGTGCAAGTTCTTTGGAAAAGGTTTTTAAAATAATGGGTGGAATATTGTCCATTCCTGATGCTTTGTTGATGTTTAACCCCTTTAAAAGTTTAGCGACTATTTTGGGTTTGAAGTGAAGTTCATTCATATTGACTTGGATCAACTTTGATAAATTTGCATATAAAAACAAGCAAAAACAGTGCAAATTTTTCTCATACAAACACATTAGAACGCCTTTTTTAATCAACACCTTTTCTAATCAAACACCTTAAAATGCATGTTGGTGTGCGACCTTGGTCTTAAAAAGTTGCTATGTGCTGTTGTGACAGATAATTGTAATTCCTACTACACAACTCATTTAGTTAAAAAAAAATAGTTGTAATGGATAGCCTGGAGGAATGCGTGAACCCAGTGTATTGTAGTCTCAGATTTATTAGTTTTCATTTTTTTTATTAACAGGTACCGCTCATAATAGTTTCCCATCCATTCACCTTCAATAGCCATATTTTTATAGTCCCCGTGACCCCTAGTTTTCTTATTTTTCCTAAAGCTTACTTAAATTTTCAATAGCTGGACAGACACATTTGAAAAAGAATTGAGCCAATTACACTGATTTTATTTATTAATTAATATAATATAATATTGGTTAATTTGAATTAATTAATAATTTTCTTTAAATATCATCCATATAAACCTAAAAATTTAATCTTACAACACCCTAAAATTGACGCGCGCTACGTTTCCATTCGAGTATTTTCAATATACTACTTGAATTTGAATTTTCTAAACACCAACCGTAATTAACCAATGAAGTTTTCAAACCTCATAACAGCTGTGCGTATTTTTTCCAATCGTCAACATACCAAGAATTACTATCTTGCTTTGTTTAAAATGTTCGATTTATCTGTATATGAATGTAATATTTTGCTTCAAACAATCTTTCCGTTATGGAACTGAACTTCACTGTACTGATATAGTAGATTGTATTTTCGTAATACCTAAACATCATAACATCGATCGAACTTGCATTTAATTCATTTTAAATTCAATGATAAATGTTATTGATGTATCGGAAATATTTGGTATCACAAACTTATTTTTGTGCAATAATATCAAATAACAAACGGTTTTGTATAACTATAAAAAGTTCCCAACAATTGAAAACTAGATGGAAATTAATTATATTACATCTAAAACACTGTATTCGAGTTATTTCGAGACAAAAAATTTGGCTATATAATAAGCCACTGTAAAATGTTCCCTCGATTATTCTATTACATTTGGATCTTGAGGTGTGACGTCTCGCAGTCGGTCGTGCTTTGTTTGAGAGATGAGCTGTTTTTGTTTTTCTCCAAGTCTGACGTTCGGTGTAGCCGGTGATTTTTTTTTAATGGAAATAAGCAATATAATTGCTTATTCCTATAGTGATTTAAAATCTGTGATATTTTTTTTGAAAATTGTGTTAGATTTGTAAATGTCCTGCATAAGTAAAAAGCCGGGTATAACCCCCAAAAGCAAAAGAAAATAATTTATATGTGTCGTGCATCATTAACTCCATTGTTGTACAAACAAAAAACTCAAACTTGGCGATATTAACCTCAAGGTCAGCTGCCACGCAGGTAATGAACTTAAATATTATTGTAGGTCACATCGAATCTTTGAATATGAGAATTGCCTAGACTTGCATGCGTGAATGGAATTAGAAAAATATAAAATGGAATAGAATTATTGCATCTTAACTTATTTTAGCCTAATCGCTTTTCAATTATCAAATTATAAATTAAAGATAATAAATTATTTGAGTGTTAGCTGAATTTTGTTGTAGACATTTAATAACCTAGAGAAATTGATAGTATTATAAAAATATTGATAGTAGTGTTTAATTTACACAAAATTCCATATCGCTTTTCAAGTAGCAAATTATAAATTAAAGATAATAAATTATTTGAGTGTTAGCTGAATTTTGTTGTAGACATTTAATAACCTAGAAAAGTTGATAGTAATATAAAAATATTGATATTAGTGTTCAATTTACAAAAATTGCAAATAACTGTTTTTGGTTCGATATAAAATTTTTTTTTTAGTGTTTAATTTACACAAAATTGTAAATAACTGTTTTGGTTCAACATAAAATTTGATTAGTGTTTAATTTACACAAAATTGTAAATAACTGTTTTGGTTCAATATAATATTTGATTAGTGTTTAATTTATACAAAATTGTAAATAACTGTTTTGGTTCAACATAAAATTTGATTAGTGTTTAATTTACACAAAATTGTAAATAACTGTTTTGGTTCAATATAACATTTTAATAGTGTTTAATTTACACAAAATTGTAAATACCTGTTTTGGCTTGATATAAAATTATGATGGTGTTTGATTTACACAGTAAATTGCTAATAGCTAAATAGCTGTCTGGTTTGAATATACTAAGAAATTGCTGTGAGAAGTTACTTTGTGTGAGTTGTTGTGTCATCGGGGGGATACGGTTGTCTGATCCGCAGAGATCGTCTTCGCTTTGCCAACCGTGTCAACGTTAATTATTCGAAGGGGTGCATTGTATTTTCAACGCGCTCGGCGATATTTGCAAAGCCTTTCAACGTTTTTATATGCAAGTTGCCAACTCCTAATTATCATCGTATTCACCTATAATTGCACAATTATTCAACGATTTTGATAACAAATTTATTCAACGATTTTGTTAGCGAATTTAATCAACGATTTTGATAACACATTTTCTCAACGATTTTGATAACAAAGTTGCTCAACGATTCTGATTATAAATTTATTCAACGCTTTTGTTAACTAACTTATTCAACGATTTTGATTAATTTATTCAACGAATTTTGTTTGCAAGCATATTCAACGTTTTGATAACAAATCTATTCAACGATTTTGATAATAAATATACTCAACGATTTTGTTTACACATTTATTCAACGATTTTGATAACAAGTTTGTTCCACGATTTTGATAACAAATTTATTCAACGATTTTGATAATAAATATACTCAACGATTTTGTTTACACATTTATTCAACGATTTTGATAACAAATTTATTCCCGATTTTGATAACAAATTTATTCAACGATTTTGATGATTGCGACCACGTATTCTTTTTGATCAACGTACATGCAGCCGTACTGATGGAAGGCTGATACAAACCGGATAGGAGGTCAGGATTTAATCATGAGGTGAGTACGCTTATTCGGTCTATGGTTAACGTAGGAGTGTGAATGTGTGTGAAAAGGCGTGTCAGTGATTGAATGGGGGCGTGTTAGTCGTCGAATGTGTGGGTGAATGTGTGATGAGTGCGTGTGTGGGCGTCTGAGAGTGAATGTAGGGGTTGGGCGTGTTGATCGTGGGTCTTTCGCAACAGAGGTCGCCAGAGTCTCCATTTTTCCACTTGTATTTCTTTCCATTGCCGCAAATTTTCGTTAATAGCGTACATTTCTGTATTTGTGCTGAAGTAGCAGGGTTTCTTAATCGTTCCCATGGGCTGAAGCTAGCTTGGGGCAAGAAAATAAATCTCGCTAGGTACGCTGCCTGCTATGCCATTCTCATTGGTTCGCCATTGAGAAAGCGCTTTATTACATAGTACATTGCTGCTCCACTATTTTGATATTGTTGAAGAAAAACGTTTTCTAGACCGATTTGTTAAAGCCTGACCATTTTTGATTTTCCTGAAACTTGGAATATAAGTAGCAGTATAAGTAATAAAAAATAGGCATTTTAGATTTTTTTTAAAGTGCATTGTTTAAACATAGGGGGGTTTAAGCATAAACATCTCAATAAAGGTGGTTTAAGCATCAATATCTCAAGAAAACGAAAAAACGCATCTTTGTAAATATGACATATTTTAGAGTAACAACAGAACTATTTAAAAAAAAAAATTTAAATTCAAATGATCTTCGACCCTAGTGTCATCTTTAAAAAAGTTTTTTTAATATTTTCATTTTTAAATTAATTACAAAAACGTTTAGTTAATTTTTTTCTAAAGATTGACTAATCCTAAAACCTATCAAACAAAAATAAAATTGGTTAAAATCGGCATAGTCGTTCTTGAGTAATTTAATTTCAAAGCTACCTCGGATTTGCAAAATCTTCATTTTTCATGAATGTTGGACTGAACACTATGCTAAAACTACGCGCTTTAAAAAAATTCTAAAAAAAGTCGTAATCTTATTTTATCTATACTATAGTTATACTCCAAGTTTCAGAAGAATAAAAAATGATCAAGTTCATATTCGTCTTTTTCATCTGATTATAATGTATTGCCATATAATGCATTGCCCTTTCTATGTCCTCTGCAAAGCCTTTTGGGTGTGTTGATATACACATCGAAATCGTTCTCAAAGCACTGGTTCATCGCCTGATGATTCTTATCTGACTTAATAATGATGTAATTTATTTAAATGTTGGCGGGAGACAAATCTTTCCCACAGATATATTTTCAATACTATTAACCGGTGTGGTGCGTCTTTCTGTTCTATAAATTATAAATTATATTTTAAAATATGAAAAGAAATAAATTTGTTTTGAAATTTAACGTGTGTGATTTTAATTGTTTTTGTTGTAGACTTATTTTTTATGAAAAAATAAGCGTAACCGATATTTGATATATTGTCAATTTATGTCTTTTCATGTTTAATTTAATGAGTTTAGTTTTTAGTTGGGATAGGTTAATTTTAATTTATATTTTTATGACCATATCTGATTATTGAATTATGGTTATTCTTTTTTTTTATACATATGATAATTAGTAGATGGGTTTAATGCCCACTACATGATGTCAATAAATAATGATGCAGTATGCTTAAAAAACCTGATATTACATTTTCCACAAAATGGTCTAACTAAGCGGTTAAGCAGATTAAGGAATCATCTACACCGAATTAAAAGAGAGTCTAATATGGGAAGAAATTTGTAGCAATGATAATAAAATGAACCCAAAATATTTTGTTTTTATTATTCAAAGTTTATATCTCTTACTCGCATGGTAATTCTATTTAATTCTGGAGTCCTTTTCACAGAAGCTTTTCTTTTAGACCAGCAAATTTCATTTTCTGGATCCTTATTTTAGAACATATAATTGTTCCTACAAAATGCCCAAATTTACCAAAATTCTACCTAACGTTGGACGAAGGATATTTTGGAACACACAATTTTTGTGTCAAACATTTGTTTTTAATTTCGTTCGTCCCAAGGTTCCGAGTTCCAGATCTACTGAAACATTTATGTTTGATGTCTTTTGACATTATATACATTCTCAGAATACTTTCCGTGCTTAAATTTGGAAAATATTGCAAATCTCCATATATTTAACTAATAAGGGTTTCCATGTTAAGTTTTTGTATATATTGCAAAAACACAACCAAAAATTCTGGGCTGAAATAAATGTTTTAGTAAACTTAAGAAACTCCTGGATGTACATATTGCAGCATGATTTTCAAAAACAATTATGTAAGTAATTTGTTATACAAATACATTTGTTATACCAACCAATTACAAATTACTTACAATTATGTAAGTAATTTGTAATTGGTTGGTCCCATTAACTTTATTTTTGTGTGTTTTGGGACGTCCTTAAAATGCAATTTAAACAAAAATGGAATAAACATTCGCTCCGGAATAAAAATTAAGAGGAAAGCGGTAATACAGGTAGATTATTTTGTAGTCCTCATATGGTTTGTTTATTATAAACTAATTATATCTAGGACTATCGGGCTGCTGAACATCACCACGACAAAATTAATAACTGAACAACCTGGTAGACAATTCTCTAACATTAGTTAGTGAAATTCTTGCTCCCATATTGAGATTAGGTTGTATTGCTAAACATTACTGTGGCGCCCAGCGTGGGGCTCAAACTCACCACCCCGAGATTAAAAGTTTCATGCTCTACCGACTGAGCTAACCGGGCTTGTTGATCAAAACTAAGCCGGGCTTTATGATCCAAATTTAGACGGTTGCAAGTTGATACCGACGGAGAGGGGTGAACCGCGTTAAGGGTTGAATCACATATTTCTTCAATATTATGACCACTCAAATTCGCTGTTGTTTGCTCACTTAGAAAGGCATGAGCTCAAACGTATGTATTTGATTGGGTATGAGCTAATACTTATGAAAACCACCTCAATGAATTTTATTCCTTAGTTCAAAGTGATGCATTACCCATATAATTGGATCCAGTCGCTTGGCGGTACAACAAAATTCACTTTACAAATATAATTATTTATTTTAATCAAATTAATATATAACTTTTAAGATAATTAAAATGACTCTAAATTCACATTATATTTAATTTAATTATTACTGGAGGATCCCGAGCAGAAATTTGTCAGGGCTCAAATGGGGTCCTGATCAGGTTTGCCGGAGTGCGGTTCAGGAATTGATAGAGCAGCCTGATTGGGCTCTGATCATTAGTGTAACGCTTTTTCTCTATCAGGTCCTGATTGGGGTAACCAGATCAGGCCCTGATTGGGATAACCGGTTTAGTTCCTGATTGGGATAGCCGGACTAGACCCTGATATATATTTATATATTAAATATATAAAATAAATCAAATACACTTAAAATAAAAAAGTTACAATGGAAACAAATTAAAACATAAATTACCTTAATCACTTATTATAGTTTTCAGTCGAGAAGAAATAACTAATCTATAGGTGAAACTATTTTAACTATATATTTCTAAAATGGAAAATAATCTAGGGAATTTTAACCAAATGAAATTTTATCAAAGGAAATAGGGCTTACATCAGGTTAAATAAGGCAGACCCTAATAGGGAAATTATATACAATTTCTGATAGGGGATTGATACAATTAACAGGGGCAAACCCTAGTAAGGTATTTCGTATCAGACCCTGATCAGATTGTCCAACTAGGGGTCAAATACGAGAGACCAAATTAGGGCCGGATATATTCAAATAAGGATAACCCTAATGGGGTATTCTAAATTAGACCCGGAACAGGCTAACATAAGATTGCCCTAACAGGGCTTACCCTTTCTGGACTGAGGTAACCAAATTAGGGCCGGATATATTTAAATAAGTTTAACCCTAAAAGGGTATTCTAAATTAGGCCCAGAACAGGCCCACATCAGATTGCCCTAACAGGGCTTACCCTTTCTGGACTAGGTATTCAGGCTTTTCCTACCTATTTTCTGCTCGGGATGTTTACGTTAAATGTATTAAGAATAAGTGAAATAGATTTATACAAAGCATTTTAAAATATAAAATGTGACGCGAGATCAATGACAATTCAACTAGCCTCCTACCAAATTTAACTTCTATTATAATTAATGTTAGTTACAAGCAACGGTTTATGTCTAACAAAATAATATTATTTAAAAAATTTAAATAGTTATAGCACACAAAATGTTTGTGAACAAAATATTATCTTCTTAATATTAACCCCATGACCGATGGATTTGGCTGTGTGAATATCCGTTTAGTTACCAAGTGTTGAGTGATGTTTTTAAAAGGTTTGCAATATTTCCTGTTCATAAGGATTTTTTATTTATTTATGTTCAAATATCAAACTCATTGCTCATCACACCTTCGAACAAAACTCAACCAAAGACGTATTTGCCCCCTAGCTGAAATTTTATTTGGTTAAAATTCACTAGAGTATTATCCATTTTAGAAATATTTAGTTAAAATCGTTTATGATTTAGTCACGTATGTTTTAGTTATCGCTTCTCGGCTGAAAGACTATAATAATAGTGATTAAGGTGGTATATGTTTTAATTTTTTCCATTGTAATATTTTTATTTAAATAAATATCAGGGTCGGGTTCGGATATCCCAATTAGGGCCTGATCCGATTATCCCAATCAGAGTATGATCCGATTGTCCCAATCAGAGTTTGATCCGGTAATCCCAATCAGAGTTTGATCCGGTAATCCCAATCAGGACCTGATAGGGGAAAAAGCTTTACACTTATGATAATTATTAGGGCCTAATTAGGCTGCCCTTCGCATGCCGAACTAGGGCAAACCTGATCAGGACCTTATTTGAGCCCTGACAAATTTCTGCTCGAGAAAATTGTAAACGTGTTGTTTTTGAATTACATGTAATCTTGTATATGTTGTTTTATCCGTTCATTACTTGGACTAACTGACTGCCGAATAAACCCGCGACAAAAAAATTACGACTGAGTTAAGTTTTGGGAAATGCAATTTTTGCTCCCACCTGGGGGACTAGGTTGCACAGCTATTTGCTACAAAGTTTGAGTCTTGGCAAAAAGTTTTAGTATATAATGTCAATCTAGTGTAGTTTTTAATCTTGTTTTGACTCTACGAACACACATTTAATTATTTATTGTTTTTCATATCCTAACTTTGTTAGCATTGAATGGATAACTGTGTGATTTACCTGTTTTGTAATGCAATTTCCAACTAGTGGAGATGGCCATTACGCCATACGCCATTCGTTCACAACAAAAACTCTAGTCGTGTTTCGTGCGTTTAGATTCGTGTTTGCTCCTGGATGTTTCAGTCTATCAATCATTACTTGGCTGATTACAAATAACATTACTCTTTAATAAAGTCATAAAATACTCAAAGAATATATTTTTAACATCAATAAAATTTGTGCCTTTGTAGCCTTCGATATCTGTGCGTAATTTTCATTTTGATACAAATCACGTCTGTGTACCTATAAATCAGCCACTTGATGTTTATGAAGCGAAGAATGCAAACTTAATTAATTAATAATTATCTAAAAGACGATGAACAGTGTTTTGCCTGCTACCAATTTTCAGCTAATTTGTTAACCATTTGTTAACCAAGCAAATCATTTGGACCATAAATTATAAATCAATAATTTACTGGGTAATTCGAGTGGATTATCATATAAAGTGACATGTTGTCATCTTCTTTTTAGTGGATTCATTAAATTTCAAAAATGTAGTGCTCTATACACGTTGTTCATTCTTTTTAAATGTTTGGATTGCCAAGGCAACGATTAATTTTATTTCTTCTTACATGTTGTTCTGAATTTCATAGTTCCATTGCAAGTTGATTATAGCCACAGCTTTTGGAACATGACTCTGGACCAACTAGATCAAATATCTTTGAAGATTCTGAAAGTAACTGGCGTTTTGTATTAACTTTTACTCGTGGTAAGCTTATGTTAAAAAAAAACAATCAGTAATAGGATTCCATTGGAGACATAATAATTTAATGGAGCTATCTTCGGGAGAAAGTCATTGATATTCTGCTGGCATATTTTTAAGAACTTCTGGTGGATTATAAGTCTGTTTTCGTAAATGAAAATTTTCAGATTTTACTATTTCGGTAATGATTTTTGAAGATCGCTTGTTAATTATAGAATTCGCACCATTCATCATAATTTCGATGCCAAAATCATTTTTCAATACATATGATGTCGATATTTATGTTCACTTTCCTCTGCTAAAATAGCAAAATTAAAGTAGCAGGACCTCCTTTTAGTAACGCCTTTAAATATTGGTATATTTGCGCTGCCCTTAAATATGTGTATATATTTGCACTTATTCGTAATTATTTATATAAATGAGATACAGAAGAACCATTGTTGATAATGTGTACCATTAGATTTTAATAGGCTGAATTATTTTTATATATCCATTCGTTTAACAAAAATTCATCTGTATAATAAGCATCATCGAATTCTAATACCTCTGATGCACTTGTTAAGTCTCTTCCAAAGATTTTCTGCTCTAATTTAAAATGTATAGATTTAAATGTCCAAAAAAATTTATAACGAATGCAAATTAATAAATTATTAAAAAAAGTTTTTCTTAAATTTAAATCTTTGTTATATAAAGAATTCAAAACGAGGTGCATTTTTCTAAAATCCTTCGTTCTGCAATTCGGCTCGAAAGTATTATTAATTGCATATAAAAATAATAGATCTCAAATGATTATATCTTTTTTAATTTTTGTTTTAAGGAATCTTAGCAATAGTATTAATACTACCCGTTTCTGAGTTGTTCGAGGGAGACATAAAGCCCTACGATTATAGAATAAGAACGGCGGTGCAGTTTTGGCGTACATATATTTTTCTCAACATTAAATATACGTTTGCATATTTCCCTTGATATTGTGTTTCATTTCCAATTGAAGTGCCTACACTTTTCTTTTTATAACGCAATTTCTTATCAACGAAAAATAATTGTTTGGGATGTGACCGTTCTACTTGATCATCGTACAGTCTCTTTCATCCTGGAATGTGCGAAAAGTCAATCTTACCTAAAAAATGAAACAACCAATTTAATTAATTCCTTCAAACACGTTGTTTACGTGTACTTTATCTGAACTATTCGAGAATAATGAAAAAAATCATAAATTTAAATAAGAAACGAAAAATGTGCTTCACAAAAATAATGTCACATGGGAAAACTTTTTCTTAATATTTTTCATTTTCTTGTATTGTTTCTTTACATAAAAAAATGAAATTCCATGTTGATGAAATTTGAATGAAAATTAGTTCTATGCTATATGCTTGATGTAAAGAATACTAATAAGAGAAAAATCAACCGAAATCGATCGACAAGCATAAAATAATGTACATCAATTTTGTTTGTTGGTTTTCTTTCGTGGCATTGTAGTGCTTTCAAAGAAGTCTCAATAGACTCATAAATAGCATAGAAGAATATTTATTAATTTCAATAATATTTTCTGTTTATTGTTTTATTCCATTTTTATGAATAATTTAATACACATTTTTATTTTATATATATATATATATATATGTATATATATATATATATATATATATATATATATATATATATATATATATATATATATATATATATATATATATATATATATATATATATATATATTTTATTTTTATAATAAAAAAATTTTTTATTTGGTGTATAGCCTATTTAATTAACAAATATTTCAACAAAAATATTTTACATAAAAAACTTTGACCGGTTTCGACGCTTATCGCATCATTTTCAAAAAGTTGAATATGAAACACAGAATTTTAATAGATAAAATAGTTTTTTATGTAAAATATTTTTGTTGAAATATTTGTTAATTAAATAGGCTATACACCAAATAAAAAATTTTTTTATTATAAAAATAAAATAATATTAAAGCCTAATAACCTTATATACATATATATATATATATATATATATATATATATATATATATATATATATATATATATATATATATATATATATATATATATATATATATATATATATATATATATCTATATATATATATATACATTATACATATATATATATATATATATAGTATAGTATAGTATAGTATAGTAATATAAGTTTATAGATAGCCTTTGATAAATGAAAAATACGGCTTCAAGTAGAATTTTTTTAAATATAGACCAAAATAAACCAAATTAAAAAGGGTCGAGTCAAAATGTCGCAAAATTTTGCTGAACTTGACTGAAATTGCTTTTTAAAAAGTTCATTTAATAATAAAATATTTGATATTTAACATAAAAAAAAAATCTGAATCTAAAAATCGCCATTTTTATAATTTTCCTTCAGAACAAAAAAAACTGATTCCCGACAGTCATATGCACAACGAATTTTATCTCTAAAACAAAAACTATAGCTAGTCCTAAACTTTCACAAGTTGTTAGATATAAAATAAGCTTCAATTTAGTTTAAAAAAAAAAAAAAAAAAAAGGCTATGCCATCTTTTTTTCAATTACACCATTTTTTTCTCATGTTACACCGTTAAAAATTATTTCAAAAAATTAACAGTGTACATTTTTAAAAACTTTGTTCTAATACCTATTTAACGACATATGATTTATGAAAATCGATTGAGTAGTTTTTCTACAATCGCTCGTCAAAATGCACTCACATCACAAAATAACAAAAATTGAGGGGCACCCTGTGAAGACCCCTGGTCGAAAAAAAAATTCTAAGAGAACTTGTATTTTTTACTTATCAAAGACTATATATAAACAAAAAATAATTAAAATTAAAAGGGGTCAAGTCAAAACGTTGTTGAATCTTCGTGAAATCGCTCATATATATATATATAGATCCGATGGCTTTTACAAGTATGACATCGAAAAAAACATTCTTTCTACTTGAGGTGGTTGACTTGCAGCCGCCATGTTGGTCCACCATTTTGAATTTTTCAAAAAGACCAAAAGGCTAAAATTAAACTAGAAGGTTATAGCTAAAAAATGAGCATAACTTGAATTTTATAGGTTGCTCATATTTTTGAACAGAGAGGGGTGGTCGAGTTGAAGATTCTTGCACCAATTCTTTTGCTTAGAAATTTCAATACCATTTTAAACGGCAAGTTTCAAGGTGAAATTGTTATTTTAATTATTATTTTTTCAATGATCCGTTCAGACTCGCCCATTCCATTCAAACGTTTGTAATTTCCAATCCGATTGGCATTCGCAATGACTATAAATAAGTCACAAAGTCAAACAATGTCAATTTGTCGGTTGGATCTAGAAACCCCGTGCTTTTCACATAATCAATTGTATGTTGCATTTTTGTGGGTTGCAAGGCCTTCAAGTTTGTTCGTGTATTCCGCTCAGGGATAAAATTAAAAAAAATTGTATTCCATGTATAATTTTTTTTTCTTTTTTGTGTTAATTGTATTGTTGGGCTTAATTTTACTCCTATTTTTATCTTCCTTTGTTTTTGTTTTTTTATTTTTTATTGACTAATGGTTTTTGACCGATTTTTAATCTGCTTGTACTAAGTAGACCCAACTTCTTGTTCCCTTCATGTTCTTGTTCATTAATTTTGTATTATAGTTTTGTTGCCACATTTTCTATGATTCCAGTCGATTAAAGTTATAGTAATAATAATAATGTTGATTGTGACTCCCCGTGTGCGGGAAGGGAGGGGTAATTTGTCGTTGGGAATTATTATTATTATTAATAATAAATGTATATAATAATAAATAATAGTAATTTTAATTTCTTTTGAATAATTATAAATAAAAGTTTCGTTTAATAGCTAAATAAAATTCAAACCAAACTACGCAGCCACTATTTTTAATCTCAATGAATTGAAGGTAGAATGTCGATTAGGAATGACAATCGCTGATCAAAAGTTATCTACAAATAAATTGTAGGTGGTACAAAGCTCACCGGGTCTTCTAGTAAGAAATATATATTAAAAAAATCTAGAATAAAAACTATTATCATAGCTAAATTTAAATAAATTAAATACATATAATTAAAATATATACAAAAGATTCATTGAAAAAGATTTAAAACATATACTACCTTAGTCACTATTATTATAACCATGTAGCCTATAGATGAAGTATATGACTAAATTATAGGTGAAATTTTTTTCAGCTATTTATTTCTAAAATGGATATTACTCTAGTGAATTTTAATTGGGGTTATATACTAAAAATCAAATCAAGGACAGTTATATTCAAAAAAGGTCAACCCTAAAAGTTGTGATTGTATAAAAGCATCTAAAATGGAATTCAATAAAAAAAATTTAAGTTTCAGCCTCTTTAAATAGAATGGAAGCTTTCGTAGTTTTACTACACGTGTATTATTAAATAAAACGCAAAACACACAATTTTTCTATTTATAATTTAAAAGTTTATAAATAAAAAACTAATCTAACACTTTAAAGTTTAAACACACAAATTATGATCAGATCAAATAAAAATTAATTCTAAGTTATATCTTCCGCATCGATTATACCGTGACTAGTAAGTGATTAACAAACCTTGAATTTAAGTAAGCCTCCTCTATGCTTTCATGACAGAGTACGGTTAGTTTTATGAATCTTTAATTATCTACTAAATCATTCTTTGCAATAAAATTCAATACAAATTCAAGTTTTTTTTGTGTTCTTATTTGCATAAATTTTTCGGTTCGACCAGTTAACATTTGAAGGAATTTGACAAAAAGATGAATATAAATTTTAATTTGTATTTTGATTAAAACATAAATTTTTCAAATTCATTAGATAATCGCACTACTTTAAAAATTCCAGACCAAGCATTGTTTATGTTGTGTTAGAAAATCAAGTTTTCGCGAATGTTGTTTTCGAACTTTTAGTAGAGTAACGATATTTGTTTGTTTTCATCGAAATCAATTAAGCTTTCAAAGTTGATATAAAACAAGAAAAAACTACTATCGTGGGATTTTAACGACATACAAGTGATATTCAAAATTGATGAGGTTGTTATGTGAATAATTAATAGATTCAGTTTTTTTATTTTGAGATTCATTCATTGTCGATTTTTTATGTTATAGTTTTTGATCTTGATTAGGATGTTTTGATAGCTTTATGAGACAAAAAACTTTACGCTTTATTTTGCTTTGTTTTTACTATATTTTGAAGTGATATTACGCACGGGAAGAAATCAAGAAGGTATATAAAAGAAGTTAGAACTTCAAATAATTCACAATTAAATGAGATTTTTTGAAGGGGATTAGCTCATGTGTCGTACCGGAAGTGAGTAGGAGAGGGTTGTTTCAAATTAGGGATGAGGAACGGTTAGGTGACAGAGAAGGTTCTGATCGTTTATTTGTTTTTAAATATCAGCGCTGTAACGTTTATCTACCACCACATGGTAATATACCTTTTTGCGGTTGCACAACGATAGAGAATATCGGCTGTCAGTAAATCTGTCGTACCAATCGCTCGGGAAAAAAAGAGTTTGACATTTGGTTAATTTTAAACCGTCTTGAAAAAAAAAGCAATTTTAATGAAGAAAGAACCTTTTTTCTGAAGGAACCCCATCATTATTGGAATATTGATCTTTGTAAGATCCAAATATCCTCCTGCAATATGAGCCAGAAATGTATCAAGTTTTGTCTGCATTTTTTAACATGTGTTCGTCACGTTATCGCATGCAGGTCAATCTAAGAAATTATTCAATATTTTCCCTACCTACCATTTTTAATTCAACAAAATATTATCGAAAATCATAAAGTAGCGTATATGAAATAGGTGCCAACAACTAACATTTTGGTAATCGTACTCGTGAACTTCGTAAAGCCAAAACTCGTAAAGTCAAAGTAATTCGTGTACATATTCGGCAAAGTAGAATATAAAGTTTCTGATGTAAGAGAGACGAAATAAATTTGAACTTTGGCGAAATAAAATTTGTTGCTTTTTAATAAATTTATTTTTTTTGCATTTAATTTATCATTTTTGGAAATTTTTAGTTTTTCTTAAAGCTTTCAATTATTCAAACAGGTATCTACTACTTATTTTGTATTTTTCGTTTACTTCACTACCGCTCCATCTAGAATGTCCTGGACATTTTTTTAATAAAAAGCGTTAAAGTGTTGTGTGTATAGTAGAAATTACAATATGCGTCACAACAACACATAGATATCTTCTAAGACCTAGATCACATAATAACATGCTCGTTCAACATCTGATGTTAAGTCTTATGTCACGTTAAGTCTTATGTCAATAGCTGGGACTTGAGTACGCGGATTCGTCACAACAAAATCCATAGACAAATAATCTTTTCATCGGATAGCACTTTTCATGACAGCTGTCGGCAAATAAACCGGTGAATATATACCTTAGAAGGTAGTTTGTGTGAAAAACGCTAAGGTCAAGTTATAAAAGACTTTGAATATACTGGGATTAATGTATTTGTTACAAAGCTGTCTCTTCACAAAAACCGACAAATCATAATTTTAAATTTTGATCTTCAAATTTAAGTTTTATCTCTGATCCAACAAATTCATACGATGGAGAGTATAGGAATTGATACCGAACATCACACCTTTTGCTAAAAGTAGATTGGATTAGACTTTATGGTTTATTACTTTAAATGAGTTCCTGGGAGAATATCTACAGATGCACCCATCCACATTCAAAGAAGCGATTTAGCGTACTAAAATGCTTTTCTGGAGTGGCTACAAAAACCAAACTCAATTGACATGCAATTATTGATGATGTAACTTTTATTTGCTAAGGCATAATATAAAAAATGACTGCATAATCGATGTTTTATATAAAAAACAAATATTGACACCTACCTGCAAAACAGCTTTTAAACTCAAATTCTTTATTTTTATAAAGTTTCAACTACGTTTTTTTTTTTTTCAAAGTTACTTAAATTCGTTTGACATTAACAAAGAATTATCATAATATCTCATTACTTATTTAAGTCAAACCCCCTAAAAAATTTGTCATAAAACTGCTTTCATTTTCGATTAGAACAAATGATCTGCTATCAAAGTTCGTTATGTATATCGTTCATATTTTAGAAAAATTTAAATAAAATATCAAAAACAAGATCCGCGATAATTTACATGTAACATATTCTTAAAATCAGTGTCATCAGAAGGCCATTGAATCTCATCTAAAATTTGTATAAATACTACATATAGATTGTGTTTAGGTACACTTCGAATCAATTGTTTGAGAGGAAAATAAAAAAAATAAAAATGAAATTGGTAAATATAACATTTAATAAAATTTATTTGGATTTTTACTTTTTAATACAAAATGGCTCTGCTTTTCAGATAGTGTTGTTGGCCATAATTGGGTATGTCGCAGCCCAAACAACTGTGCTACCAGTTCGTAGAATCGTTATAAATGATGGTAGATATGTTGGCTATGATGATGGCAAATATCGACCAGATGATTCAGGCAAATATAACGGAGACAATGGAAGATACGTGCATGATGACCGAAGATATGTACATTATGAACCACCTCAAATTGTATACGTTTCCACTCCGGATCCTACCACAACTGCAGCACCAACCACTACACCTGCACCAACCACTACACCTGCACCAACCACAACACCTGCACCAACAACAACAGCTGCTCCAACAACACCTACTCCTGTCGTTGTACAATATATTGATCTTCCGTAAGCTAAAAAATATTTTTATTTCACGTTCACATATAATGTTCACTTTTTCCATCAGACGATACCGTTACGACACAGAAGGATTATGGAAAATTATTCGTCAATCTAAGGACGCAGGTTTAGATGGTTATAACTATGCATATGAAACTGAAAATAGAATTACAGCTCAAGAAGAAGGGCGTCTCTTTGTTGACGCAGGTTTAAAAGCCAACGGATTCTATGAATATGTAGGAGATGATGGTGTTCTTTATCGTGTTGACTATCTTGCTGATGAAAATGGTTTCCAGCCTGTTGTAAGTACAAAACTTTTTCAACACTAATTTACTAAATAACTTGATGGTCCAAAATTTTATAATTTTACAGGGAGCCCATATTGCAAGAGAATGGGTTGATAAATTATCCTACTAACTGTCTCATCCAAAATATAATAAACGGTGATGTAAAATTTAAGTAGTGTTCAAAATAATGCAATTTTAATGTAAATTAAGTTATGTAGATAAAATAAAAACAAATTAATTATAATTACAGTACAAATCTTTTTATTTTTCAAGTTTTGTCAAAGATAAGTAAGTATTCGTGAGCGGTTAACAAATATTAAATTACTGAATTTTATAAGGCGATAAAATGTATTTTAATGTAATGGTGAAATGATCGGAACATTAACAGAACATGCAGTGGCAGATAAGTCATATAATACATAAACTTTTGTGTTTTATCTGTCTTTGTCTATATTAAATGAGACTACGACCTACGATCATATGTGGTTTTGGGTATTATTCCTAAAATAGTGGTAAATCTGTTGGTATTTTGGATGAAACGAAAGACATATGACACAGTACCTCTATTTACCTTTCGAAAGCAGTACGGGGTTGCAATTCTTAAAAATATGTCCGGTCTGATGCTAATACGCTATTGGTAATTGAGTCCAACACTCAGTGAACATGATGCAGTGGCTGCAGCTTATTTCTGAAATAAAGATCTTGGACTTAAGTTTCCAGTTGGTTAGTATTGCACGGTCTTTCAGGATTAAAAGGGTGATTCGGCATTAATGCAGAATCGAAACGAGGGACACAGCTTTGGTGGTCTAGCAAAGTTAGTATAAGGTCAATACTATTTGAATTGACAGTTAGGTTACCCGAAAGCTCTTGTAAGCTCTCGTAGTTCGAAATGTACATGAATGTATTATATACTTGCCTTGTCAAGTCATCTGACCTTGGTCTCAGTTGACCGTCGTTTCACGTTATATACTCCAGGAAAGTAGAAACAAGTGGAAAAAAACATATACCGTTCACATGACATCACTGCAACGGATGGAAAAGACTCAAGCAGTAGAGCTTGGAGCAGGTCTTCTTGTCCAGCCGAGGATGAGAACATGCTAGAACAAGCACTGTAGGAATGAAGAGTATTACTGCTTATGTGCTAGCAGTAAGAAGTACTGTTGAACCGAGGAGCAATACAGTTTTGGGGACTGGACTAGGAAGATAAGGTAAAGACACCCACCTTTACCATCTATAGGCCAGCCTGAAGGGCTGGAAAAGGTTGTGATCGGAAAGCGACGACAAGTGGATCGTGGACTTTTCATGTCAGAACTACCTAAAGTGAAAGTCGGTACACATTTATTTGTAAAGTTAATTTTTTTCACAAAGTTAATTTTTTTCTGCTGAGAAGTGCTGGGTAGGACCTTAGCAGACGACGTTAGTAGAGACAGAAGAAAAAGGGCTGTCGAAATCTTGCTTAAAGTATCTAAGATACCATCACAGTCAAAAGAGGTGGCAGTAGCCATAAGGACATCTAATGAGGTCCCTGGTTTCTACAACGTCTAGTGGAGGTAACAGGAAACTGGAGTACATTTAGTGCATTCACTAGGAAACATGGGTTACCCTGATACGAGAAGCCTTAATTCACAAAAACACGGCGATAGACCTTATACACACAGCAATAGTGATTGTAAAATAAAGCATAGTGATTGTAAAATATTCATAACGTCCGGTTCGGAAAAGTCATCGTTCATTGGCCTAGTCAGGCGACGTTAATAGAAGTGGAAAAGGAAAGTGTCGCCATATATCTATGTGAATTAATATAGCGCTCATATACATTGTAGAGCTTTCGGATTGGTCTATAGCAGAGATGGCCAAACTTCGTCACACGTGAGGCCAGATTTCAATAAATTCTCGTTACGAGAGCCAACATAAAAATGCAATATCAAAGTTGTTATGGAATTTTTATTTCCTTGCAAGTTGCATTCACCGTCTTCAAGCAAATACTTTAATTATGAATACATAAATATATTTAAATTTTGTAACATGGCACTGGCAGCTATTGATTGTTGGTAGATGGCATGTGTGTTTGTAACTTGTCTGAAATCGGGTTCATAGTTCTTTAGCGCGGTACGACGCTTGTAAGTTGTGAACGGTGTTATTTGTAAGTTGTGAACGTTGCTTTGATGTTAAAAATTTCATTGATGGAAATGTGATTCACAACAATATGATGTGCCGAATATGGACAGTAATCAGCAAGCAGCTTTTTTCAAAACTGGGGTACTTTGATTGAAACAGTAGTTTTCAAAACTACAGATTGTGTTGATTTGTGGTGCATTTTAAGAATGTATGCGCCTGAGTTTCTAATAATTCCATTTCTCATGTGAAAATTTCATTCAAAATAAAATAAGGAATCGATAATCCATCGTTAATAATAAGCTTTGCTTCTAAAAATAGGACGACTTAATTGTAAGAGATGAAAGGTCGATGTGTTCGATAACTGTACCGTGTGTAAAAAAATCATTGAACGTGTCAAAACAAAAATTTTTTCACAGTTTTGGCTTTTAAAAACGTTCATTTTAAGTCATAATGAGAAATGTTGATGGTCGGGATTGGTATGTAAGAACTGGAGATTGATTAGTGTACTATAAGTGTGTCAAAAAAATACCGTCAAGTGTGTAAAAAGAATGATTTTCATTTATTTTTTACCCATTTTTTTTGAGAAATATAAAATGGGAAGCATTTTCGATCAGAAACATTTGTCAAATAAAATTAATTTTTATTCGCCTACATATTAAAGTGTTACTTTATTACTGTGATTTGCGGCTTTAAAGTATCACTTTTCAACTATTTATTTTGTTGTCATAGCTACGTCCAAAAAAGTAAAAAGCATTCGTATTTGTTTAAATCAGTGTTGCAAAACGAAAAAAAAATTCGTAACGTTATGCGTTTCGTTTTTATAACAGTATATTTATTTTTCCGGTACGTTATTTCGTTATGAAACAGAAAAATATTATATTTTATTATGTTATAACGTTATAATTACGTTATTTTAAAATTAAATGTAATGTTTAACAGATTAGTTTTAAACATTACAATTTAATTTTAAAATAACGTAACTATAAAATTTGACTCATTTCAAATTCTTTAATTTTAATAACGACACCTTTTATTATTCACTATTGTTATATATAAAAAACAATTAAAAAGCAATAATTTTAAAATTTTTAAGTATATATATTTTTTATAATTCACACTACTATAGTTTTGATCTCGTGGAGATCATCGACGGGCGTAGATATGTAACTGAAGTAATTAAAATTAAAGAATTATACAATGGATTATTCACGTCACTCCGACGAATATTTTGAAATAATTTCATATTAAAAATAATTAATTTTTACAAAAACTAAGCAATCTTATCAGGAGTTTTCACAAATCTGATACTTTTAGACTGAGAGCCCGCGACGGCCAGACATTCGTTATTTTATAAAAGCTGAAAGTTTCTCTGCGCATACCCCCTACTCAGGTAGGAACGATAAGCGACATATGAAGTTTGGATCATAGTGGCTTTGGCAGGGAGCAGGTTCCAAAGGGGCCTTTAAAGTTTCGTGAAAGTATAAAAGCTAATTTTTTTTATATATTATTCGGGATAGTCTTAGAAGTCACGTCACCCAATGCCAGACACTTACTATCGTGGAAACCCCCTGCCAGACACCCTTAAATTTTAAAGTTTAAGGGTGTCTGGCAGGGGATTTCCACGATAGTAAGTGTCTGGCATTGGGTGACGTGACTTCTAATACTATCCCGAGTAATATATAAAAAAATTAGCTTTTATACTTTCACGAAACTTTGGAGGCCCCTTTGGAACCTGCTCCCTGCCAAAGCCACTATGATCCAAACTTCATATGTCGTTAATTGTTCCTACCTGAGTGGGGGGTATGCGCAGAGAAACTTTCAGCTTTTATAAAATAACGAAGGTCTGGCCGTCGCGGGCTCTTAGTCTATTTGTTTATAACTATAAGAGTTGCTTTTAATAGATCTTCAGATTGATTTCTCGGCCAGCAGAAAAATATTCTTTCTTAAAATTATTCAAAACACCTGTGATGCAAAACGGCTACTACAGACTTGAAATTATTTAAAATAAACTTAAAATTGTACAACATTTTATGCCCGATTTATAGTCGGTAACTTTAACTTAACGTTAACTTAACGTGAAGAACAATTGTATGAAAATGCACTAGAGCATTTATAGTCGTTAACGCAAACTTAACGTTAACTTAACGTAAAGTTCATTTCATTCTATCTTAAAGATTTTGTTAAGGATTTGTTGACGTTTGGTATAAAAACTGAAGAAAAGTAATATTTAATTGCAAGTGTCCATAAAAATAAAATTTTATTTTTTAAAAAATGCAAAGGATATAAAGAGCGACTTTAAAGCCAAATATTAGCAGAAAATTAATATGAAAATAAATTTTTTTATTTTTAAATTTTGTATCAAATGTATGTTTCGAATTTTATTATTTTAAATTTTGATTTTAAAATCAGTTTATTACTTTTAAAGAATTGATTGATTTGTAACATTGATTACAAAATCATAATTAATATCAGATCAAACGTCAATGAATACGTAATTTCTTACCGACTATAAATCAAAATTTTTAGATGTCTTAAGTTAGTGTTAAGTTAAAGTTAACGTTAAGTTAACGTTACCGACTATAAATCGGGCATTAGAACTACCAAAATCTGTAGTTTAAGCGTCCGCAAAAATTGATAAAGAGCAGATAAGTTGGATTTTATTCAACCGGTTTTTGTGTTTTGATTTTCATATACATAATTATAAAAAAAGTCACCCGAAAAACGAAATAAAATTTTGAGTTATCGTTACGTTTTACGTTATTGTAACGTAGTTTAATTTTTAAAACGTTATGAACGTAATTATTAATAATAACGCTATTTCATTTCGTTATTCCGTTTTTGCGTTACGTTACGAGTAACGTTTTGCAACACTGGTTTAAATTCTATAAAAAATAAAAATTTTTATCAAAGCAACCCTTAAATTCAAAATTTCATTATCCAATTAAAATAGTTGTTATCATTTGTTGTCATAGCTACACAATAATTTGGAAAAAATAATAAATATTTTGTCAAAGGTTACTTGTTCCACATATTTTTATTTTAAAATTTATGAAAATTTACAATTTTAATTTAGAATAAACAAATTTTCTTAAAATATTTTGCTTGCGGCGAATAAAAAATAGTATATGATGCACGGACGTAAGCTATTTTGGACTTAATGTGGGTGCAAATCTCGGCTAGCGCCTCGATTTGCAAACTCCACATCCGTCCAAAATCTTTAGCTTTACGTCCTAGCATCATAATGTACTATATTTGTATGACAAAAAAAGCGGTTTTTAATTGAATCAACTTAACATATCATCTTGCTAGATTTAATCTTGATTGATAGAATGATCTTGTAAAAAATTTGCGTTTTTGATTATGTTATAGTTTTTGCAATATTTTGAAAGAAGTTTCAATCTATGATTTTGAATTTATTTTTGCAATATTTTTAGAATTTTGAAAAAAGTTTCAATCCTTGATTTTGAAATAATTATTACAATATTTTTAGAATTTTCAAAAAAAGTTTAAATTTTTAATTTTGTTATAATTTTTAGAATATTTTTGGAATTTTGAATTTTTTATTTTGTAATATTCTCTTGAAAATATTAGGAATTTTGAAAAAAGTAGCAATTTATGATTTTATTTTAGTTTTTGGAATCTTGGAAAAAGTTTGAATTTTTGATTTTGTTTATTGTTATAATTTTTTAAAATCAATTCAAAGGGGTCCGTTTTATTTGAAAAAAATATTAAATTAATTATTTGTATGACATGAAATGTAATTGCACATGAAATTGTTAGATAATGGATTATTTGTATTTGAAAAGTTGAAATTGCTGAACGCTAAATGGAAAGGTTTTTGAGTAGTTTGCTGAGTGTTTCATCTTTTCACTGAACTATGTTAATCTATGATCTGTTATAATTTTCCGGCAAAGTATTGATGTTTCGTGTTAGTTCTATAATAAACTTCTAAACGAAGTATATTAAACATTAAGGGCAATGATACATGTAAAAGAAATATCTTTCAGACATAAAAAATTTCGCATTTAATTGGTTGAGGGGCGGTAACATTTTTTAAATTTCAAAAAAATATTTTTGACTGAAAGACAGAAAAAATATCTGTAAGATATAAAAACATAACCTAAAAAGATATTTTTTGCTTGACAGTTAAAACTGATTAACTGAAAAATTGATTTTAAAAGTAAGTTTTAATAATAATCAGTTGTAACTTAATTTTATTATTTTATTACAATTAAAATAATTTATGTACTTATTCATATACATAGATTTAGGCATTTTCACATCAGACCAAATTTTTATTTTTTTGTTGCGATTATCGTCTAATCTAAATCTACATGAATAAGTAAACAAATTATTTTAATTGTAGCTAAATCATCAAATTAAGTTAATTGTAATTGATTATTGGTAGAACTTACTTTTAAAATCAATTTTTCAGTTAATCAGTTTTAACTGTCAAGCAAAAAATATCTTTTTAGGTTATGTTTTTATATCTTACAGATATTTTTTCTGTCTTTCAGTCAAAAATATTTTTTTGAAATTTAAAAAATGTTACCGCCCCTCAACCAATTAAATGCGAAATTTTTTATGTCTGAAAGATATTTCTTTTACATCTATCATTGCCCTAATTTTATGTTGAATATACATCGCTGCCCACAACTAAAAACACGTGCTCATAAAAGCCTTTTGCCGAAAACTATAAAAAATCCTTAACCCAGACCAACGTTTTGATATTTCAGAGCTTTGAGATGTCAGCCCCTTCATATTTTACTGTTGTATTCACTCAGTTTTTTATCATCAATTTTAGAGAGTTTATTTTTCAGACGAGGAAGTGGTTTAACATTTTTGTAGTTAAATCGCGTTAAAAAGCTAAATTTTTTTTATAACACTTAGAATCGTTTGAATAGGATTAGTAACAACTTTATCTTTTCCTTGTTATGCTAGGAATTGGGAACTGCATATGCTCCATTATATCACATAAGAATACACAGTCATTAATCGATAATGTTTTTCTTTGAAAAAAAAATGCTGATAGGTGGGGAAGTAGTTAATTTTTTGATTGCTTTAATAAACGAAAGTTATCCCATTTCTCGATATTTTCGATTAAGAACACAAAATACACCTTTAAATATAATAATATGATTGTCTTTGGGATTTTTTGTATTAAATTTCTAGATATTACGATGTATGAATTCATAGGGTGAGAGAATATTTACTCAACATCTAAGTCAACATTCTAATCAACATCCCAAATCACGAGTGTAAAGTCATTATTGATTGTTGTCAATCAATGCGAAACTTAATATCTGACGTAAAGTCATATTATTGCTATATTTTTGGTTCGGAAATATAGACAACTTTAGGGGAATTTTTTTTTTTAATATGGATGGGTTTTTTGTGAACAATTAAGCTTAAGTACATATTGGAAATCACTTGAGTTTTGCAGTTCGAAATAACTTCATTTTCTCTAAAATTCCTTCAGACAATATTTTTTGTGTTTCGTGTCAGGATTCGAACTCACATTCATCAGAGACACATGTTCAAATCCTGTGTGTCTTACACAACTTAGCCACAGCGGGCGATGACCATATTTTAATTTTGATGTTCAGGTAATTTCTAAATTGAAACTTCATCATTTTTCGATATTTACTTAAGTTGTATTTTTCATCTATGATTAAATGTTGGAAATTGCTTTTCTTTGGGATTTTTTGTATTAAATTTCTAGATATTACGATGTATGAATTCATAGGATGAGAGAATATTTCGACAACATCTAAGTCAACATTCTAATCAACATCTAAGTCACGAGTGTAAAGTCATTATTGATTGTTGTCAATCAATGCGAAACTTAATATCTGACGTAAGTCAATTTATTGCTATATTTTTGGTTCGGAAATATAGACAATTTTAGGGGAATTTTTTTTTTTAATTTGGATGGGTTTTTTGTGAACAATTAAGCTTAAGTACATATCGTCGCTTTAATAATGAAACAACGTATGCTATTTATACGTTGTTTTTATATAATAGGTGCGCTGCATTCCCCATAAGGGTATCTTTGAATTGGCGTTTTTACATTTTCGAATTATTTTATGACTGGGGGTAAGAATTAATAAATTATAAATTAACGTCCATGCAAATGCATGCGCACATCAAACTTTAAACTCAAATATCTCGAAACTATACTTTTGCGTATACGTCATTTCATTATTAAAGCGACGATATTGGAAATCACTTGAATTTTGCAATTCGAAATAACTTTTCATTTTCTCTAAAATTCCTTCAGAAAAAATTTTTTGTGTTTCGTGTCAGGATTCGAACTCACATTCATCAGAGACCCATGTTCAAATTGGAAATTGCATTTTTTGAGATTTTTTGTATGAAATTTCTAGATAGATTTCCAATATGTAATCATAGATGAAAAATTCAACTCAAGTAAATATGAAAAATGATGAAGTTTCAATTTATAAATTTCCTGAACAAATTAAAATATGGTTCGTCATCGCCCGCTGTGGCTAAGTTGTGTAAGACACACGGGATTTGATGTTGACGAAATATTCTCTCATCCTATGAATTCATACATCGCAATATCTAGAAATTTAATACAAAAAATCCCAAAGAAATGCAATTTCCAATATGTAATCATAGATGAAAAATTCAACTTAAGTAAATATCGAAAAATGATGAAGTTTCAATTTAGAAATTACCTGAACATCAAAATTAAAATATGGTTCGTCATCGCCCGCTGTGGCTAAGTTGTGTAAGACACACGGGATTTGAACATGTGTCTCTGATGAATGTGAGTTCGAATCCTGAATACGGGTTTTACAGAGTGGTTTTCAATTATAAGACAGTATTTGCATGTTGCATTGAACAAGTTTATATTGCAAGGGTTTATATACAAAAAATTCTATGAAAAATAATACATCATGGAAACATTGAAGCAAATCCCTCCTGTTTTTTGATAGGATGCACGGTCTAGCCAGAAATAGCGAAAAACTGTTTTCAACCCCTAAAAACCCACCCCAGATAGCAGCTTTCGGTTCGATTTATTATTCCCTCTTTTGTAATATCTTGTTTTAAAATACCCCGCTGTCAGATGGTTGTAACGAATTTTTCTTTTCTAATTTTTTCTCCTAATAGTACCGCGAAAAAATAGAGAGATCTTATCAGATCTGCGTAGATCTACATTTTGGAACATATCTACAACTACAACGATCTGCGCAGATCTCCTTAGATCAAAACAGATCTGCATAGATATGTTCCAAAATGCAGATCTTCTTTGATCTACGCAGATCTTCTTTAATACATTTAGATCATCTTCGATCTATCAAGATATTTTTTGATCTAACTAGATCTTTTTTCATCTATTAAAAACAAACTTTAAATAAAAATTAGAACCGACTTCAGAAAAATCAAAAGAGGCATAAAAAAGTGGAAAATAGTTCAATTGTGGCTTTTAGAGACAAAAATACAGCTATAACTTTTGATTATATTTTATTTAATTATAGCTTACTAGAGACAAAAACTAACGCTTTTAAAGAAAGTTATTATATGTTATTTGTTTTTTCTGAAGTCGGTTCAACTTTTTTTTTTAAAGTTTATTTATTTTTTCATTTTATTGTAGTCATACAAGCAAATGTCGGCTAAGAACTCATTTTTGAAGTAATAACTTAAAATTACGGAAAGCATTCATTGATACTTCAATGGCAATCTATGAATCATTGTTTTGCGGTTTTTTTTATAACAAAACGTCATACTTTAAGTCATTGAAAATTATATACGACCACCTAAACATCTATATAGCAAAATAATACAACTCAAAATATCCAAACAGATTTTTTTTTTAAGAAATTGACGAAATCGGCGAAAATACATAAAAATACCAGTTTTTCCAATTTTCAGAAAACAGTATTTTTCACATCATAGAAAACATTATGGGACTCTCTCGGAATGAACCCGAGCAATTTCACGAAGATTCAACAACGTTTTGACTTGACCCCTTTTAATTTTGATTATTTTTTGTTTATAGATAGTTTTTCATAAATAAAAAATACGAGTTCTCTTAAAATTTTTTTTTTCGACCAGGGGTCTTCACAGGGTGCCCCTCAATTTTTTGTTATTTTGTGATGTGAGTGCATTTCGACGAGCGATTGTAGAAAAACTACTGAATCGATTTTCATAAACAATATGTCGTTGAATAGGTATTAGAACAAAGTTTTTAAAAATGTACACTGTTAATTTTTTGAAATAATTTTTAATGGTGTAACATAAGAAAAAAACGGTGTAATTGAAGAAAAGATGGCACAGCCTCTTTTTTTTTTAACTAAATTGAAGCTTATTTTATATCTAACCACTTGTGAAAGTTTAGGAAACGCGTTATTTTTGGTTTTAAAGATAAAATTCGTTGTGCATATGACTGTCAGGAATCAGTTTTTTTTTGTTCTGAAGGAAAATTATAAAAATGGCGTTATAAACTAAGGGATTTTTTTTTAATGTTAAATATCAAATATTTTATTATTAGATGAACTTTTTAAAATATTATAAAAATTATTTATGTAGCACAATAAACAATGAATTGTTAAAAATGATTTACTTATTTTACAAACAGAAGTTTCTTTTGAATAGGAAAACACTTCTGCAATTATTTTCTTTGTATTAGATGGCATAAAAAAAATGAAATGTTTATTTGTCACTTTTAGTAATCACTTATCCCTCTTATAAAAAATAATTTGACAGTCTCGACTGTAAACAAAAAAGTTGTATAAATAACCATGGTATAACGAATATAAGGTATTCTTGACAGCTAGTCGAAAATTTTGTGTGACGTCATCCGGGGTAAATATAAAGAAACAAAAAATGTTTTAATTTGAAAATTAAAGAAAACATAATTTTTACGTTATGGTTTTCCTTATTTTTTTCATTAACAATTTGTTTATTAAGTTTTCTAGCTCTAAAGAACATTTTACAGGGTAGGAAATTCGACGTCCACGCCATGCTGCAGGGGTAATGCAGACAGAATTAAGTTGGTGTATCGGAGACAAGCAGAGAAAAACTGCTTAGTCTATTACGCTACATCACAGCGAATTGGCGCCTTAAAACTTCTTATAACCTTAACATCATAACAGAACCATTAACGAAAATTTGGGTTGGGACTGAGGTTAATACCATCACTCCGAAAAAAAAGCTTTGTTAAATTTGATAACCAAAAAAAGAATACCAGACACTAACAAAACAACAGAAGTTTTACCTGGACGTGAGAAAGAACCAAACTACCGAATCGGAACGTGAAACGTATGCAGCCTGATCGCTCATGATGCTTTAATAAGCCTAGAAACAGAGGCTGAGAGGCATAGGATGGATATCATTTCTCTGCAAGAAACTAGACAGCCAATAATTGGAAAACAAAACTCGAATAGTCACTCTTTATGCAGTAGTGGTCATTCTTCTCGAAATGAATTTAGTACTGGTTTCCTTGTTGGTGCACGCATACAAGAAGACGTGTTGGAATTCATCCTGGTTAATGAGAGGATTTGCTACTTAGGGGTACGCGGTACATAAAACAATATTTCTCTTATTGCCTTGCATGTACCTACTGAAGCTAAGACCGTCAATATTTTCTACATAGCACTGGAGGAGGTCATGAAATCAACACCAACAATGATAATGGTGAGAGAATGACTGAGTTTGCATTATCAAATAATTTGAGAATTGCCAGTACTTTCTTTTCGCATCGATCGATTCATAAGCAGACTTATGTTTTTAAACCGAATGGAAACCCTTGAAGTCATATTGATCAAGTACTAGCAATAGCACGTTTCTTTTCGAGCGATTTGGATGTGCGTTCCTTTAGATGTGCAAATATTGGAAGTAACCACTTCCTTGTATGTTCTAAGATAAGGTTCCACTTTCAACGATCAATTCAACGATCTTTTACTCATTAGAGTATTTAAAAGTTTGTCTTTTAAAGTCCAATCATTTTCAGTGAAGTGTAAGGAACAAACTATCTTATAATAAATACGAACATTTTCTTTTTCCACATTATCCCTATCCACTACAAATTAATTTATTTTTCTGGAAATTAAAAAACCTTATGTTTTGAGTATGATTTTTCACATTTGTTGAAAACTTTTGCAGGTTTTAACGTAGTTCGGCATTTAAATTTGTATATGTTTTAAATTTTAATAGTAAAACAAATACTAAAGTTCATTAATTAATGAATGAATTAATTTCAATCATTTCATAAACTAATAAATAACTTATAAATCATTCTAAATATATTTTTAATTTAAAAACAATAGCTTTTCTCATTGATAATAACAACAAACGTATTATATAAAACTCTGAATGACGTCAATCAAAATCAAAATGGCATCGCTGTCACTCTAGTGAGAATACCTTATTTTCATTTTACCATGATCAATAACTAAATATATTTAGGAACTTTTGACTAGAGAAGTATTATGTTCGTATTATGTTATTATGGAATCATAAAGTAAAAGATTGTATTTTAACATTAAATTACAAATATTTTATTATTGAATAAACTTTTTAAAATATCATACAAATTATATATGTAGGTTAAAGAAAATAAATATAGTTATTAAAAATTATTTACTTATTTTACATTTAAAAGTTTCTTTTGAGTTGGAAAACATTTTTGCATTTATTGTCTTAGTATTTAATGGTACAAAAGAATGAAATTTTTGAGTTCCACTTATAGTAATCGCATTTTTGTATCGATTTTGTAATTTTTTTTTGTTAATTGATAATCATTTTTATCGGCGTATCCAAAGTTCATGGTAGATTCCCATTTTAAAGCCCACTCGAAAAGTTTTTTTCATGTATCAATAATATCTTTGCCCGCCATACTATAACGGTGTGCAGCACGCTTCAGTGTACCACCAATTCCATCACAAGGTCCGTTTCCATGGCTGGTAGCATGAAAATGCCATTCCGCATCAACCTTAAACTAAATGATAGCCTTGAACCGCATCCTGAATTATGAAGCCGTAGTTTTCAGAAAAGTATCCTTGAACGAAGCACTCTCCTGCTTCTAATTTTTTTGTTTTTCCTCAATGAATGTAGATTGCTGTTTTGCTATAAAGTTGTGTGGTATCGAAATTTGTAAACGGTAAACAAATTTTTTCATAAATTCTTCTACAGTTTCTATTAAAGTATCCAAATTGCATCGATCAGTGGTATTCCATTGTTGATATTTGACTTGAAGGATTCCTTTAACATCAAAATCTTTTAGTAATTTTTCTTCCAGTTGTTGAAGTTTTTCTAAACATTCATTGCACTTCAAAGTATGACAATCTTCTGTTAATTTACCACATGAAACAAAGTCAATTAATGTTTTATAATTCTGGAAAGCAGCATCAGTAATCCAAGACATCTTAGAGTGTTGAATCATTAGTTTTATATTTTGATGTATGGTACACACGCACACATTATGAACTCCTTGGGATAATTTTATATATTCTTGTGGTCGAAGGGACGTGAATTTAGTAATCCTATTTTCACATCAGGAAACTTATTTTTAAACTCCACATAAGCTTCATTTCATGTACATAACAATAAGCGCTTTTGTGGATTTATGCTGAGATTGCTCATATTTTCTTTACTGTGCATATATAATTTTTATAATATTTTGAAAAGTTCATTTAATAATAAAATATTTGATATTTAACATAAAAAAAAAACTCTAAGTTTATAACGCCATTTTCATAATTTTACTTCAGAACAAAAACAACTGATTCCCGACAGTCATATGCACAACGAATTTTATCTTTAAAACCAAAAATAACGCGTGTCCTAAACTTTCACAAGTGGTTAGATATAAAATAAGCTTCAATTTAGTTAAAAAAAAAAAATAAAAAGAGGCTGTGCCATCTTTTCTTCAATTACACCGTTTTTTTCTTATGTTACACCGTTAAAATTAATTTAAAAAAATTAACCTTGATTTTTAAAAATTTTGTTCTAATACCTATTCAACGACATATCGTTTATGAAAATCGATTCAGTAGTTTTTCTACAATCGCTCGTCAAAATGCACTCACATCACAAAATAACAAAAAATTGAGGGGCACCCTGTGAAGATGTCTGGTCGAAAAAAAAATTCTAAGAGCGACCAATACGATACATATAACCATTGCTTATATATGATTAAACAAACCTGCTTGCATTAGCAGAACTGCCATCACAGGTTCTAAAAATTGGAAATTGACGTTTCTTTTCCTCTTCTGAGAAACATTGATGAACCAAGAATTTGCATTGGAATCTTAGTACCGAAGAAAAAGATTATGAACAATATCAAAGCTACAGAGTTAAAGCGTTTTACTTATTGAGTGAAATATGCTTCTCCATTTTCAAAACTATTATTGTTATTGCAAGGGGTCTATAAAATATATGCAAATATGTTAACAAATGTTGTGATTTGACTGTTTTAATAATATAATAATATATAAGTCTGAATTTACAAATGAAATTAGTCTTATTATTATTTTTTCCAATTTCCGTTTTAAGTTGTGGGAAGGAATGTCAAAATAAGACGATGACCATAAAGCGATAAAACCCATTAAACGAAAATATTCACTAAAAATGGTGGTATTTTTAACCGGCGTATGCATCAATGTAGTAGAGTATTGCAGACAATCGATAAAATATATTTGCAAATTGCAATACGACCCTCTTCAGAACAGAAAAATTTTTGGATTGATAAATGATTATAAGTCTACATGAAATAGGATGCTAAACCAATAACAATGAACCAGTGTACCTATTTTGTATGAAGAGTACGGTGGTTTCGAAGTAAGTAATTGACAGATGTGACATCAAATAAACAAATATATTTACGCTCACCTAATTGTTCGTGACACATTGAATTATTTGAATTAAATTTTTGCAATAAAATTTTAACTTTTTTCTAACCTTAATCTTTTGCCATCTACATTTATAAAAATTATTTAATTATTATTTGTCTGCAGTGTGTTTCAATTTTAACATACATTTAATATGTAAATTTATCTATAGCTTTAGAGACATTTACTTAATGGCTTTTGCTGACTGTAAAATGATACTAGATATTACATTGTTTTCAAACTTTTTATATATTACTAATAAAATGAGTTAAATTAAATGACATTAAAAAAAATTATAGGAGAATTTACTCCAAAAAAAACAGTTTTCAACCACTTTATCTGGGAAGCACTGACATCGCCGTGCGGGTACCTTCTAGTAATTAATAATTATTAGTTTTTTGAATAATATTTTTTTCTATTTATTTAATATTTTTTTTTTGAATAATATTTTTTTTTTTGGATATTTTTTTTTTTATATTTTTGACTAAGAAAACTAAGAAAAATCGACGATTAGCGACGTTCTTATACTTTTTGAATAATAATTTATTTTTTGAATAATATTTTTTTTTTGTATATTATTTTTTTGAATAATATTATTGTTTTTTTTTACTTATTATTTTTTTAATGTCTCCTATCTGTCTGTCTGTGTGCGTGTGTGCGAGCGAATGACCAAAGAAGTATAACTTCCACCGTCTGGTCCGACGCAAACCATACTTTTTATTTATGAAAGACTATCTATAAACAAAAAATAATCAAAATAAAAGGGGTCAAGTCAAAATTTCCCAAAAATTTGCTGAACTTGCGAGAAATTGCTCACCCAAATAGAATAAAATTTATTTCATCTAAATCAAACGAGCCGTTTTTGAGTAACCAGTGAACATACATAAAAAAAACCACAATGAAACACAGAACCTCCTTATTTTTTAAAGTCCTCTTAATAAAAAATACACGTACAAATATTGTTTTTTAAATTATTTATTGATATAATTTTAAGTAATAATGAAACTAGAAACATTATACTAATTACTATATAGCGTTTGTTGTTTGTAGGTGTTAGAAAATATTATTTCAATACCAACAATTAAGCTGAATAGTAGATTCTTGTATAAGCTTAGAATGAAGGCAATTCTTAGCGAGTGGAAGGAATTGCCGTGAAGAATTGCCTTCATCCTAAGCGAATACAAGATGCTATTTTATCCACGGCTTCAAATATTTCAAATAATTTCCAGTTTTCCTGTAAAACTTTATATCGCCATATTGAAATAAATGCATGAAATTAAAAATAAAACAAAACTTGTTTGTTATTTATTTTAGATTTTATGTATTGTTCTTGTTTTAACTTGTTTATATTACTTTACCAACAAATCAAGTTTTTAATTTGTTAGGGGAATATTTAATAAATAAAATGGAATGAAATAAATAAAGAATTTAATATATAAATTGGAATGAATACAATTACAATGAAAGATATACGCATGGAAAGTATATATTCTTTAGTAGTCGTGGATAAATATTGTTCACAACTGGATTTTTATTCAAGAACAATCTTGAATACGATTAACGAAGATTCCGGTTACTCGGATTTAGAAATATCTTATTATACGAACAAGAATAAAAATTAACATTATCCAAGAAAAGAAAATAATAGAATTTTCATGTTATTCATTTTATTTTCTCACCGGTTTCATTTGATGATTACCACAAGTTTATTACTTCGTGAGGCGCCTATGCATTTGTTACCACTCTTCACCCTTTCTTCAATAAAAATAATATGTAAATAACCGTTAGTTTATTATTTATTTTACCGTTATTAATTACATTAATACATATAATTCAATGATTTTTATATTGATTTTCGGTTAGATTATGGCTTATTAGTGTTTCTTTTCATTTAAAACAAAATCAATTAATTCTTAAGAGCACCATTAGATTAATACAGAATATCAATTTTTATAAATACAATAAGAGCACCATTAGATTAATACAGAATATCAATTTTTATAAATACAATATGGCTGATGGTCCAAAAACATTGATTTATCACAAGAAAAAAATTGGACATTTAATTAATTTTTCTTTTATAAACTTTTTGTTTTAACAACCATTGATTCATGAAAAAAATTCAACTCTGATCACATTAAAAATTAAAAACGATCTAAAATTACATCTTTTTTTACGCCCCTACCAATTCTTTTTCTTCCTGTCGTTTTCGCTTCGTTAATTCACGAGTTTCTTTTAATAATATCAACGGGTGGTACTTTAAATTGCTTTATTATTTTATTTGCGGATATAAATTTTGGGACTGTGCGTCGGTACAACATATAATGTAATACATTTTTACTAAAAATATTGTTATATGTTTATTAATTAATTACGTATTATTACAATAAACTGATAAGCTGTTAGAAAATTTGCAGGGATCTCTTTAGATCTGAACTATATTTTTATAGACTTTGGTTATTCTATTTTCACATTTTTGTAGATCTGAAGAGATCTCTGTAAATCGTGGTAAATCTTCAAAGATAAAAGATAAAAACTAGTGTTTGACCTTTGCAGATCTGAACAGATCTTTTTAAATCTTGGTAGATTATCAACGATCAAACTCAAATTTTTAATTTGATCTTTGAAGATCTATCAAGATTTGAAGAGATCTTTTCAGATCTTTGAAGATCTTCAAATACCAAATGCTTTTTTTTTATCTTTGAAGATCTACCTTGATCTAAATAGATCTCTTCAGATTTGCAAAGATCAAACTCTCATTATTTTGACTCAAAACAAAGATCTCATTAGATCTAATTTGATCAAAAGAGATCTAATTTGATCAAAAGAGATCTAATCAGATCTTTTTAGATCTCTCTATTTTTTCCCGGGAACCAGTAAATTTTTATGTTCAACTGATAAATTAAAATTTTAAATTATTTGTTAAAATGTCGAAATTACTATTTCAAAAAATAGTAAATAACACTAATTTTATTAATAACTAGATATCTAGCTATATTTGGTACAGTTAATTTTTTTCCGTGAAACTTTATAAAATTGTAATAAAAAATATATATATTATGATTGTTTAAAACAGGAAAAAATAAATAAACTTAGTTATGTTGGATTTAATTTTTTTATCACTTGCAACTATCCATTTGTTTTGTTTAAATTTTTATTGTTTAAACTCTATAATTTGTTCAAATACATTATATTGTAAATACAAATATGGTAAGAGAGTTTTTTTTGGAATTTTATTGTAAGCCAAAATCGTGTAATCTAATAATTGCTTAAGATGAAGAACATCACATAAAAAATTATATTATTCAGGATGACGTTTTATAATAATCATCATGAATTTATTGACATTTAAAATATAAACAGGCAACTTTTATCTTTTTCTTTCAGGATCTATTTTCGTTATATTAAGGTGGTCTCCATCAACAGAATATATACAATGTATAACGTGATTTTTCGATTTTTTCTTGAACATTTGTTGGAATTATTGGAACTATGTGTTATTGTGGAACTGGAAGTTACCACCACGCTTGATTGTTTGCGATAAAACAAAACTTCAATATGTTTAGTTATTTGTCGTGGTCTTCTAAAGAGACTCACGATATTTACATTATCATTCCAAGAATATGTTGAAACATAGGCCTTTTCCCTAGCACCCAACGAAACAAGGCATGTATATATATTTGAATTAATTTTGTATGCATTATCTATAAAAATATAACGATGCACTAAAACAACAAAATATTGTTATTACAATAAAAAAAATCTGAAACATAAATAAAGTATTGTTATTGTTCTATGTCGGTTATCGATGAAATAAAACGGAAATTTCGTGATGTGAAAATTGGTTGATGTTTTTCTTTTCAACACCTACGGGAGTGTTTTATGTTTTTTTTGCTTTCCTTCCTTTTACTTTAAAAACAAATTTTTATCACTTTTATAAAAAAAAAATCTGCAAAACACATTTAAAATTATGTGAAAAAAATATCTTATTTATATTTTTTATTTGAATTAAAAACAACCATTTTCAACAAAATCGTGTTTACAATATCGAAATTGAGTTCTATAGATGTACATATAATATTTCACCATCTTACCGAGTTTATTTTTTGGTTGAATCTTCTTGTTAAATGCCCTTAAGGTGGTTTCATCTTAACTTCTTCGATATGTGTTTTCCATTTTACATTACTATTATATCTTGTACTAATCTCATTCACAATTCATGGCATGAATGGAAAAACGAATATAAGATGAAATATAAAATCAACAAAATGGAGAACGACTTATCGTTTTTTAATCATAACAAATATCTATAGTCATTTTCATCATCTTTTCATCTTAAGGGGTTTTTATATTCTTCTAAAATATTTTTTTGATCGTTGATAGCTGTATTGTTATTGTCATCAAAACTTTTTCGTTTATTGTTATTGTTAATAATAAATGATATTGATTGAAAATATATTATCATGTTATTATGGGAAATTTATGTAGATGAAGAAAAATTTAGTTAGGTTAGAATGTTGAAAACTAAACAGGATTAAAGAATTTTAAACATTTTATGTTTTACTGATATATTATGAGTCGTTTAGACCTTGGTTACCGAAATAATAATGATATTCTTAATTCCCAAGTGAATTATAATACAATTTGAAGTAAAAAATAACTAACTTAATTAAAACGCAAAATCATGTTATCAAATACTTGAGAAAAATAAATGTTTTAGTTTAATAAATGTTTTATATAGTAAAAAATAAAATTATTTATGTATCTCGTGAATTATTAGATGTCAATTACCTTGTGAAACTTACTAACCCTCGGGCCAGAGGCCCTCGGGTAGTAAACGTTTCCCTCGGCAATTAACATCCTTATAATTTCCTTGATACATAAATAATTATAAGTGCATGCTTGTTATTAATATTTTTGTTCTATTCCTATTAATAGGAATTGAACAAAAATATTAATAACAATATTAATAACATAGCATATAATTTGATATATCGAAAGGTGTCAACTTTTTATGGAAGCGTAACACAAAATTTAATTGCTATATGTTTTCATACATATTTCTCTTAAATTTGTGGGAGTGATTTCATGAAGAGTCGTACTTGCACCTTTTGCAGTTTCCAATTTCTGTTGTGGGTGACAAAATCCAAATTTCTACGTCCACCGTGTTGAGAGTGGCAAAGTAAATGCATATACTCAATGATTCTTTACCATGGCGATTCATTGGCGCCTTAAAACCAATGCAACTCAAGCGTCTGTTCTCCATGTTAGGGGCGGCATTGAGCGGGCGTTTGTCGATCAAGCAACTCGATATATAAACGTGTTAAACGGCCGAACATCAGGACCGACCCATTTACGAACATTTAGGTTGGGCGAAGGGCCAATAAACTCCTCCATTTCCGTAAAAAATCATTTTTTATGAATACTGTACACTGGCTTATCTCGGACTCATTACAAGAACGACCTCGGCAACTGTACCCGGACTACGATTTAAAAATGAGAACCTGGAACGTGGTAAGCCTTAGAAGACCAGAAGATCTACTAAAACTCATAAACCAATTCGATAGCTACACGCTGGATATAGTGCCATTACAATAACTAAAACGGTCAGGGAGTGGTATCCATGAAACAGCAAAAGCACTCTCTACTATTGCAGTCATAAAAACGGAGGTGAATTTGAGATGGCATTCATATACATCGTCGCGTGAATCAACATGCTATCGACTTTTGCCCAACTAATATGCGAATATGCACACTGAGAAGCTGCACCAAAAAACTTTATGTAACAATCATCAATGTTCATGCACCTACTGAAGATAAAGCAGATGACATTAAACACCTGTTCTTCCTTGAATACGAAGAAGTCATCAATAACATCCCACGGTACGATATGAAAATCGTGTTAGGTGACTTCAATGCTCAAATTGGTAGAAGTGCAGAACTATGCCAAAACGTATGCCAAAAGCAGTGTACATAATTGTTTTATTTTCATTAAATGAATGTATCTAAATTGCAAGAGCATTAGTTATTCAATAATTATAATTATAAATTAATAATTATATAATTAATCAAAAATAATTATACTTTGAGTATCCATTTCACGATCACTTCCTACTTCATCGGTCTCATCCACGTTTGAATCCTCGTCTTGTTCGTTGGTGCCATTTTATTCTCCATCATCTTTTATTCACCCCTATTAATTCACAAACCTGAAAAGTACCTTTTTATTTGAAATAAAAAAAACAAAAAATACTACAATTAAAAAAATTATTTTACATTTTAAAAATTTTAGGTAGATTCTAAGAGCATTTTTGCATCTCTCTTGATAACGTTTTAAATATTGCATCTGACGATGCACCTTAATTTATTTATTTATTAAGGTTCTTAGATACAATTACAATATGAAATATCTTTAATTAAAAATTAGGGTTATAGCATTTAGAGAAAAAATTTACCATGCTTTTTAATAACAAAATATGGAGAGGCTGAAATCTCACAGCTCTGAGATATCAAGACTTCGGTCTGGGTCAAGGATTTTGATATAGTTTTCGGCAAAAAACTTTTATGAGGACATGGTTTTTAGCTTTGGGCAGCGATGTATATCAAACATAACTCTTTGTTAAAGTACAAGTATTTTTTATCTCTGTTTAAAAATTTATTACAAAACTAACACGAAACGTCAATACTTTGCCGGAAAATTAAAATCAAAATTCCAAAAATATTGTTAAATTAAATAAAATCAAACTTTTTCATAATTCCAATAATATTCCAAAAATTAGAATGAAATCAAATATTTAAACTTTTTCTAAATCCCAATAATAATCCAAAAATTCTTAAAAATTCAAACTTTTCCCCAACTAAAAATATTGCAAAAATTATTGCAAAATCAAAAATACAAACTTTTTCAAAATTCCAAAAATATTTCAAAAACTATAACAAATTCAAAAATGTCCATGTCCAATTTCATTTTAAATTACATTTACGTCATAAAAACAGCTACATTTTTTTCCCAAAAAATTGGCTAAAAAATTTAATTAAATCATTTTTTGACACAATTGACATTATTTTTTGACAAACTTATAATGCCATAATTCTCTATAATAATAATAAAATATCATGTCATACGAACTATTAATTTTATTTTTTTCTAAGAAAATAGGGTAAAAAATAAATAAAAACCTTTCTTTTGACACACTTGACAACATTTTTGGACAAACTTATAATGCCATAATTCTCAATAATAATAATAAAATTTCATTTCAAACAAGCAATTTTATTTTTTTCCAAAAAATTAGGTAAAAAACTAAATAAAAATCTTTTGACACACTGACAACATTTTTTTGACCAACTTATAATGCCATAATTCTCAATAATAATAATAAAACTTCATTTCAAACAAACAATTAATCTTATTTTTTTTCCAAAAAATTGGGTAAAAAAATAAATAAAAATCTTTCTTTTGACACACTTGACAACATTTGTTTGACAAACTTGTAATGCAATAATCTAGTTTTTGATCTCACATACCAATCCCGACCATCAAGATTTCTCCAAATTCGATGTTCCTACTCGTAATCACTTAAAATGAACGTTTTTTGAGCCAAAAATATGAGAGTTTGCTATTTTTGACACACATAATGATTTTTTCGACACACTTCCGGTACAGTTATCGAACACAGCGTCCTTTCGGACCTGTATCTTGTGAATACCTATTTTTAGAAAAAAAAAATTTTGAAATCCCTCCAGCCGTTTTCCATTAAACGTTTTATGTTTTTTTACTTAAAACCTCTTGTTTATCCATTTTCCCTACCAAATATTTTTATTTTAAAATTAAGTTAATTTTGTATATATTTTACGAGTACTAAACTAAACAAATTAATATCACAAAATATATAAATTATACCCTAAACAAAAAAAAAATAATAATCTATATGTATAAATATGTAAGCAATATTTTTGCGGTACAATTTTAAAATATTTGCTCCATCAAAAGTGTGGCAATATGTATATCGTAGGATAGGTCTTGAGTAGTAGATGTGCCGAAAAATTTTTGTTTGATTTTTTTTGAATTTTGACATTTTTTTCAGAAAAAATGGCAAAAATGTCATAGGCGTATTTGTTTGAGTTTTTTGTTCGGTTATTTTTTTTTTAAGTTATTTGTTTCACGATTCAAAATCAATCTATATCAATTAATTAAACTCTGAAATAATGTGTTGTTGCTATTTGGTTCGGAGGTCTATTTACAATTTCTATTTATAATGGCCGAATTTCGGCCACTGGGCGGTTCCTAGTCTATTTATAAATACATAAGCAATATTTTTGCGGTACAATTTTAAAATATTTGCCCCATCAAAAGTGTGGCAATATGTATATCGTAGGATAGTTCTTGAGTAGTAGATGTGCCGAAAAATCCTTTTTTGTTTAAGTGTGGCAATATGTAAAAAGTGTGGCAATATGTATATCGTAGGATAGGTCTTGAGTAGTAGATGTGCCGAAAAAATTTCGTTTGATTTTTTTTTGAATTTTGACATTTTTTTCAGAAAAAATGGCAAAAATGTCATAGGCGTATTTGTTTGAGTTTTTTGTTCGGTTATTTTGTTTTTTTTTTCAAGTTATTTGTTTCACGATTCAAAATCAATCTATATCAATTAATTAAACTCTGAAATAATGTGTTGTAGCTATTTGGTTCGGAGGTCTATTTACATTTTCTATTTATAATAGCCGAATTTCGGCCACTGGGCGATTCCTAGTCTATATATAAATACGTAAGCAATATTTTTGCGGTACAATTTTAAAATATTTGCTCCATCAAAAGTGTGGCAATATATATATCGTAGGAAAGGTCTTTAGTAGTAGATGTGCCGAAAAATACCTTTTATTGAATTTTAACGATTTTTTCAGAAAAAATGGCAAAAATGTGATAATTGTGTTTTTTGAGTTTTTTGTTCGGTTATTTTGTTTGTTTTTCAAGTTATATGTTTCACGATTCAAAATCGATCTATATCAATTAATTAAACTCTGAAATAATGTGTTGTAGCTATTTGGTTCGGAGGTCTATTTACAATTTCTATTTACAATGTCCGAATTTCGGCCACTGGGCGATTCCTAGTCTATTTATAAATACGTAAGCAATATTTTTGCGGTACAATTTTAAAATATTTGCCCCATCAAAAGTGTGGCAATATGTATATCGTAGGATAGTTCTTGAGTAGTAGATGTGCCGAAAAATCCTTTTTTGTTTAATTTTGACAATTTTTTCAGAAAAAATGGCAAAAATGCCATAGGCGTATTTGTTTGAGTTTTTTGTTCGGTTATTTTTTTTTTAAGTTATTTGTTTCACAATTCAAAATCAATCTATATCAATTAATTAAACTCTGAAATAATGTGTTGTAGCTATTTGGTTCGGAGGTCTATTTACAATTTCTATTTATAATGGCCGAATTTCGGCCACTGGGCGGTTCCTAGTCTATTTATAAATACGTAAGCAATATTTTTGCGGTACAATTTTAAAATATTTGCTCCATCAAAAGTGTCGCAATATGTATATCGTAGGATAGGTCTTGAGTAGTAGATGTGCCGAAAAATATTTTTTTTTTGAACTTTGACAATTTTTTCAGAAAAAATGGCAAAAATGTCATAGGCGTATTTGTTTGAGTTTTTTGTTCGGTTATTTTGTTTTTTTTTTCAAGTTATTTGTTTCACGATTCAAAATCAATCTATATCAATTAATTAAACTCTGAAATAATGTGTTGTAGCTATTTGGCTCGGAGGTCTATTTACAATTTCTATTTACAATTTCGGCCACTGGGCGATTCCTAGTTATAATTATTCTAACAAGAACAATTCTAACATTATAAGTACCGAAAAATAATCAAATCTAATTTAATCTTACGACGGTATAAAACTGTATTGTATTAGTCTGCAGTTAATTAAAATAAATTAATATTGTGACAATTATTGAAGACAATAGAACACAACAACAATAGAACATCTTCAAGAAAATTCTCGTTACGAAAAAAATATAAAAATCAATAAAACCAAATAAACGTAACCAAAGTAAACATAAAGTAAAGTAAATCTATTAGAGAATAGGTATAAATCAACAAATTAAAAAAAAAGAGTAGATTTCACACCTAGGTGTCAATATTTGAAGATCGTCTTATTGTTGAAATAAAGGAAGGAATAAAAAAGGGTGTGTTTATCTAGAATATTACAATACCATCGAGGCTGTTTCATGTAGTATATATAAGAGGTGTTCTTCGAGGATAGAGATAGTATAAAATTGTTAGCGATACAAAAAGTATAAAAATATTAGCAGTGATATAGGCGAGTTAAAATTAACAGTGTTATAAGTAGAAAGTTATTGTAAGTGATATTGTGAAAAATTGTAAAAGAATTATAAGTGGTGAAATATTGTTAGTACAAGAAGAACTAAAAGGGGAATAGTAATAGGAGAAATATTTTTATTGTAAAATCTTGAACGAATAAAATTATAACGTTTAGAAAATCCATTGTGTTTTAAATTTCCTGATTTAGTGATCGAACTAAATAATTGTAACTTGGCTAAGAAACGTTACAACTGGTGTCAGAAGTGAAATTGGGAAATAAGATGGATTTGAATGGATTAAAAGTTCAAGATCTAAAGAGTGAATTGAAGAAAAGAAATCTTTCAACAACGGGAACCAAGAATGAGTTGAAAGAACGATTAATAAAAGCTATGGAAGCAGCTGGATTGGATCCAGAAAAATATCGTTTTGGGCAAAAAGATGAAAATCCAGATGCAGGAAATATTGAAGATAAAGATGGGGCTGTTGAAGCAACGAGGCAAGTCGTACCACCAAACAACGACTTTGCACAGTTAATGTCTATGATGAGGCAAATGAGTTTCAACATAAGATCAGATGTTAAGGCAAATATGGAACTCATGAGTAATGAAATGAAAAAGTTAGATGTCAACATCAATCAACAGTCTGCAAACATCGATCAACAATTAGCTGCAAGTCGAGAAGAAATAAAGCAATAGTCTGCAAACATCGATCAAAAATTAGCTGCAAGTCGCGAAGAAATAAAGCAGCAGTCCATAACCATCAATCAACAGTCTGCAAACATCGATAAACAATTGGCAACAAATCGAGAAGAAATGAAGCAAATAATGGAAGAAAAGATTCTTCAAATGTCAAACACATTCCATGGAGAGATCGAGAAAGTACAACAAGAAGTAAAGCATTTTGAACAAAAAGTTCTCGATGAAAACCAGAAAGTACAATCAATGGTTGTGAATTTTGAAAAAAAGGCTTCAAGATGTTGAAATTAATGGTAAAACAATTCACATGGTTCAACAAACACAAAGCATAAAGTTAAAACCGCCCCCATACGATGGTACATCATCGTTTGGAATTTTCAAATTCCAATTTGAAACAGCAGCTGATCAGAAAAGTTGGAACGAAACACATCGTGTGGCAGCTTTAATATGTTAGGAAATAAAAATCCCCGTTATCCCTATTACGTGTTACCCTATGGTAACAACCGTTCTCACACCATCGTCACTTGCATTTCTTAAATCCAGTCCAACACCTTCGTGGTCTTATTTCTTTTATTGTTTCAAAATTGTTCCCATGATATATGAAGTTTTCATGGACAATTACCTCAACGGTGATATTTGAATAAAATAACCTTCGTTGTTCCTATTCCAGTCTGCAAGTGACGGAAATGGTTTTCTATTTCTATGTAAAATTATAAAATTTGTAAAAAATTTTTTTCCCATCAAAAATTGCAAGTATTGCCATTTTTTTTATTTTTTTCTTAAAACTCAGAAAATCGAAAAAATTAGAGAAGTCAGTCGGTGGTAAACTAGTGAATAGTTGATGTAATTCTAATAATAGTTGAGATAATTTAAATAATAATTAAAATCCAAATAGTAATAGTGATCATTTTGGACTTAAAATAGTTACATTTTAAGATTATTGAGAAATCTATATAAATTTTGTGTTTTTGTATTTTTTTGTGATTAACAAAAGATAAATCAATGAAAAATAACGTGAATAAAAATTAATTGTGTTTCTTTTGGTTATTCAAGTGGCAAAAAAAAAAAAATCAAATATTACATATTAAGAAACCAAAAGTACATGTTTTTAAGTAAATATAAATTACATAGTAAGAAACCAAAAGTACAGGTTCTTAAGTAATTATTAAGTACCTATTAAGAAACCAAAAGTACATGTACATATATGTTTTTTTTAAGAAAAGCGAAGCAACCAAATATGTTTGTTTGTGGATATTTAAATGACTAAATCCAAGATTATATATATATATAAGAAACCGAAACAATTGGTTTTTTGTGATGGTTAGAAATATTTAAAATATATAATTTAAATGATATCAGTATGAAATAAGAGAAAATTAAATAAAAACAAAATTTAGTGGAAGCCTCGTGTCTTTATATTATTTTTACCTGGGAACCCCATAGCAGCTGCATTAGGCTAAGAGTAAGTAATAATGTTTAGTACTTCTTATAGTCAAATTTTTTCTCAATATATAAAACTAAATCTATAAAATGAATAATAACCTTAAGAACATGTCGTAATAAACTACTAATAGTGAGGGTGTGTGGGTGTGAATTGAGTTAGCGAGGGCCGGGCAGTTCCAAAGATGACTAGGGTCTTCAACCCTCTACCGGCACCTTTTCTTATAAGTTTCAAAGTAATAGCTCCCGCTATCCCAGCTATTACAAATTGGCGCCGAAACAGGGACCTTATTTTTATTTATAAAAATAAAACAGAAAGGACCCTTGGAGGATCTTTTAATATAGTTTAGTAATTATGTAGTGAATTTTTTTCGATTAAATTAACTGTGATACACGCGCAGGAGTGGATGAGTTGGCCTTCGACTGACCATTCAACGAGTCTTACGAGCTCGCGCACTCCAGTTAGGTGATGGAATTGACTAAGGGATGGTTTGACACCGTCAGCAATGACTAGCTGAGAAAATATGACACAATGGTCGAGCAGATCATAGTGTTAGCCTACTAGTTAAAGCTGAATAGTGTACAATTCAACACTTAGATCAATTACTATCATATACGTTTATAATTTGAGCCCCGTTTTCTGATTAATTTATTGTTTTAGAACGTATTCGTTTAATGTGTTTGGTGGGAGTGAACGACTCAAGGTATGGTACTGACTGATCATAAGAGGGCAAAGGTTAAATTTGCATCTTTGAAGGTCTAGTGAGTTCTTGTGGCTCTGAGACTGGTCAACTCTTACAAACGATCATTTCCTCTCTTAGCTCTCAATACAGGTTCCAGGTTGTGATGGAGAAGCTGAAGTTACATCAGCTTAGAAAATACAGAGTGCAAGCTCTGGCAACTTGCTCTGGCTAGTTGTTGTGATTTCTCCGGATTCGTCATAAAACCTGAACACCTACTAACTTCCCAACCGTAGAGTAGCATACTTTTGATAGTTTAAATTTTTGTTCTTAGTTTTTTTTCTAAATTTATTTTAGCATCATTTTTGGAAGGGTACTGCCTAGCACATTACTCGGACACACACACAACACTCACACATATATTTTATAAATTAGCAAAATAAATAAATAGTAATAGTAATAAAACAGTTTACTTTCAGTTGATAAATAAATAACACATTCAGGAATTTTAGATCAACAGTCTTATTATAATTCTAATTAATAAATTAAATGGCCTAGAAATAATTTTTGACGTATAGTTTTAGTAAATATATAGATTGAGTAAAAATAATTTTTGCTTTTATTTTAATAAATAAACTTTTGCGTATAATTTTAATAAATAGATAAACTGACTATAAATAATTTTTGATTATAATTCTAATAAATAATTAATGGGCCTAAAAATAAGTTTGGCGTAAAATTTTAATAAATAAATAAATTGCCTATAAATAATTTTAGCTTATAATTTGAATAAATAAACTTTGGCGTCTTATTTTAATAAATAGATAAACTACCTAGAAATATTTTTGGCAAATAATTTTAATAAATAATTAAATGGCCCATAAATAATTTTTGCTGGTAATTTAATAATTAATTAAAGGCCTATAAAGAAGATCTGAATTGTTAGATTGTTAACAATTACATACAACCTAGAACATTTTGTTGCTCACTACTGACTCGAAGATTAGTATACAGTTTTTCGAATTCCCTGTGTACATACAGTACGAATTTGCTATTCCCTTGAAAGGGAACCACGTAATTTCCTTTACGGATAGTAGATTGGTAGATAGAGAGATAGTGATTAAGCAATTATACCTTCCAATTCAACCCTTTTGATGATCAAGTGTTAATTTTTTTTTTGGTTTATATTAAGTTTAATTAACCTAAAATTGAATCAGATAAGGGATAATACTTTTCTCTTGGGAATTCAGTTTAAATCTTACGCATCTCAATACTTCAAAAGTGACATTGCAAAATACCGAGAGAATCAGAAATGAATATTTATGAAAATATTTACAACAATAAATGTTTCCTCTGCACTGAAAAACTGAATTCAGACAAGTTGTTGGTAGAAGCACCCTGCACCCATGTTTTCCATGACAGTTGCATTGCAAAGTGGCTAGAAGAGGAGCCACATTGCCCCATTTGTAAAAGAAGCTGTCAACAGTCTGATGTGCATCTCTTGCCGGAGGATCGACGTCCCTTTTCCCCGATTTCACAAACAAGAAAGAATAAGGCACGGCCACAAACACCTGTGGTCAATCGGCAGCCAGAGTCTCTCGGTGCTATACCTAAGACGTGGATTCGACCGAATACTAGGGCTGAAGAAAAAAGGCAACAAGCTGAACGTGCAGGTGTAAAAGCATCAGAAATTGTCGCTAGTTCGCCAAAAGATAATCCGGGAAGACAAGACCAGCCAGCAGATAAGTCAGCAACGATGATCGATTTTTCCGTGATCCAACAGGCCATGGAAGTAAGCATTCGAAAAAGTATAGAACAGATGCAGAGAGCCTTTGACGAAAAATTTGCGAATCAGTTACTCTTTTCGGAGGGGGTGAAAACAGCTAGTCACCCACAAAATCTCTTTACATTGTCTATACATGCACCTAGGGGAAACCAAGGACCTCTTCAAAATTCCAGGAACCTAGGTAATATAAACCCCTCGTACGTAGCGAATCCTGCAGCTTATCGTCATCATTCCTTAAACGAGAAACACTCCACCATCATTCGTAGCTGGAATGTCTCTTTCAGTGGAAGACCAACGGAAATGGAGGTGGGAGAATTTATATATCGAGTGAGCACTTTAAATAACATCGCTTTCCCAGGTAGTTATGATGCGGTTGTGGCTCATGCTCACTTATTATTCACAGAAAAAGCTTCAGAATGGTATTGGAGATTCCATCACCGTACTCCACGTTTTAATTGGCCCGAACTGTGTATGGCTCTACGTACTGAGTTTGGTGATCGTAGCACCGATGAAGAAATAAAAGAGAGAATGCGAGGCCGTAAACAACGTCAAAATGAGAACTTTGACTCTATGTTTAATGACATTTTGAGGCAAAGTGATCGGCTCAGTGTTCCAATAGCTGGTAGAGAATTATTGAATATACTGTTGAACAATCTTCGCAGTGAAATACGAAGAGAATTGTGCTACGTTGAGGTATTTACAGTTGAACATCTTCGCGACCTCTGCCGTAAACGGGAAAAACTTCTAGCTAGTCTACCACTGCCACCTCGTAACTTTCCTCATCGCCCTACACAGACGATATCCGAAATCGCTCCATCTACATCATATCATTATCCTGCGACTGAGGATACGCTTTCTTCATTACCTGATACTATTCCTGAATCCAACAACCTACCGCAGATTTCTGATGACCCCGTAATTTCCGATGTCTCAGCTATTCATAATTCCAACGGTCATCGTGAGCCAAACAGAACTTTAATTTGCTGGAACTGCAAGCTAGAAGGACACCGGTTTCAGGATTGTCTACAACCACCTCGACTTTTCTGTTGGAGTTGTGGCAACGAGGGGGTTTACAAATCAAATTGCACTAGATGCTATTTAAACAAGACCGGGAGCGTGCAGAACATCCAGTCACGCTCCCAAAAGCCAACCCAATTTTAAAGTCAAACACCTCACTTCACCCAACTCCACCTTTAAGAATGCGTTGCCCAGAGGAGTTGGGAAGTAAAACTATTTTGAAGCGAGATTCATCAGCTTGTACTAAATCGTCTATACCTCATCACTCATTTAAATCACTTGAGCAGAGACTCAAAGAATATATGGCACTAAGAACCAGTCTTGGAATTAATGCACTTACAACATCTCGTAAGTATACTCGTTCAGCATTGCGTATTAGAAATTTCTGGAAGAAACGACGATCCTTTCGGTCATCGATTATATCCTCAATCACATCAGTGAAAGATGATCTCCGCGCTTATGCTGAGGTTCAACTTTTAGGCAGCACAAGAGTCGGATTACTAGATAGCGGAGCGTCACTTAGTGTAGTGGGAGGCACTTTCGCACTAGAGCTTCTCCGTACCCCAACACTATTTACACGTTCATCGGTAAAAGTTAGAACAGCGGATGGCGCTAGCCAGAAAGTGGTAGGACATCTGAACACTGAGATAAGGTTCCAAGGTCGGACAAAGTCCCTAGATCTCGTAATTATACCATCTCTCACACAAAACCTCTATCTAGGTATTGACTTCTTTCGGTTGTTCAACCTGTTTCCACCGTTAACAAATCAGATCCCGAAAAAAACCGAAACCTCGGTAATATGTACTTTGACAGCTGACGAGGAAGGGAAACTGCAAGATTTCATTCAGCTGATTCCGTCTTTTGCGAAAATGGGATTGGGCAGGACGCATGTATTGACTCATGTCATTGATGTTGGCGATGCAACCCCTATCAAACAACGCCACTATCCAATATCTCCTGCAGTAGAGAAGTTAATGGGGGAGGAGCTGGACCGCATGTTAGCTCAGGGTATCATTGAGGAATCTGATAGTGACTGGAGCTCGCCAGTGGTCTTAGTTCGAAAGCCAGGGAAGCTTCGTCTATGCATAGATTCGCGTAAGGTGAACAGTGTAACGAAAAAAAATGCATACCCCTTACCACAGATCGAAGGAATACTAAGCCGACTCCCGCAAGCTAATTACATCTCTAGTTTAGACTTAAAGGACGCCTTTTGGCAGATTCCCCTGGATGAGGATTCAAAAGAAAAAACAGCGTTTACAGTCCCAGGCCGTCCTCTTTATCACTTTGTTCGTATGCCTTTTGGTTTGTGCAACTCACCACAGACGATGTCTAAACTGATGGATCGAGTAATACCATCAAGGTTGAAGACTCAGGTCTTCGTATACCTAGACGATCTTTTAATTGTGACAGATACGTTTGAGTCACATCTTCATATATTAACTGAACTGGCAGGCTGTTTAAAGAAAGCTAATCTCACCATAAACATTGAGAAGAGCAAATTTCTGCAATCCGAGATCAAATATCTTGGGTATGTCATTAGTAGAGCAGGGATTAACATCGACCAGGAGAAAGTTGCAGCAATATCAGAGTTCCCAGTTCCTTCGTCAGTGCGCCAGGTTCGTCGATTTTTAGGGATGTAAGGATATTACCGACGGTTTATTTCCGACTACTCTTCGATTGTGACACCTATTACTGAGTTATTAAAGAAATCCCATGGTAAATTTAAATGGACTGTTGAAGCCGATGCAGCTTTTGTCAATATCAAGAAAGCTTTGAATTCAGCGCCAGTGCTGGCCAACCCAAACTTTTCAGAACCATTCATATTACAGTGTGATGCAAGTAACGATGGAATAGGCTGCGTGTTGACTCAATTAGGAAAAGATGGCAGTAAACATCCGATTGCATACATGTCTAAGAAATTAAACCCAGCCCAAAGGAACTACTCCACTAGCGAAAAGGAATGTCTGGCAGTAGTTCTAGGAATAAAAAAATTTCGAGCGTTCGTTGAAGGGCACCCATTTAAAGTAGTAACCGACCATTCTGGTTTAAAGTGGTTGATGAGTCAGAAGGATTTATCAGGACGACTGGCGCGCTGGAGTTTGAAACTTCAAGGGTACACCTTTGACATTGAGTACCGAAAAGGCAGTTTAAATATAGTTCCGGATGCATTGTCAAGAATAAACTCCGTAGACTTGATTGATACCGTGACCGATAACTTTTCCCAAGCAATTGATTTAGATTCACCAGCATTTCAGTCTATCAAATATATAGAGTTAATTAAAATCGTCGAGGATGGGAAAGAAGTACTACCAGATTTACGAATGGAAAAGGGTAGGGTTTATAAGAAAGTTGGATTCACTTCGTGTTTAGAAGGTAAGTCGTGGAAGCTATGGGTTCCCGAAGAACTAACCCACAACTTGATTGAAATAGCACACGCAGCACCAACGGCAGCCCATGGCGGAATAGCTAAAACCTTACATAAGCTACGTCGTTTTTATTACTGGCCGAGAATGTTGTTCCAAGTACACTCGTTTGTATCCCAATGCAAGATATGTAAAGTAGTTAAAGCTCCCAACCAAACATTACGTGCACCAATGATAGCTCCTCTAAGAACCGAGAGGGTAATGCAACGATTATATATTGACTTATTAGGCCCGTACCCCAGGACAAAAAATTCTAATATTGGACTGTTGATGGTACTAGACCATATTTCCAAATTCGTGTTCCTGTTCCCCCTTCGCAGTTTCACTTCTACTCCAATCTGCAATCTTCTGGAAAGTCAAGTATTTCATGTGTTTGGTTGTCCAGAGATTGTGGTTTCGGATAACGGAACGCAATTTAAATCCAAGTTTTTCCAACAATTCCTAGCGAAGTATGGTATAAAACACAGGGCAAATGCTTCCGAGAGAGTGAACAGGAGTGTGCTCGCCGGAATCAGAGCCTTCTTAAAGGAAGATCACACCAAATGGGATAAAAACTTGAGTGAGATTTCTTGTGCTTTGCGCAGCTCATATCACTCTACCATCGGCTGTTCTCCTTACTACGCTTTGTTTGGTCTCCCCATGATCACGCATAGTTCATACTACACTCTACTAAGGAAGTTGGATTGCCTGGAGGAGTCCAGTGACTGTTTAGATCGCGCTGACACTCTGTCTAACATTCTAGCAAAAGCTTACTAACTAATAGCAAAAGCTTTTGTGACCAGTGCTGCGCGATACAACCTGCGGGCCCGTAAAAATTTGTTCCAACCGGGTGAAACGGTTTTTCGACGAAACTTCATTCTGAGTGATGCAGGCCGAAATGTCTCAGCTAAACTAGCACCGAAATTTGTAGAGGCCAAAGTACTCCAATTGGTCGGAAATTCATCTCTAGAGCTCGAAGACATAGCGTCCAAACGGGTGGGAATTTATCACACCAAGGATGTGCGGAAATAACACATGTTAGGCTTAAGTTGTTATTCCATGCCTAATAAAATTCCACCTTATTAGATCTGATCTAACTGGATCTTTCGTGTTATTACAGGTCATTACAGACTTGCTGTTACAACGTCACAATAATTAATTTACCATCATGCAGAAGAGTGAAATTCTGACCTTCATCCTAGGTCTAAGCGTATTGGTCCTCCTTGAAGGCAAGGTCATACATACAACAGAAGGCAAAATATGGAAGCTACTAGACGCCGAGTGTGAGGTACTCGTTGACAATACATCTATAAGGGCTAATGAAACCAAACATCTGTTAGTATATGGCTTATTAACATACAATTGTAGCAAGGAACAAGGTCACATAGTGTCAACGGTGAAATGCCAAGCATGTGGGATATATTGCTCCATTAATGAAATCATCCCGGGTTGTACTCAACGTAGTGTACATATTATCGTAGGAATAATCACGAGTATTCTACTCGTGGTAGCGTTGAGTTTGATTTTCAGGAAGTTATGCGACAAGTCGTTTGAGTCCCTAGAATATCGGATTTTCAGAAGACAAATTCAAAGACTAGATAATAAGAGACTAAAGAGAACGAACCGCCTAAATGCGTTATCATCCTTCAGGCTCGTTCCGAGATTCAACTCTCTAAACCCCGAACTGCCACCCAGAGTCAGAGAAAAGGTTAATCGAAGACGATCCGCCATTCGTTTAGAACATTCCTCGCCTGTAAGAGCAACGCCTCCTCCTTTACCACCCCGCTCACGCACAAATACTGGTGCTCCATTACGTCCAGTCCATGTGCTACTGACCATTTGTCTTTTAATTACAGTTATAAATAGCTGTGACCAAACCCTATTTTTGGAGTCAACGGGAAGAATATGTTCAAAAGAAAAGTGCCATGCTAGTAATATGTATGCGTTTAGTCTAAAGTTTGGAGAGAGCATCTGTTTTCAGGATCGTACAAAGGACGTGTTTAGGTTGAGCATATCCAATTCACATATATTAGACAGATATGATCCGCTGTATTTGACCTCCAATTACGAAATACAAATGCTTAGGACTCATTCCGAGTGTAAAGGAGCGGGAAGCTGCTGGAACGGGGCATGTCAATTATATGAAAAGAAATGGAGAGACACTGAGTTCAATAACAGTACGATCGTGGGTCAAGGTTGTAATACAAATACCTTAGGGTGCGATACGTTATGCTTTTACCAAACTTCTTGTACTTGGTACGCCTGGTCGTTAAAGGAAACGGAAGACTACGCAACGGTCTACCAACGGGATAGCTCCATATGGGAAATCGAAATATCCGTTGAGTACAAAGGTATCATCCGGACGGTGAAACTAAACTCCAACAAGGTAGATTTTGATCTGTCAGACACATCAGATGTTGGTAACGATAAACTGCCCATGTTAGTGACTTCACTCATACATGAGAGTTATTACACCTCACAATTCGTGATTAGAGACCGTTCCGTTGTATATGCCGTAGATGCAAATGACCTAAATACGTTAACTTCCGGGAAAGTTGGTGATTATCAAATATCATTAGATAATAAGTCTCGAGCGTTCGAAGCCCTGAACGTCTATTGTTCAGCTAGGTCCTGTAGAGCAGGATGTATTATACCTCAACCCGGGCTCGCGCGATTTAGAAAAGATAATTTAAAGACCTGGAAAGAAAAGAAAGTGGTTACTGTTGACGATTCCAAACTGTGGGTAAGACGGACTATAATGGCTGTGGCAAACATTATGTTCGGAGACATCGACCTCATGAACCTATATGTTGAGCCTGCTCATTGTCTAATACGCCAGATTACATCCTATGGGTGTATAGGTTGTAATATGAAACCGTATGTGGTGCTTCAAGCGTACAACATTAAAACCCCCGGAATATTGCCTTTCACTTCAGACTGTTCGTTCCAGACCCATTATGTGAGCTGTAATCCTAACCCGTATATTCTGGAACACGACAACACTGAACGGTCGTGCAGTTTGTATATAAAGAGAACGAACCAAACGGTCAATATCACCATCCATTACCAATTCGTAGGAGTAGTTAGGGTTCCCACGCCACAGGTGCTAGACTCCACCTTCGGACAAATTTCTAAAGATTTGCTGACCGCGCCTGAATTTATTAAATCCTTAAGTTTCTCCTTCGCCACCTTTACTCTTGCTACTGTGGTGGTAACCTCTGTCATCCGAGTTTGTAAAGTCTTATTAGTAAGTAAGTTTAATGGTGAGGTGGAACGGGCTACGGCCCGCAATTGATTTGATGGACCCACTGCATAACTATCTACCAATGATATAAAATTTTAGCTTATTTCTTTCTCTAAATCTAATTTAAATATCTTTTCCTTTAGTACGTTCCACTTAATGGGATTTCCTCTTTCAGATCAAAGCAGCTGTATGCTGCAGCTATTTGTTCTGTGTTGTTAGGAAATAAAAATCCCCGTTATCCCTATTACGTGTTACCCTATGGTAACAACCGTTCTCACACCATCGTCACTTGCATTTCTTAAATCCAGTCCAACACCTTCGTGGTCTTATTTCTTTTATTGTTTCAAAATTTTTCCCATGATATATGAAGTTTTCATGGACAATTACCTCAACGGTGATATTTGAATAAAATAACCTTCGTTGTTCCTATTCCAGTCTGCAAGTGACGGAAATGGTTTTCTATTTCTATGTAAAATTATAAAATTTGTAAAAATTTTTTTTTCCCATCAAAAATTGCAAGTATTGCCATTTTTTTTATTTTTTTCTTAAAACTCAGAAAATCGAAAAAATTAGAGAAGTCAGTCGGTGGTAAACTAGTGAATAGTTGATGGAATTCTAATAATAGTTGAGATAATTTAAATAATAATTAAAATCCAAATAGTAATAGTGATCATTTTGGACTTAAAATAGTTACATTTTAAGATTATTGAGAAATCTATATAAATTTTGTATTTTTGTTTTTTTTTGTGATTAACAAAAGATAAATCAATGAAAAATAACGTGAATTAAAATTAATTGTGTTTCTTTTGGTTATTTAAGTGGCAAAAAAAAAAAAATCAAATATTACATATGAAGAAACCAAAAGTACATGTTTTTAAGTAAATATAAATTACATAGTAAGAAACCAGAAGTACAGGTTCTTAAGTAATTATTAAGTACCTATTAAGAAACCAAAAGTACATGTACATATATGTTTTTTTTAAGAAAAGTGAAGCAACCAAATATGTTTGTTTGTGGATATTTAAATGACTAAATCCAAGATTATATACTAGGTCATTCAATAAGTCCGTAGGATGACACATAGATGGCGTTACTAGAATTTTTTCCATATGATTTTTATTTAGTACTAACCTTCAAACGATACGTGTATAAATTTGACAGCAATCTGACTATTTATTCGTGAGTTATAGCATTTTGTGTGAAGCAACTTTTGTTTTTGAAAAAAAATGGAAAAAAGTGAATTTCGAATTTTAATAAAGCATTGCTTTTTGATGAAAAAAAATACAGTGGAAACCAAACAATGGCTTGATAAACATTATCCAAACTCTGCTCCATCGAGACAAATGGTAGAGAAGTGGATGACTGAATTTAAATGTGGTCGTACCAGCACAAAAGATGCAGAGCGCAGTGGACGCCCAAATGAGGCTGTTATTCCAGAAAACATAAAAAAAATCCACAAATTGGTTATAAACGATCGCAAATTGAAGGTGCACGAAATAGCTGACATTGTAAAGGTAGCAGATGGTAGTGTTTTTACCATTTTACATGAACATTTGGGTATGCGAAAGCTCTGTGCAAATTGGGTGCCGCGTGAGCTCACAGTCGACCAAAAACAACAACGAATCGATGCTTCGGAGGAGTCTTTGGCACTGTTAAACCGCAATAAAAGGGAATTCTATCGTAGATATGTGACAATGGATGAGACATGGCTTCACAATTACACACCAGAATCCAAAAGAGAGTCAGCTGAGTGGACAGCAGTCGACGAACCGAATCCAAAGCGAGCAAAGACGCAACAGTCGGCCGGTAAGGTGATGGCGTCTGTATTTTGGGATACGAACGGAATAATATTCATCGACTATCTCCAAAAAGGAACCACCATCAATAGCGAGTATTACTGTGAACTTTTGGATCGATTGTAGGCTGAAATCGCAAAGAAACGGCCACATTTGCAAAAGAAAAAAGTGTTGTTTCACCAAGATAATGCACCGTGTCACAGATCGATGAAAACGATGGCAAAATTGAATGAATTGGGCTTTGAATTGCTTACCCACCCACCATATTCTCCAGATTTAGCCCCAGCGACTTTTTCCTGTTTTCAGATCTCAAGAGAATGCTTGCTGGAAAGAAATTTAAGTCCAATGATGAAGTAATCGCTGAAACTGAGGCCTATTTTGACGAGAAAGAGAAATCGTACTATAAAAGTGGTATAGAAAAGTTGGAAAATCGCTATACTCGTTGTATCGCCCTCGAAGGCAACTATGTTGAATAAAAAAATCGAGTTTTGTCAAAATGTTGTTTTTTTCTTACTTATCCTACGGACTTATTGAACGACCTGTTATATATAAGAAACCGAAACAATTGGTGTTTTTGTGATGGTTAGAAATATTTAAAATATATAATTTAAATGATATCAGTATGAAATAAGAGAAAATTAAATAAAAACAAAATTTAGTGGAAGCCTCGTGTCTTTATATTATTTTTACCTGGGAACCCCACAGAAGACAACGCCGATAGAACCAGCAGCTGCATTAGGCTAAGAGTAAGTAATAATGTTTAGTACTTCTTATAGTCAAATTTTTTCTCAATATATAAAACTAAATCTATAAAATGAATAATAACCTTAAGAACATGTCGTAATAAACTACTAATAGTGAGGGTGTGTGGGTGTGAATTGAGTTAGCGAGGGCCGGGCAGTTCCAAAGATGACTAGGGTCTTCAACCCTCTACCGGCACCTTTTCTTATAAGTTTCAAAGTAATAGCTCCCGCTATCCCAGCTATTACAAATAGTGGCACTGAAGGGTGAAGCAGCAGAAACAATACAAGCAGTTCCAGAACAAGATCGAAGGAGCTACAATGAGATCATGAAAGCTTTAGATCGCAAATATGGTAGTGATCACAATCGGGAGATATACACACTTGAGTTGAAGGATCGCTACCAGCGAATTGGAGAAAGTTTGCAAGAGTTTTCGTCTGCGATCGAACATCTGGTTCATATGGCACATGGAAATACATCACCAGACTATATGGAAAGAATGAAGATAGATGCGTTCATCGACGGCATAAGAGATCCAGAGACGCGGAAGTCAGCTGTGATGACACCTAAAGCTACGTTTGCTGAAACAATAGCTTGTGCGTTGACTAGTGAGACAGCACAAGCAATTGTCAAACCAACAATTAAAGTACGCCGTGTAGAAATGAAAGAAGAGGATAGTTTTAGGCCTCAAAGAAGATCCCGAGAATTCAACAGTAGAATAAGATGTTGGGTATGTGACAAACTTGGTCACATATCTCGAGAATGCAGAGAGGCCAGACGAAAACGTGGAAGGTCAACATCGCCAATCAGACGGAGATCATCTGAAGAACAGGCTCAAGCGGGAGAGGATGGTCAAATAGCAGCGGAAGGGTTAAACTAAAACGAGTCAGCTTTAAGGGGCGTAAGCTGGCTTCCACAACCGAATGCCCCATAATCTCCATCCTTATTTCAAGAATCGCAAGGAATGGTGACAGTTTAACGATTGGAGCTGAAATTGATGACAAAAACTGTACTATTACACCAGAAACTGGAGCAACTCGCACAATAGTCCGTACAGATTTACTAAAAGGGGAATTACAACCAGCAGAAAAATATCGAATACAAACAGCAACAGTTGAAAGTGCAACTATCAGGGGAAGCAAAATTGCTGATATAAAAATAGGAAATACGCACTTTCAGCATGAAGTTCTAGTGGTAGACATCGTTGATGAAGTAATTTTGGGCATGGACTTCATGAGGCCGAATGGATTTGTAATAGACGCTGGAAATGGAGTACTCAAGTATGGTAGCGTAGAGTTGGTTCTTTGGATGAATGGTGCAGAATCAAGTATGAGGCGAATAATATTGGAACATCGCGAAAAGCTGCCACCTAATACCGAATCAATCGTCTGGGGAAGATTGGAGGGAGATTCTGGGTCACCAAGGTTGTGGGTTGTGGAAGCCAATGAAAATGATCTACAACATCAAGAGATCATTATAGGGAAAACATTAGTTGTACCAGATGAAAACTTAAGAATACCGATAGGAACACTAAATCTGTCAGACAAAACAAAAACCCTCAAGAAAGGAACAATCGTCGGTAAATGTGAAGAAGTAACTACCATTGTGAAATGTGAAAAACAGCACACAGAAGGGAAAGTCGAAAATCAAACGCAGAAGAAAGAAATGCAAAATCTACTACAGAAGTGGACAATAAAGCTTACAAAAGAACAAAAGAAAGAAGCAGAGCAGTTGCTCGAACGTTATTCGTCCATCTTCTGCAGAACATCAGCAGACAACGGAAGAAGTAATCTGGTTAAACATAAAATTGACACGGGAGGAGAGATGCCGATTTGCCAAGCACCAAGAAGATTACCATTAGCAAAACGGGAAGAAGCTGATAGAATGGTAAAGGATATGAAAATGGCTGGTGCTATCGAGCAATCAGATAGTCCATGGAGTTCACCTGTGACCTGTGGTTTTAGTTGGAAAGAAGGATGGAACTATGAGATTCTGCGTCACTTACAGAAAACTGAATGCAGTAACAAAGAAAGATAGCTACCCATTACCTCGAATTGATGATACCTTGGACACATTTTTAGGTGCCAAATTATTCTCAACATTAGATCTACAAAGTGGTTATTGGCAGGTAGAAGTCCAAGAAGAGGATAGAGAAAAGACTGCGTTTAGTGTGGGTAGTGGGCTATGGCAGTTTAACGTTATGCCATTCGGACTATGTAATGCTCCCGCAACATTTGAACCTTTAATGGAACGTGTGCTGAAAGGATTTCATTGGAGAACGTGCCTTGTGTACTTGGACGACATTATTGTAATGGGTAAGGATTTCGATGATCATTTGAAGAATTTATAAGAAGTCTTCGAGCGAATCCAAGCAGCAGGACTAAAATTGAGTCCAAAGAAATGTACACTATTCAGAGAAGAAGTAAAATACTTGGGGCACAAAGTAACAACAAATGCAATACACACAGATGCTGAAAAGATCACAGCAGTAACAGAATGGCCAAGACCCAAAAATTTACATGAGCTTCGCAGATTTCTGGGATTGTGCACTTACTACCGACGTTTTGTACCAGGATTTGCCAATGTTGCTAAGAGTCTGCATGAGCTCACGAGGAAGGATAAAGCTTTCGAATGGACCGAAAAGCACAAAAATGCGTTTGTGGAGCTGCGAAAAAGATTGTGTACTGCACCAGTTCTGGCTTACCCTATACCAAATTTTAAATTCATATTAGACACAGATGCCAGCAATGATGGTATAGGAGGAGTGTTATCTCAAGAAATTGATGGACAAGAAAAAGTAATAGCTTATTACTCAAAAATACTGTCCAAGCCAGAAAGGAATTATTGTGTAACCCGTAAAGAATTGCTAACTATAGTGGAATGTGTAAAACATTTTCACAAATATTTGTACAGCCAAAAATTCCGTTTGAGAACTGATCATGGAGCGTTGAGGTGGCTACTACAATTTAAGTACCCGGAAGGACAAGTAGCACGATGGATTGAACGCTTACAGGCTCATGATTTCAACATTGTCAAGAAGACCATGCCAGGTGGAATGCAAGCACTGTAATCGGGTGGAGAGTAAGGAAAACATTATTGATGTCAGACTTCTGCAAGTGCTTCCTAGTGAAGACTGGACACCTGAAGTAGTAAGGAAGGAGCAACTGGAAGATCCTAGCTTAGCACCAATAATAAAGTTCAAGGAAAAGGGAGAAAAACCTGCATGGAGTGAGATTGCGGATAAAACTCAAACATTGAAGGCATATTGGGCACAATGGGACCTCTGTATTGAAGAGAATTTGAAAAGAATTTGGGAAAGTCCTGACGGATCAGTTAAAGAATCAATGATAGTAGTTCCCAAAATAAGAATACCTCAAGTAATAAAGGAATATCATGAAGGAACCAGTGGAAGTCACCTGGGTATTAACAAAACCCTTGCTAAAGTACGGCGTAGATTTTATTGGTCAGGAGCACGTCAATCGGTAGTGGAATGGTTTCAAGCATGCGATCAATGTGCGGCTGCAAAGGGACCTGCAAGAAGAAGTCGTGGTAATATGAGGCAGTATAATGTAGGAGCACTATTCGAGAGAATTGCAATGGATGTAGCTGGACCATTTCCGACTTCTGATAACAACAACAAATATGTGCTAGTCATAATGGATTATTTTAGCAAGTGGCCAGAAGTGTGTGCAATACCAAACCAAGAAGCAACAACGATCGCTGAAGCAGTAGTTAGCAATTGGATAAGTCGCTACGGAGTACCGATGGGGATTCACACAGATCAAGGGAGAAATTTTGAATCTACCATATTTCAAAAAATTTGTTAGATGCTTGGAATTAATAAAACTAGAACAACTGCTTCACATCCCCAATCAGATGGCATGGTGGAAAGATTTAATGCTACTCTTGAGAAATATCTAGCAAAAGTAGTAAACAAGAATCAACGTGATTGGGACCGTCATATTCCGTTATTCTTGATGGCTTATAGATCAGCAGTGCATGATACAACCAAAACGATGCCAGCTACAACAATTTTGGGAAATGATTTAAGGCTACCTGGTGATCTGAAGTTTGAAATTATTCCATCGTCAACATTATGTGTCCAAGATTATGTTAATAAACTTCAAAAAGAACTTGAGGAGGTACACACGTTTGTCAGACAGAAAGCACAGATATCCAGTGATCGAATGAAGGCTCGGTATGACATTCGCGCAAATAACAAAGGATTTGAGGAAGGACAACTAGTTTGGCTACACAATCCACAGCGAAGAAAAGGATTATCTCCAAAACTACAAACATCTTGGGAAGGATCTTATACCATCATAACAAAATTAAACGATGTCGTTTATCGAATAAAGAAAGGTCAACGAGTGAAACCAAAAGTCGTTCATCTAGAAAGATTAGCACCCTACAGAGGAGGAGATTTAGATTCTATTCGGGACGAACAGAAATAAGTGGGGGAGAATGTGACGATTATGGAAGACAACACACCAACAATAGAACATCTTCAAGAAAATTCTCGTTAGAGAATCATCTTCAAGAAAATTCTCGTTACGAAAAAAATATACAAATCAATAAAACCAAATAAACGTAACCAAAGTTATATCAAAATAAAGTTAATCTATTAGAGAATAGGTATAAATCAACAAATTAAAAAAAAGAGTAGATTTCACACCTAGGTGTCAATATTTGAAGATCGTCTTATTGTTGAAATGAATAAAAAAGGGTGTGTTCATCTAAAATATTACAGTATCATCGAGGCTATTTCATGTAGTATATATAATATAAGAGGTGTTCTTCGAGGATAGAGATAGTATAAAATTGTTAGCGATACAAAAAGTATAAAAATATTAACAGTGATATAGGCGAGTTAAAATTAACAGTGTTGTAAGTAGAAAGTTATTGTAAGTGATATCGTGAAAAATTGTAAAAGAATTATAAGTGGTGAAATATTGTTAGTACAAGAAGAACTAAAAGGGGAATAGTAATAGGAGAAATATTTTTATTGTAAAATCTTGAACGAATAAAATTATAACGTTTAGAAAATCTATTGTGTTTTAAATTTCCTGATTTAGTGATCGAACTAAATAATTGTAACTTGGCTAAGAAACGTTACAATATTTAAAATCTTTTTTTTAAATATCTAAAATTGCAATTAAAAAAATCCAATTCACAAAGTATTTGCAAATCTTAAAATCTTAAAATTCGTATTTGCAAATCATAAAATTTTATGAAGGAAAAACATATCGTTTCTAACTCTCCTGGTATTCATATGATTTAGTGTCCGAATGTAAGAATCTAACCAGCTTAGAAGCATTCCATTGAAGCCTTTCATGACAAATTTTGTCAAATGCCTTGGTAAAGTCAGTATAAATAGCATCTACTTAAAGTCCCGAGTCGACAGCTTCCAAAACATATTAAGAAAAAGTAAGTAAATTTGTTTCCACTGAACGCCCCTTGGTGAGCCATACTGGGTTATTATATAGTTGGAAAGTATCAGATTTAATTTAGTTACAATAAATTTTTCAAATAGTTTCGCAATTGCTGAGAGTATAGAAACAGGCCTATAGTTAGCTACACACTTTTTTGGACCACTTTTATGGATTGGTACAATGTTTGCTTTTTTCTAAAGAGTCGGAAACATACCACTTGATAATGATTTATTAAAAATAATGCAGATTGGATTAGAAAGATAAATCGCACATTTCTTTAATATCACAGGAGGGATCCGGTCAGGACCCATCCCTTTGTTAATATCCAAATTGCCACGAAAATTATAAATTTCACACGGTAATATATTAAAGCTCAAGATGTTAAGAGTGGATGTATCAATAGTTGGAGGAGCACAGAAAGATGGTTGAATAAAAACAGATTCGAAATACTTTGCAACCAAATTCGTAGTTTCTATGGGGGTGTTACCCCTTCATTACGGACAAAAGATTTAAGAAGAGCGAGTCCAAATAATTTAGAGTCACGTAGTATGTCTTCTTCAATCCTTTTCACATAACATTCATAATCATTATCCACCATTTTGTCAAGCTGCGACCTATAATAAATAGCTAAACGTGTTGTAATCCTGGATGTGATTATATTTTTTATAAAGGCTTTGAAATTTATGCTTTTTATGATACACAGTTGAAGTGGATTTAGAATACCACGAAGGGAAATTTGCACTTTTAATTTTCCTCTGTGGAACACACAGTTTTATACAGTCTCTCAACTTTAACCAAAATACATCCACCAAAAGATCCACATCGGACTCTTCGACAAAAAGTAAATTATAATCTATTTTATTGTAATTATAGTTTAATTCACTTTAGTAAAAATGGATTGTTTTTTTGTAATAAATGGAATTTTAATATTGAAGCAAAAATCGCGATAGGGGTGATGCAAATCTATTGGATTTGACAATATAGAACAGCTATTGATAATCTTTAACCTATCTTTAATACTCTTATTACATAGGCCTAAGTCCAACAACCTATTATTGTGATTTAGTGATAGTGAATTCACTATTGAGTTCATCTGATGTAGATTTGTGAAATTGATTGCATTACCCATGAGTATTGTTTTATCATTTGATGCATTACCATTACTTGAATTATTCTTAGATCTAAAAAGTCGGGGCATTATACACAGTTAAAAAAAAAATTGAATATGTAATGCAAATTGCTACACATATAGGTCTTACGGAAGTTTCCATTACAAAACAATACAAAGCTTGCTATATAAAGTTAAACTAAATATTTGCATCAATATTTAACAGAGTACTTGGAGTAAAATATAAAGCTTGTTGTTTAAAAATGTTTGTTATTTGCACTAAATAATATTACGCGCAACATTTTTTTAGTACGACATTTTAATGCAAATTACATCGTAATTTCGAGTTACTTTGATTATTACGCACCTGCCTAAATTAATCAAATTAAAATAAAAAAATTACAGCGGAAAAAATTAAAACATACATACCACCTTAATCACTATTATTATAGTCTTTCAGCTGAGAAGCGATAACTATAACATACATGAAACGATTTTAAATATATATTTCTAAAATGGATAATACTCTAGTGAATTTTGAAATTTCATTAAACTTTTAATATATTAAATGGTAGCAAGGTGCATTAAAACTTCTAGCTGTTCTATAGAAATAAATTATGATGCAAGAGTTGTTTTAAATTTTATAGATATGCATTAAAATTAGAGTTTGCAAAAAAACCGGATTTTTATAAACCGCGGTTTCAGGTTTTCAATTTGTAGAAACCTGCGGTTAGGGTTCGGTTTTCGGTTTTTGGTTTTTATTATAATGTGCTCAATTCAATGCAAAGATATTTACTTGAATTAATATATTTCTTCTTGTATCAAATAAGATTAGTTTTAAGTGAATGATCGCTAAGGCGAGATCTTAATTTACGACTAAAATTATCTGGAACCAAAAAAACGCGTTCAGATTCGGTGGGAGGATTAAGCCTTTATCAAAAGTTGCCTGTCTTATGAAATTTGACCTTGTAATACCTCGAATAGAAAACCGTCTTTTGTGGCCCATTCTCCAACAATCTAGAGAAGCTTTGTTCATAAAATAAACTAATGTTTTTTGTGTGAGTTTCTAATTAGATTTGTTGAAGCAACATTTGTGTCAGAATCGTGTGGCCTTTTACAAGAAATTTTATGAACATTTCGCATGTGGTTGATCATTGCAGACGTAGAACCCTTAGAATTGTTCACCCATCTGATCCACTTTTCAAAAAATTTAGCTCTATTGTTGGCATTGTTCGTAGATGAAATTTTTGTAAAATATTCCCAAATTGCTGTTGATGATGATGACATATTTTTTTTTGGAATATTGTTGCTTTGCAATTTCAACTGCGAAAAGTGTGAAGTTTAAAAGTAAATCGTCGCAAAAACAACCAAAGGCTGTAAAAAAGCCGCGCCATGTTTTTCTTTAGCTTGAAACTATCATTTTAACTATAACAAATAAATTCTTGTATCTTATTCTTTACAAAAACTTCTCAAATCATAAAGCACTAGTTATAAAATTTCTTAATGGCATTTTGTTTTCTAAACATCTAGCTATATTATATAATTTAAGTAATACTCTAGAGCTACATATCATAATTCTAAAATATATAATAAATATGCACATATATTAAAATTTATTTAAGCAGAGGAAATATAATTTATTTTTTTTTCTATAAAAAACCGCTCACTTTCACTTTTTTTTTTTTTTTTTTTTTTAATAAAATGTGATGTGTAGTAGGCATTACAATATGTGTCACAACAACACATAAAAACCTTTTAAGACCAAGGTCCCACAACAACATGCGTTCTAAGGATGTTAATTGACGCAAATCTGTTTTTTTTTTAGTTTTTTTTAATATTTTTTTGTTAAATAATTGATAACTAAACCATAAATCCTATCACATATAAAATATGACATAGGCCAATATTTCGTGATAGGATAGGGAAAATAAAAATAAAATAAGGGATAAAAAGCAAATTTGTTTTAAAAACTTGCGGGAACAAAACTAAAATTGGTTTGCCAATAGTCCAGCTAATGGCATAATCCCTGATTATGGGACGCAGTATATTTTTCAAAGATTAAAGCTCAGATATATAGTTATATGAAGGCTCGTTTCTTCGAGCAAGCTACAGCGTTCCAGCATCAAGGAATATTCATTAGCTAAGATTGAGAGTGCTACCGTTGACTGTATATAGTTCATCCGCCAGCACCCCTAAGGTATCACCTTGGCTAGTGATATCTCACTGCCATTGCCAGTGGTATGTGATATCTCACGTTAACTCATATGCCAATAACAGGGACTGGAGTACGCGGGGTTGTCACACCCGTGGATCAAAAAATAGAAAAAAATTACCAAATTAATAAAAACTGATCCCTCCATGCGTATGATCAACTGATCCCTCCACTTACATATTTCTTGAACAAAAACCTTGGCGCGACCTTTTCTCAATTAATTTAATAATGTCATTCCTAAGGTCTATTTTCAGACGACTGTGAAAAGCCGATGAATTCAACAGTGGACTTCTAATTATATTAATTAAGTCAGTATCATATTTTCTACAATTTTCCTGAAGTATAGTAATCTATTTGAAATTCCCTTTATATTATTACGGTATGTTTAATTTTATATAAGACATGATTTGCTGTAAGAATATCTAGCAAATGGCAACTATAACAATATAACGATGACTATGAAATAACATTATCAATAAATTTCTTTTCGTACTGAATTTTAACATTCATTGATATTCATTTAAGATTGCTATTATATCAATGGTTATTTCAATATAATGTTTATTATGAGTCAACCATAGTCACTATGCGGTTGGCCTTATTGTCATATTAAGAAAAGGTCGCACCAAGGTTTTTGTTCAAGAAATATGTAAGTGAAAGTGAGCGGTTTTTTATAGAAAAAAAATAAATTATATTTCCTCTGCTTAAATAAATTTTAATATATGTGCATATTTATTATATATTTTAGAATTATGGTATGTAGTTCTAGAGTATTACTTAAATTATATAATATAGCTAGATGTTTAGAAAACAAAATGCCATTAAGAAATTTTATAACTAGTGCTTTATGATTTGAGAAGTTTTTGTAAAGAATAAGATACAAGAATTTATTTGTTATAGTTAAAATGATAGTTTCAAGCTAAAGAAAAACATGGCGCGGTTTTTTTACAGCCTTTGGTTGTTTTTGCGACGATTTGACTGTTTTTTGTAAAGTTATACTATAATATGGGAGAATCAAATTATTATTATCCATATAAAATGTTTTCTACAGAGAACTTTACTCCCGATTTTTTATCAATCTAGGACCTAGGTGCAATATTTCAAAAAATAAAAGTATCGTTTTTATGTAAACAGGTCTCAACTCATGACATGAACAACTCATGAAAAAGTAAAAGAAATATTCGGAAATAAGTCTAAAGCAATGCATTCGAAAATTAATAAAATTATTACATACAACGGAAACACACACATAAAAACTATAGTCTTTGACTAATAATTTAAAAAAATTAACATAACAATTTTATAAAAGCTCTTGAGGATAGCATAAAAGCTTAAATCGATTGTTATTTACTCTAAATAAATAATAAACAAAACAACATTGTGCGAAAAAAGATGTGAAATGAAGTGTTTCGCAATTAAACAATTTTTTTAAAAATTCTTGATTATGTTCAGCCAAGTACCATTGGTGTCTTCCATAAACTTTATAGTCTATGATTGACTGAAAGTTTTAAAAAATTTCAGTTTTTACGGTTATATATCACCTCAATCTCGAAATCGGCACATATTTGTCATTTTCGCCTTATCTTACCACATAAATATACGTAAATACATATATTTTCATTTTCAGTGAGAAAGTCGTTGTGAATAATGGATAATCAACAATCAAGTCCTCACCATAAGGGTTTTGTTCTATTTTTTCAAACTACGGAACCCTTGAAATAATAATAAAATTTTCTCAAATTCTTTTCTTTATATCTCATAAAGCTTAAAAACACAAAATTTTAAAGCCTACTAAATTATTTTTTAATCTCATCACTTCAAAATAACTACCAACGTTCTAAAATAAAATGAAATAAAAATTAAAATTTATTATCGATATAACATTTGTTGGGTTCTCTCAGATAACAAATTTACATAATAGACCAAATATATGTTTTCACAACATCGTTTTCTTAACACATCAATAATAGGTCTTTTTACTGAAAGCATATTCTAAATATATTCTTTTTTCTAATACCTTTATAATTACCAACTTCCATTTAATATATTAATAAAACATTTGATGGGTTTTCTGGATACAAACATAACAAATATTTTTATCGAAAACAACTATATGTTTGCAAACTAATCTGGGTTCGTGTGTAAGTTTTTTAACTGTTGTTAAATATTACCAATATTGAGGGATAATAAATTTCAATTCGCATAATTTTTTCGCATAATTCGTTGGTTTTTGAAAATTCGCCAAAATGGTACTAAATTACTACATGCATATCAATGCTACCAACGTGGTATAAAAATTTGTAAAAACATTTTAATTTTACTAAAAGTTTGGGAAAGCAAAATTTTGATTTTATAAAATTTCAGAAAAAAGCATGAATGCTGACTTTTTTTACTAATGAGAAACATATAGTTAAATAAGATATACTTTTATTGATAACTTTGAATACAGTTGTAGAAAAAATGCAAATTATTCGAAATGAAAATTTTAACCTTTAAAATCTATTCGGTGCACAGTATATATACTAGTAGTGTCTTTCAAAACATGGCGCGCAAGACACTACCGCGTCTCTTGATTATTTAATATTTTTTCGTTATTATTAACAACAGTATATTAATTACACTAGTTTATAAATTTTGAACTTTTTTCGTCTCCCTGAATAAAACCCAACTTTTCTTATAGATTTGAACCTCCTGAACACGAATATCATACTCATTTTTTTTGGTTAGCTCTTGTTTTTGAGATATTCACGAAAAACCAATTTTTTCGGCGATCAAAAATGTTGTTTCGGTTTTCGGGTCTCATATTTTACATAACAAACAAATTAAATATATTAATGAAACATGTGCATAGTAAATATGCTAACAAACATTTTGAGCTATATTTTGTAAAAATCCATTAAGGATTCTGGAAGTTACAGTCGAAAAAAGTTGAAAAAATGCGAAAAATTCACGTTTTTTTAAAAATTTTCCATTTTCAACGCCATAAATTTTGAACGAATAAAGACACTAATTTTTTTTAATTTCTTGGAACCTATAGTAGCTTTATTTTTCTTTTTTTTAAGCTAAAAGATATGAATATTGGTGCAGTTTGCACCAAGATATTCTAGTTTTCCCAAATAAAGTCAAAACTCAAAATTTGGAACAAAAATTTAACTATAAGAATAAATTAAATTCTGCAACACAATTGATTTATATATAAGTTGTTTTCCTAGTAGATCTAGCTCCTCCCTTATTTTCCTCCCTTATTTTAGAAGTTGGAAAATATCAGTTAGTTGATTATGAAATGTCTTTTTTTGACAAAAGTTGTATTTTATTTGTATATGATTTTTCTCGAAATTGAGATTTTTTTTGTGAAGCTTTTTGACATGATCTAGCTCCTCCTACCTCGGATTTATTTTAGGAGTTGGAAAATATCAGTTAGTTGATTATGAAATGTCTTTTTTGGCGAAAGTTGTATTTTATTTGTATATGATTTATCTCGAAATTGAGATTTTTTTTTGTGAAGTTTATGACATGATCTAGCTCCTCCCACCTCTTACTTATTTTAGAAGTTGAAAAATATCAGTTAGTTGATTATGAAATGTATTTTTTGACAAAAGTTGCATTTTCTTTGTATATGTTTTCTCGAAATTGAGATTTTTTTTGTGAATTTTTTTGACATGATCTAGCTCCTTTCACCTCGGATTTATTTTAGGAAAATATCAGTTAGTAATGAAGATAGGCAGTTTTTATAAAAGGGTTGATTCTTTTAGCAGTATGTATTATATGTAACTTCCACAAATAAAACAATACGAATTTGGGCTATTTTTACACTTGAAACTTCTTGACGACGCCATTTAAATAAACTTGACTTTACACTTTACTAACAATTTATGTTGCTTTACAAGGCAGCTATCACTGTTGATTTATTGATTTTTAAAAACAATACACTATTTAAAATTTATATTGGTAATATTTTTTCTTTTTTAATTAATATTTTCACTTGAATGTTTGGAATTAAATTTATCCTCAGAGAAATTATATGTGCAACTAATCATACGACAATTATCTACTTAAAAAGAAACCTCATTAAACTAATTAAACGAAAGTTGGGAAAACCGAAAAACTATTAAAAAGGAGAAGTAATTGCTTTCTTAAATTAAACTATGATCATAAACGTAAGGAGTAACACAAGGTGGGTGGTGATAGAAAAAAATTTACATTATCGAAAAACAAAAAAAAGAGAAAAAAGAAAAGAAACAAACATTACAGGTATTAATAGACATAAATAGGGGCTTAACTTTATGGTGCTTGAACTAATTTAAATAGTTTTGATGTTATGATGTTTTGCCTCTCCTCACAATTCATTATCTTTTGTTTATATTTTTCTATATTCGTCTCACATCGATCCAATTCCCAACTTCGGAAACAAAAATGTAAATTATACTTTATTATTTTAAAATAATTCTTTACTGATGTTTGAGAATGACTGAGCTTTTAAAATTATTATTTATGGCACAATAAATTAAGTAAAAAATTATTTTTTCCAAATTTTGAGTTTTGACTTTATTTGGTAAAACTTGAATAACTTGGTGCAAACTGCACCAATATTCGTGTATTTTAGCTTAAAAGAAAGAAAATTGAAGTTACTATAGGCTCTAAGAAATTAAAAAAATTAGTGTCTTTATTTGTTCAAAATTTATGGCGTTGAAAATAGAAAATTTTTAAAAAAACGTGAATTTTTCGTATTTTTTCAACTTTTTTCGACTGTAACTTCCAGAATCCTTAATGGATTTTTACAAAATATAGATCAAAATTTTTGTTAGCGTATTTGCTATGCTCTTGTTTCATTAATATTTTTAATTTGTTTGTTTTGTAAAATATGAGACCCAAAAACCGAAACAACATTTTTGATCACCAAAAACTTGGTTTTTCGTGAATATCTCAAAAACAAGAGCTAACAAAAAAAAATGAGTATGATATTCGTGTTTTGGAGGTCTAAATCTATAAGAAATCAAGAATCACTCAACACTTATATCATTTACAAATTCAAACTCATCACTTATAGTTCAATATAACACTTTATAGAGTTTAATAACACAAAAAGATTTATTGGCCATACGGATTGCAATCCCGGGATCCCGACCCATTTTTATGATCCCGTAATCCCGGGATTAATGAAATAAAATCCCGGGATTAAGGAATTGTCAAATTTGCCGGGATTAATCAATTAAAACACAGAATCCTGTTTTGTTGATTTGTATTTTTTTTTATTTTTGATCATATGCAATGAGATCAAATATCACTGGCAATAGCAATGAGAAAATACTTGTTAATTAATTTATATAATTTATATCTTAGGGGTGCTAGCGGATAAACTCTATTCAGTCAGCGCTAGCACCTTCAATCTTTTTCCACTCTACCATGAAATATTGGCTAATGCCCTTGTAGCTCTTCAGGTTGTACTGAGCTATAGAAAAACAAAGCAACCCATTAGTTCGCGAGTTGACGAATGTCTCAAAACTAGCATAAGGGCAAGAAAAACCGAAACATTTTGAGCATTTAAGTATTTGCAGAATGGAAACTCTGCTTTTGTTGATGATACATCGAACATATTTACTGTTCCAAGTCGAAGCTTCATAAAAATTTTTATTGAAGATTATTAAACGTTACATCAGCAGCAGCAGACGTGGGATGTGAAACAGGTGATCCAACTACTCACACTGCAACATCATCGAACAGAGATGACAACCAAAATGTTACTAAGGATAAGGATTCAATGGATTTAGTAGAGAAAAGCAATTTGGAAGATGAACTGTAACGGAATTTAATTCACGCCTAATACCTATAAAAAAACTTTTTTGGTCAGAATGCAACAACATAAAATATTAAACTGGTCACCGCAATTGGTAGAGAAATGAAAATAAGTAAGCAAAGCCGTCATAGAGGAGCCCCTTTGCAGTGAATGTATAATAATTTATTGACCATTCCACCAAGAAGTGTGGAAGCGGAACGGTCTTTTTTATCCTTCGGAATTATTATTTACAAATAAACAAACAAGGTTTGACGATAAATAAGTTTGACGAATTATGTTTTCTAAAATCTATTTCTTAAATCATTCGAAAGTGTATGGTACTAGTTTTTCTTTATGTAATATTAATTAAGTTTTATTTTGGTTCTTCAATTTTTATTTTTTTAAGAAGTTGAATTAGTAAGTTATTGTTTTATATGTTTATTCTTTTCGACACTAAAAAATGATTAATTTGAAAATTGAGTTTTTTCTTAATTATTTATGGTTTTTCATACAAATTTTAAATCCCGGGATGCCGGGCTTTAAAATTTATGAATCCCGTAGTCCCGGCATTCATAAAACAACACGGGATTGCAATCCCTAATTGGCCAACAATAAAAGTTTAATAAAAAAAAATAAAATACAAATAAATTACCACTCTCACTTATATATTTCAATTTTATTTCATGTATAGTTAACAATAATAAAAATAATATTTAAACATTCGACTGCTCTAATTGAAAGTCAGAAAAGTTATGATTACCTTGGAAATGTGTTATTGTTACCTTGGCGATGTGTTATTGTAATGTATTGATGTTATTAATATAATCGACCTCGATATATATTCCTCATATATCAGTTTTTTCTTTATAAGTTTGCCTCCATATCCGGTGTATACATTCTTATCAACTGTTCAACACATTTTACCCGGCAGATGGCAAGTTAACAATAATTTTCCTCTGACCTGAAAAATCTGTTTTTAAGGTGCAAACACAATAGATCCGTTCCGTTATATTTGAACTGTCAGTTTATATGTAAAACGGAAATTAAAACACAATGAACGGAGGGGAAAAAAGCGAAACGGACACTACACACAAATTCAAACTTTTACGAAAGACATAACCTCAAATATTGTTTATTTTTTCTACATATTTATATTATAAATAAGCAGATTTCAACAAATTTCATAAAATATGAATATAATTTAGCAAATCTATAAAATAATACATAAAAATATAAATATAAATAAAATATAAGGTCTTGGATAGTTAAAGACGGAGCGGTTGTATTGTGTTTTATAAAACGAACTGATTGAGGCGGATAAAAAACGAACGGAATGGAACGAATATATTTTTTATTTATTTTCAGACAATCACATCGTAGCATTTTTATTTTCGTATTCTCACACACGCAAAATCTTATTTGAAGAGTTTACCGATATGAAGTATTTTATACTATGCGTATGTTTGCGGCAAAGATATGAAGTTTGTTTGCGTTTGTTCGTCACAGGCCGATCAATTATGGTTTGACAAATGTAAAAAAAAAGTAAGTTTTAGTTAGTGCTAACACATCCTCTTCACGTGACAAATATCATGCCAATGATATTGATAAAAATGCAACAGAAATATCAAAGATGGCTGTTGATGTTACAAAATATCATACTTATAGATTTTGACAGATATAAAACATCGTTTTTGTTTGTTTGCAAAACTTTAACTTCTCTTTTGTTTTCTTCCATAATTTTATTATAACTATGTATGTATTCAAAAAAATTCTACGAATTTTAAATATAAATACATAATATATAAAATTTGCTTTGAATTTTAAATGTTTGAAGATAAACATAATCAAATCGCCAAATTTGTTTTGAATTTCATAAAATCATACTGATATTTTTTTCTACAATTTTTGTAGAAAAAAATATCATGAAAAAAGTTATGACATTGGTAGAAGTAGTCTTCACGTGTGATTTCTTGTATAACTCGATTGTAGATGTTACGTGAAGACCCACAGTAAATATGTATTACAATTTTGCTTTCTCTACAAAACGTCTCAAAACACCTAATCCATTTATTGTGGATTTTGAAATACTCTGTGTAATAAACGGCTTTCCGTTTATTTCCGGGACTACAAAAATATTTATTTATATCAAAAAACAACAATATGGGTTCAAGCCCACGAAAATCTGTATTCCAAATAGTTTAATGAATTATATTAATTGAAAACTTCAAAACATATTTGCAAATAAGAAACATATAATGTAAAAGTAAATAAAATGAAAAAAATATGATAAAAGAAGAAAAAAAACTTAACTTAAGTTCCGTTGACATCTTTGGATCTTCATAGGTTATTTGTTGATACTAATTTGTAATAGCTGCTATCCCAAAATCATTTAAAGGGTCGTTCCATTGTGACATACGTAACATTTTTACCCTTTTCAACTCATACTTTTGCCTATTATTCATAAAAAACATTGTTAATTTATGAAATTTATGTTATTTTATGCTATTATGCAGGTAGGAAATACACTATCAATGAAAAAAAACAGCAAATTAAATATATATTAAGTAATAATAACAAAATTCAGTGCTGTGACCAACGTAACAAAAAAAGTACCACAGTAAAACTTACTCACACTTTCAAAGCAATTTCTCTGAAAGTATGCCTTCAATAAATTCAAATTTAGATTTTTATAAAGCACAAGTTATCTGTCTTAAAATAAGCATATGTTTTTCACAAATGCTACACTGAGAAAACTCATATTCAAATGCGGCATACTTTATATACGTTTTGAAAATAAAATATATTTGAAAATACGACAACTACAATTTATATCCCGACTCCAAATATTTTATTTGTTAGTTTTTATATCTAATAAATAAATACTTTATAATATATAACAAAATATTAGATATCCAACTGCATAATTAAAATAAACTCGGTTGGCTTAATGGTATAGCTGGTTCTATTTGTATTTGTGTCGAAATTAAACATTTAACATTTGCTTGATAGAATATTTTATGTTTAGAATAACGATGTTTTGTTTCTATATTGAAAGAACAAAATTCTTGTTTCGGTCATTAAAAGAAGTCTGATTAGAATTATTATATATCACAGATAGAAGATATTTGTGTCATATTCAGATTAAGTCTATATATAAATATAAAATATATTATATTCATTGTAGATATATTTTTAATGGTATACAGACAAGCATTAAATGCATTTTGGTATAATTAAATAACTCCATATGATATTTAATATAAGCGAACAGAACTCCCTTTATTAATAACATTTAAATAAATGAAACCCATGTAAATTTTTTGTTTTTAATTTTTATTAAACTTAAATGTTTTTCAGTTCATGGATTATAAAACAGAATATCACAATAATACAAATAATAAAATATAGATAAATAATAATATAGATATTTATAATGATACAGATTACAAAATAAAGTTTTTATTCTTAAACGTATAAAAGTTTTTTGGTTTCAAGTCTGTTAAATCTAAAAATTGAATTATCTTACTTGAAGTACATTTCTCTACTACATGCGCACACAAATGTCTGTTATAAAAAATAGTTTTTAGTTCATTGTATCTTAAATATACAACATCTTTAATTATATATAAACTTTCAATAAGCCCAAAAATGGGAAAGTTTTCATCTAAGTCAAAATGTAAAAAAACTGCCATACCATTTTTGTAGCACACAGATTCAAATTTGAAATATTTTATCTTAAGAATTTCACTAAAATTTATAAAACTATTAGTTGTTAAAAACAAAGTATCTTCAACTAATAATTCTAACGATTTCCCAAATAAAAATTTTATCCGTGGTTGGTTCTGATAATATTTTTTACTTAAGTTCAACTGATACCTAAAAGAAATCGTGTGACAAATATTTTTTCTAGATGTAGTTAATGCTGCTATATTTTTTAGTTCTCGATGTTTCCCTTCGAATCTAATAGTCCATTGATTAATAAGAGGACCAATCTTTTCCATAGTCTTAGGATAGTGAATTAAAAAATGATGCTTGGGTTTTAGTGTTGGTCCATATAATGTAATGAAAAGCTCATGATGTAATTGAATTAAACTAGCTAACAAGTCTATAGTCTGTCGGTCAACACTATTTAAAGTAACTATTTCTACAATATCTCTAAGTAATAAATACAATTCCCAATGAACATGATTTTCTGGAATAAGATCTCCAATAATTAAGCCAAGGTTACTTATTAAACATATCGTTTCGGAAGCAGTCGTTCGTAGTTTATTACTTTTGAGCATATCAATAGTGACTGATTGTGGTTTATTTATGTTGTCAAATAAACCGTAGTTAAAAAAACTGAGTCTATGATTAAATGTTGATAACGAAAATATTTTATCTTTGTTAATAAACTGATTCAAAATTAATGCTATTTCATAATTTCCTATTCCCTCAAAAATGTCGTGCATAATATCAACAGCATAATTCTCTGTACAATGAAAACCGTCAATGTTGTTCAAAATACAATTTTCTACAATACCAGTCAATCTTCGATCATTAATTTCTAAGTCTCGGTTGTAATTATCTTTATTCCGTTCTTTACTTTCATTATTTGTAGTTAAACTATTCATTTCTTCTTTACTACAACGACAAAACCGACAATAATGTTTTGCACTGAAACTTTCAACAAAACCGAGTATACAATTTAACCCTAAATTATCACCAACGCAGTAGGCCAATTGAAAATATATTCTTATTCTTTCGTTTTTGTATAATATATAAATCCCATTTTTTTTTAAATCATTAAGATCGTCAATAATTTTAGAAAACACTACTTTGTTTCCATAAAGCTTTCTATCAATGGTGTGAAATAACGAAACTAAAAATATATTTTCCAGTTTGGACATGCAATCCGGTGGAAGGCAAGAAATGGTTGCATAAACTGCACCAAATTTTTGTAAGCCGGACCTACTTCCTAAAGGATTATTTGTTTCGAAATCATCAAAATAAAGTGTTAGAGGTAAAACAAGATCGTTTGAACCAAAATCCTTTGTTCTTTCTCTGAATACATCTGTTTGAATAACATTCTTAATGACTGTTTCATTAGAACATAGTTCATCTTTGAATGTTAAGATGGACTCTAGCATATTTTCGACGTTTAAAAAATTAGTAAGTGTTTCTTTTAACGGAATATGACTTTCGGTAACGTCAGTGTTTTCAATTACAACTTCGTTGTTTATTTTTTTAGGGTCCACCCGACTACCTATTACAACTTGCATTACATTAGATAATAATTTTGATTCATTTAATAATTTAAACCTTTTATATTCAGAATTTATATTTGATAAAGGATCTTTAAATAAACAAAAAATATTTTGTAAATTATTTAAATTAAATTGGGCTTCGCCTATGATTTGGAAGACCAACTCTTCTATTTTTGATATCAATTTGCTAAAAAGATACTTTTCAAACAATAAAATAACATTTTGTATCTGTTTTCGATTAATTTTTAAATTGTATAGGGACGTTACTAATTCTAAATTTTCTTCCTTGAGCATGTTATCAAAATCAATCAAATCTACATCCAAATTAAATCGCGGCTCTACTATTGATACATTATTTGTTGGACCAGATTCTACACTTTCGGTATGAATATCATACCCTTCTGAAACTAAATTTTCTATTGCTTTAGCATTTGTTTCTATGCGACTGACTTGCGATAGAAGTGGATTTGATACATAATTTGTAAAATGTTTGGCACAATGATTTTTAAATGAACCAAACTGAGAAAATTTTCTATAAGGCGTGCATGTATTACAATTCCAATATATTTCGCTACTGTGAAAAATTTTTAAGTGTTGAACATATAATTTAAAATCAACAAAGAAATGATTACAAAAACAACAATTCATCTTGTTAATAAATTCAGTAAGCTAAGTATTTTAAATAAATAAAAAATTAAAAAAGAATACAAGAAAGTTCAATTTAACTCTCTTATTAAATTGTTTACCGATATATATGATTTATCGTAATTAGTGTTTATATGATAAATTGCCTTTTGTATAAAAGTCCAAATAGGCTCTGTTCCGACCGGATATAATGTGTTTGTAGCATGAAATGCTTTGAAGCACAAGTCTATAGCACATAGAGGTGATTCACATTCATACAGATGATCATCTATTGAAACATATCCTTTTATATTTGTTTCGCCGACAAAAATTACAAACGGTTGCACGGTTTGTTTAAGGGAGTTAAGTTTTTCTTTTAAATGCTCCCGTTTTTCTTCTAATTCGATGGATTTCTGTAAATATAAATGTTTTCCATCTTATTCTACATAACTTTTGTTTGTTGAAAAATAGTGCACTAATTTATTTATAACTAATTAATAATTAACATTTGTTTTTTAGTAATACATTACGAATATATATAATATTACATTATTAATAATATGATATTATTCCAAATTTTTTTAATATATTACAGTATTTAATAAATTTTGAAATACATGTATTCCATTTCAAATGCACATACTTAATTCACAAACTTTTCATTCAAATTCATATTAGAAAATGGATATATTTACTTACGGAAAGTTGCAGTATAAATATTTCTGCACATTCAGCTTTCGAGAGTCGTATTGCTGCTCCACGTGAATCTCGTTTTCGAGAAAAATTATTATTTAACAAATAAGGCAGCAAAAAAAGGCCAGTCAACTCAGCATCGCCAGCTTCCAGGATTTTCTTAATTTCTGTTTTTTTTCCTGAAAAATGTAAAATAATTAAGTAGTGAACTATTTTTTGTATAAAGTCAAATTTATTAACTTACCAGTTTTGTTTTTAGCAATACTAATAAGTTTTTTATTTAACGTATGCCAAACTTCTAAAAGCTCCCTATGGTTATTTTTAAATATAAACTTAAAGTCTATTTCTAATAACAAAATGCCTTTGCTGGACTTTAGCGCTGGAAACTCTTCAAAATAATTAATAATATTTTTCGAGCGGCAAGAATTGAACCACTTGCTCCAAACATCACACGTCAGAAGCCAATATTCAGTAATTTTGTCCCAAGGTGCAACATTGGTTTTTAAATATTCTAGTTCACTTTCTGTAACGGTGTCGCACTCTTCTTGTACGTTATCTGTAAGTTGGCTTTTCGATAGCGAAGCACGTATTTTCTGCTTAAATTTATTATACGATGTCCAGAGTTTTCCCGTAGCAAGACATCTAGTTTTGGAATTATATGGAACATAAAATACGTTTGCTTTTTCTCCTGGAAAGCTATTTTCTATTAAATTAGCTAGGTAAGTCAGTCTTTCAGATGTTATTTTAATTTTTGAAAAATCTTGGATTTTGTCAATTTCTTTCTCTATGATGAGATTAGCTAATGATGACTGATGATGGCCTAGTTTATTGGTTTTGTTAAAAAAGGATCTGATTATGCGGCCTTTAGTGCAGTTTAAATGTTCATCTAATACATTCGGTATTATATTAACGTAAAGAAGGACGTCTGAATTCTGAAACATAAAAACTAAATGAATAAAATATTTTGGGTAGGAATCAAAACCTCTTACCAATGTTGGGCTGTCTTCTAGAGTAATACTAGACAGTGTACTGTTTGAAGTACTGGCTGTATCAGTTGAATTTTCTATATACTTGGGTTAAATATGTTGCTTATATTATATAATAATAATATATAATATAGTATAATATAATAATATAATATTATATAATAATAATATATAAGTTATATATATATATATATATATATATATATATATATATATATATATATATATATATATATATATATATATATATATATATATATATATATATAAATATATATATATATATATATATATATATATATATATATATATATATATATATATATATATATATATATATATATATATATATATATATATATATATATATATATATATGTATATATATATATATATATATATATATATATATATATATATATATATATATATATATATATATATATATATATATATATATCTCAAAAGATATAACACTATAAAAACAAAAACTTTTACCTGCATTATAAAATATTTTATAATATATGTATGTTTCCGTAATTTTATATATACGTATTTTGATATTTCCACTTATTTATATTTTTTCTAAACAAACACATTTTATACAAAAAAAAACACATTATATATTTGAAAACAAAATAATATATATTAGGTAATAATATATTTTATATGTATTTTGGATATATAATATATTTAATTCGGACTTTCATTTCTGACATATTAAAAACCACATTATTGACATATATACATTTTATTATATATACTTATATAATATATATATATATATATATATATATATATATATATATATATATATATATATATATATATATATATATATATATATGTATATATATATATATATATATATATATATATATATATATATATATATATATATATATATATACATACCGAAATAGATGTCCAAAATAAATACGACTTTCAGTTACCGTTAAATTTAACAAACTTTTAATTTCACTGTTCGTGTTTATAATATGACTTCTCTATTAAACTGATTTACTCGTATAATTTCGTTTGTTCTTTGTTATATTTTGTTTCCAGTTTTTTTTACAGTTAGGAACTTGCAATAAATTAAACTAAATTAGAAAATAGTTTATATTGTAAAATGTTACAAAATATATCTCATTTGGTCATAATTTATTTCGGCAGTTTATATCTGTTTAATAAAATGAAATTTCTATATTTCACATGGTTTGTAACGAGATGCAGATTAATTTAATGGAAATAATTACATTTTAATAATAAATATATAACTTATTCGAGTTAGGTATATTTATATTTGCTAATAATATAAATTATGTGGTGTTGAGGATACAATTCGATTGAAATAGTTTATGTCCAATAACAACTTGCAGTTTTTTTTCAGTGTACATACAGTAGAGGTTCCCTTTAAAAAAATTGTGTGACCAACTTAACGTGACCAACGTAACAGAAAAAAAAAACATAAGAAAATAATGCATTTCTAACAACAATTTTATTACTTATTTATTTTTTCCATCTTTTAAACAATTTAGTTGTTTACGTCTCAAAATAACCATATGTCTTAAAATAACCAACTGGGTGTCAATAATTGTATAGTTTTTTCACAGTAATGACAATATTGTTACGTTTTTCCACGCTTACTTCGAATTGGCCTACTTGGCTAGAGTTTTCAATTCGATAAACGCAATCCCCAATCTCTTCCTAATTTCGATCACTGATTAGTAAGCACAAACACCAGGTTTTATTAAGTCTTCAACTCCTTGATTGTTCCACAACAACAGGAAAACATTACAGCAAACAATTTTCCTAGCTAGAATATTCTTCCAACAGCTTCGAATCTCCAACGGTTTATTGTAGAAATTTCCAATTCACAACGTTCAAAATAATACACAAAATATTTCTTCTCAATAACACTTAAAACTTTATTCACAATACTAATTTAAAAACCACTTTTATAATTTTAACTTTACACTATCGCAGGTTTAAAATAAAACTAATTCAGTCTTGCAAGACATCTCTCCTTTTATACAATTCTACATAATCTCGATCATTCGAGGTCACTTTTTAGAAACCTTGAGAAAATAGTAGAATATTCGATTACTTTACGTTATGCTGATTTGATTCATAAAATCATTCAATTGACCCAAATTCCACGAAGTACAACAACAACACTATTCATTTCATTAATTTGTTGTAATATTTTGTTGATTTGAAATTCCTGGAAGTGACCGTAATCGTCTAAATTTTTCTGTAATCGTCTAGATTTTTCTGTAATCGTAACAATATGATTGCTTTTTAAACCATAAAAATGAACTAGTAGAAAATCTTGTCTTTTACTAATACGACACAATTAAAATTGACACCAGTGCGTTAATTTTTGTTTTTGCACTAAATCTCTTTGTTTTGCACTCTTTGAAACAGTCTTTACATTATTCTAGTACACTATTACAAAATTAGAACTCCCTGATTTTTCCACTAATAGTTAAATGAATTAAAAACAGTAAATATACCTTTTTAATAATTTATTCTTCTATCTTTCTTTCTATTAGCAGTTTTCTGATTAAATTTATGCATTTTATACATTTTTAATTTAACAATAGGCTTAACTTAAATTTGAAAATTATATAAACTAATTTTTGGACCAAGTCCCAAACTTAATTTTAATTGATCAACACTTGAATTACACTAAAAAGATTCAATTGTTTTTAATAGATGAAGTCCCAAAATTTAACTCAGATTTTCTTTTTAATAATTCGCCTTGGTTTTTCAATAATATTTAAATTTAATAAACACAATTGACCAAAGTTAAAACTTAATTTTGTTTACCAAAATGGACCAAACGTTTTGAATGTTCGAACGTAATTAATCAAAGATCAAAGCTTAATTATATAAACTTGGTAACCATAAAAAATCACTGGCCATGTAGTCCTTTCATTGTTGTGTATTTGTTTCATTTCAGCGAAACGACGGAAAACAAAACGAAACAGCAAAACTCATATTGCCAGGCAAAATTTAATCATTTAGTATGTTGAAGAGAAACAAACATAGAAATAAAATATGTATATATGAAATATTATAACTGAGAGAAAAATAAAAAAAAGGATATGTATAAAGAAAGTTTTACATTAAATTTGGTTTCTCATTTCCTTTGATTCTTATATTTGTTTTAATTATAGTGGATCACTATAATTAGTTATTAAATGATGTTTTCGTTGGATTACAAATGGTAAGGGAAGTTGATGGATTTATGTGTTAAATGCTTTGTTTGATTTCGATGCAAACGAAAATGTACGCCTAACAGAATTTGTTTGGCATAACACCTATAACACTTAGTTGAAATCAGTTCTCCTAGAAAATCGTGTTTTTCTATGTTCGTTCATATGCAACTCCAGAATCTCGTATCTCGGTATGCCTTCGAAAAGAAATTTGGAATGCATCTCAAATAATATGTCAGCCAGAAGATTCATATCAAGATTTTTTTGTTGTATGCATATTTTTGTACATCTTATGATGATGGAGAACTATGTAGTAGTAGAACTGATCGAAAATTCCATCATGATAGGAATTTGACTATCACCATCTGCGACCCGACCCGCCTGTTAGGTAACAGGGTTGTTATTTCTCAATAGCAAATACAACTAAAATATAAATTAATTAAAGTTCATTGTAGCACTTAGTCTACGTATCGATATCTAAATATTACTTAATTTCGTACCGCATCTATAAGGAATCACTAATCTCATTTATATTATAATCCAATTTTACTTTTTATCATCTAAATAATATTTGAATATAAAATTATAATGGGCTTAATTAAAATATTAAAATAAAACCATTATATATTCATATCACATCTAATTTTTGGTAAAAATTGAAAATCAAAATAAATATAAAATTAATCAGAACATGGAAAATTTATCGTTTTGTTTTTTCCCGAAAATAAAAACGAATAAAATGTATGGGGATTGGGGAAAACAAACATTCAATCAGACATTAATCTCCATATAATACTGTTTTCTTTGATCAACAACAGAATGTGTGTTTCATTTCCACATCTTTTTCCTTTTTGTTTTCGGTAACTTTCCCATGTTGTTCTTGGTGTGTTTTAAGAGCTTAACACATACGATTTCACATAAAACCTAAATATAATTACAATTTTTTGTTCTCGGTTTTGTGAACTATATATTGATGTTTCGTTGCTCCATTATTTTATATTTTTTTGGAATAGTGTTTTTGGATGGAAGATTCTATTAAAAACACGTGCAGCTATCATTTATCTAGTTAAATACATATGTGTGTTTAGTGAATATACAAAACTAAATGTAGAGGAAAATAACATAGAGATACACTTTGTGCTTTTTTGTGATACATATGTACGTATAGTTTTATATGTTTGTCATTTTGAATCCGTATGCGAAGAACTATGTCACGTACATAATATTAGTGATGATGTTTTTTTTGTTTTATATAATTTAACGTTCACATATTGACTGAATTAGTTGAAAGATTGGTGTTGAGTTTAGGTATGTTAGGTTTAGTTAAAAGGTTTCAAATGTATTAATTTACAGTTGCGTATTTTTGCCAGATTCCTTTAACACACAAGGTTGGGATTAAATTATTTTATATCAAGCCCACCCCATCCTTTAATCTCTTCAAAATTAAATCCAAAAAAAACCCTTAACACCAAAAATTAAAAATAATATTGAATTTTATTGAATAGCTTTGTATATAATCTTAAAATCTCTTCAATTCAGTCAAACACTCAATTATATATATAGAAGAGAATCACAAGTGTCATCTTATGGTCTATGCAAAATCTAAATTTATTTATTTTCATTTTCATGAGATTCTGATATTGAAAATTTAATAGCAAAAAAAAATCTAAATAAGATTGGGGTTAATATACGTTACCCAAACTAAACACTTTGTGAATGAGGTATTTTTTGTCCTTGTACATACATAATACATTTGATCTTACTTCTTAATTTAAAATAAGAATTCTTTAATGCAAATAAAACCTTTTTTTGTTTCTATAAGTTTTAAAGTAATTTAACAGTTCAAATTTGATTTGAATTTTACTTTTCTTCTTCTTTTTACTATACTCTGCTACTGTTTCGTATTCTGAAATGAAAAATAAAAAGAAAAGAAAATCTCTTCTAAATTTCCACATCAATAAACAATGAAAACCAAAATATATCGCTAAATTGGATTATTATTTCGTCATTACAAAAAGAAAATAAATAACTTGATGGAAGAAATAGAATTTAATTTATTTTATCGTTTTTCTTTTAAATTAGAATTGAATACGTTTCCTTAAACGGGTGATGTTGGTGCAATTTATTCTAGTTGAAGATTTTTATTGAAGATATTTTAAAGTTTACACTTTGTTAAGGCATCTCTAACTCTTCCATCTTCCAGAGGAAATGGAATATTAATAATACCGTTAAAAAAATTTTATTACAAATTCTTGTATGTGTAATAAATATTTAGCTTCATTTCTCTATTAATTGAATTTTCGTCATTGGTAATTCTATTCTATTTATCAAACAAATTTGAGCTTCCGTTATCAAATGTCTGTGAGGGGAAAATTCTAATTTCTCTTTAAGCTTAGGAATCTTTTGATTCCTTGTGGAAAATCAAAAATTTATAGTAGATCAAATTACCCGGGTAGTTAATCGAGATACCCGTGTAGTCGAGTATGTTTAAAAAGTCAAAAATACCCGCGTATCCGGGTACTCGATAATTGAATTTGATACTCTAGGTTGCACCTAAGAGTCTGGAATTATTTGGTGGTCTCATCTTTGATTGGACTGCACCTGTTCAGTATAAAATAAAACAACAGAGTTTTATTTCAGAAAAAACAGTCTTTTAGGTAGATTTCATATAAAAATCTAGGTATTGCAATGTGCTTCATCTCAGAATTTCGTAAAAATGTTGGTGCCAAACGACTATATATGCTAAGCGGAGACGGAAAAACAAAAAAATTATATATATATATATATATATATATATATATATATATATATATATATATATATATATATATATATATATATATATATATATATATATATATATATATATATATATATATATATATATATATATATGTATATATATATATATATATATATATATATATATATATATATATATATATATATATATATATATATATATATATATATATATATATATATATATATATATATATATATATATATCAAAGCGATGCGGTAGATCGCTGTTCGTGAAAAAAAAATAGCGATTACCACTTTTGCTTTATTTACGCTGAACCTAGTAGACATAACCTCAAAAAAATGATTTGATCTAATGTTGTTTAACATATATGAACTTATGACGAGTTTTGTAACATAAAGTCACCTTTAAATTTTAATTTGAATTAGATTTTGTACAATAAACGTTATACAAAATTAATTAAAACATAAAATTTCGAATACGATTTTTGAAAAATGAAATTTCAACAAGATTATTCAGACGAAAATTTATCATTCTAGTGACTTTTTGATTCAAGCCATCTATTGTAAGTTTAAAATGTAAATAAATGTAAATAGCTAAGACACTTTTTTTAAACATAAAAACATTATAATTTAATCTTTTGTAAATATGTATCATTTTATTAAAAATTACTTAAAATTACAATAAATAAAATATTCCTCATTAAAACTAAATTATTTTATTTATATCCGTGAAATATAAAATACATAGCAAATATTCTAATCCATCAATTAACATTTTTTGTTTCTCTTCATTGTACAACACATCCAAAAGTTCAATTACATTTTTATGTTTTAATATGCGATGTAGCTGTATCTCTTTCCTTACATTTTGTTCCACATTTTTAAACCGACGCAATTTTCTTTTTGTCAATATCTAAAGGACATAATACAAAAATATTAGCAATTCGTACATAACCAAACAATTTAGATTTACCTTCACAGCTCTTCTGGTTAACGTTTCAGTCTAATACTTCCTTCACTTTTCCGTAAGATACTTCTAATATATCCCCCATTACATATTTTCCAACTCTTAATGTGGTAAATCAATTATCACTAAGCTTACACTAGTATCTAATAGGTACATCATTGAATAATACATTTTTTGTTTCCTTCATTGTACAACACATCCAAAAGTTCAATTACATTTTTATGTTTTAATATGCGATGTAGCTGTATCTCTTTCCTTACATTTTGTTCCACATTTGGAATCCGATGCAATTTTCTTTTTGTCAATATCTAAAGGACATAATACAAAAATATTAGCAATTTGTACATAACCAAACAATTTAGATTTACCTTTACAGTTCTTCTGCTTAACGTTTCATAGTCTAATACTTCCTTCACTTTTCCGTAAGATCCTTCTAATATATCCCCCATTTCATATTTTCCAACCATTTTACATTTCTTCTTTATATATTATATCAGCGCTATCTACTCGATTGAACATTATCGGTCCCTGGATCAATAAATCCAATTTATCAATCTCCTCATCATCAAGCCATGTCACATTTTGTTGTTGACATAAATTATTACAATTATTAACAAATTTATTTTCGTATGTTATCGTATGAAAACGTTTTGTACATTTAATATACACATATCTGAATTTGACTCCATTGTAAATTTATAAAAACATATTTTACTCAATTAGAACATACATTGTCCAATTAATTTAAATTTATTTATAAATAAATAAACAAATAAAATATTTAATTCTTTTGTTGTTTATCTTTTTAACAATAATAAAAATTTACAAAAAAAAATTGCGAACAAATGTCAACCATTTGATAGAAAATTTAATGTTTTTGTGTTGGTATCAATGTGTTCTAAAATATGGACAAATTTTGGCTTCATACATTTTTTAGTTTCGAAAGTTTAAAATTTTTATTTCGAAAAAGACAAACGTTTTAATATTTTTTTGAATATTATCAATCTAGACGGTATGTTTACCTAATATATGTTAAGACTGCATTCCAATTGATGCTAATTTTTACTAAATGTGGTAAATCAACTAACACTAAGCTTACACTAGTATCTAATAGGTACATCATTGAATAAATAAATATCAATGGAAGAGTAACTGCAGTCTTCCCCGAATTTTTGAATAGAAGAGCTTTCGAGTTTCGAATAAAAGATCCAGTTCTTATATTTGAATGCGTGATAAATTTTTTTCAGTTCTGTACATATATTTTATTAAAATTCAGGGTAAATATAAGCCCACAAAAAATCATTTAATTTAGTCTGATTTTTGCTAAGACAAATCTTTTAAAAAGGAATGTATTTGGTTTGTATGTTGACATAAAAATACATTATAATTACATATCTTGCGGATTATTGGGTATGTTGTTTTTATAAAAGCAGAAAAATTGGAAATAATTCAATCAATCGTTAAAGTTGGTATACAAATAAATCGATGACAAACATTCAAATTGCTTATATCAAAATGAAATAATTACCTATTATTAATATTATTATTTATTTCATTATAATCCAAGCTCATAAAATTTATTATTTACTACAAAAAATCGTGATATGAGCTACAAAAAACATCAAAAATGTAAATTTTAGTTCGTGAAAAAGGTGCAATATAAAGTTTAATAGTCAAAACTATCTGTTCAGTACAAAAAGAAGTGATATCATGTGTCAAGTAGAAACGAGTGTAAAACAAAACATTTCCAAATAATTAGGTGTTCTACATGTTTGAAATACTTACTTTGTCTCTCGGATTAGAGATTAGAATTAGAAACAACTTCAACTAACTAGGTATTAAAACAAAAGTTTCTAGTAAAAGTAAAAGTACAAAATAATATTTATTTATTTATTTATATTCGAAAGCAAATATGGAATGCGATATTTATACGATCGACTGAATCGAGAGAAGTGCGGAACCATCACGAAACCTCAGGACTAACAGATTATAACTTTAATGAAATTCTGTTCAAATAACATGTTCTTAATCTACAAACTAGGGTCTGCAGTATAAAATACTAACTAATAAATTAGCTTGCATTTCTTTTATAGAATTTACATTTTGTATATAATATTTCTCATTAAATAAAAGTCTTAGCTATCACTGAGGTTTCGTGATGGTTCTGCACTTCTCTCGATTCAGTCGATCGTATAAATATCGCATTCCATATTTGCTTTCGAATATAAATAAATAAATAAATATTATTTTGTACTTTTACTTTTACTAGAAAATTTTGTTTTAATACCTAGTTAGTTGAAGTTGTTTCTAATTCTAATCTCTAATCCGAGAGACAAAGTAAGTATTTCAAACATGTAGAACACCTAATTATTTGGAAATGTTTTGTTTTACACTCGTTTCTACTTGACACATGATATCACTTCTTTTTGTACTGAACAGATAGTTTTGACTATTAAACTTTATATTGCACCTTTTTCACGAACTAAAATTTACATTTTTGATGTTTTTTGTAGCTATATATATACAGTCAGCGTCAAAAAAAAGTGTACAGCTAATAGTTCAATATTTACGGACTAATATATCTTAAAAGAAGAATGGAAAAATAAAATACATTTCATTTTTAAAAAGTGTTTTAAGTATTAGTTTATTTTAGCAAAAACAAAAATTCAATTATTTGTTGTTATCCTTGTAATTTTAAAAAAATTGCAAAATGCTCTGATTTTACGCGTCAAAAAAAAGTGTACACTCTCACATTGTTTGATTGTTTTTTGTTATAACGGGATTTCCGATTTTTTCAACTAACTTTATTTTGTTTTGTTGCATTGTCGATACCTTCGTGTCAAAGATCCGTGCAGTTATTATTATCCCAATAATAATAATTTAATATTATTCAACATGGCCACACAAACTACTATAAAAACACGTAATTTAGTGGTAAAATTAGCATCTCAAGGCAAATCTCTGAGGGAAATCGCTAGTATTATCGACAGAAGTCATAATATTATGAAAAAAATACTATTCAAGTTCAAACATTTGAGAAGTGTAGAAGATCTTCCCCGTTCTGGCAGGCCGCCAATTTTGTCAGTTATGGACAAAAGAGCGATAGCGCGAAGGGCTAGGGCTAATCCCTCTGAAAGTGCAGTCAGAATAGCTGAGAAACTCACAGAAACATTAGGAGCAGGAATAAGTGCCAGTACCGTTTGCCGTGCTCTGCATGAAAATGGGTTACATGGTAGAACTCCGAGAAAAAAATCAGTTAATTCTAAGAAAAACCGAAAAAAGCGTCTCGAATATGCAAAAAAGCATATTCTGACTGTATATATATATAAATATATATATATATATATATATATATATATATATATATATATATATATATATATATATACATATATATATATATATATATATATATATATATATATATATATATATATATATATATATATATATATATATATATATATATATATATATATATATATACATATATATATATATATATATATATATATATATATATATATATATATATATATATATATATATATATATATATATATATATATATATATATATATATATATATATATATATATATATATATATATATATATATATATATATATATATATATATTAGGGTGTTTCATTTTTCCAAAGATATGATTTTCATATGACTTTGCTTACGCCCCAAGTTTCAGTGATGTAAAAGATATGTATGCCAAATTTCAAGAAGATTGGATAATATTTAGGGGTTGCACACATTGATCACTTTTATCTTAAACTAGTGAAATTTCTAATATTGAAGTACTTTGTATCAGGATCCCAGGGGCTCTGCATCAAGCGAGGTGGATGGCAAAGGCAATAAATGCACTTAAAATTGTCCTCTTCACTAAACAGTTGAATATTCCTCAACGAGAATTGAAAGGAATGAAACGAGTTGCACATTTTACCAGCCTCATATATGTTCGCTTTTGGCACGAAGCGATTGCAAGTCGATGGGCTCCAAAGAATGATTTGGATATGCTACAGTTCTGAGCACTTACCCAGATGAAGACGTCAAAAAAGTGCTCTCACACTTGCTAAGAGACACCTTTGGTACCTGTCAGAAACAAACGTAGGATTGGTTTTTTTGGACGAACGCGTTACTCAGGCTGATAAGGAAAATATGACTAAAATTTTAGAAACCGAACCTGTAAAGAAAAAGGAAATAAAACGATTAGATGGTAAAAACCTAGCTTTAGAAGGAAAAGACCTGAGCCATTTCGTTACTAATAAGACAAAGACGTTTTTTGAATTGTTTGGGATCCACGACGTGACAGAATACTGCAGTGATTCTCTAAGAAGCCATGTGAACGCTCTCAAGGTGGTCAATGAAACCGCAGAAAAAAGAATTGCTCTGATGAAAAAGTTTAACAAATCGGTCAGGGACGAACAAAAAACAGTTATTGTTGAGGGTAGTCGAGCATCACAGAAAAGTTGTCCCCAAGCGAACAAAAGTAGGGATTGCATCGTTCAAAGGGGATTAATATTACACATGTTTTGCCTATCATACTACCTATTAATCTTATTAATCGTGTCTAGTTTTAATATTATTTTAAGTTTGTGATTTCAAGTTTTCCCAATAAAAATAATTAACATTGAAAAATCGTAATTTTTGCCTACTTTTATAAAACTGATCAAAGTGTGCAACCTCTAAATATTATCCAATCTTCTTGAAATTTGGCATATATATCTTTTATATCACTGAGACTCGGGGCATCAGCAAAGTCTGCAAAAATTTTACATTTTATTTTTTGCCTTAAAAAATGAAACACCCTAATATATATATATATATATATATATATATATATATATATATATATATATATATATATATATATATATATATATATATATATATATATATATATATATATATATATTATATATATATATATATATATATATATATATATATATATATATATATATATATATATATATATATATATATATATATATATGCATAAATATATATATACATATATATATATATATATATATATATATATATATATATATATATATATATATATATATATATATATATATATATACATGTATATATATATATATATATATATATATATATATATATATATATATATATATCTTGGGGACTTGGCTAAATCTTCTATCCCTCCTATCATTGATGGTGACTCAATCATGACCCTGCAAGGAAAGCTACATTGTTCGCGGAACGCTTTGCTTCAAATTCAACAGTTTTAGAAACTCCTAAAGGAATACCCCAAATCCAGTCTTCAGGAGTTAATATGAAACAATTACATTTCAAACCCAAAATTGTCGAAACTGGTATTCTGGTCTGGACAACATTCCTCCTGTTATTCTAAAAACATTTTCAAAAGAACTTGCACCAACCCTCACCAAAATATTTTATAAATCCTATAAATCTGGTATTTATCCATCCTGCTGGAAGTTGGCCAATGTCCAGCCTGTCCCAAAAAAAGGAACAAAATGTGATATTTCAAATTATAGACGAATAGCCTTACTCCCAGTCATGTCTAAAATATACGAGCACTATATTAATTCACACATATCCAAATTTTTGGAAGACAACCATTTGATATCTGACAGCCAATACGGTCTTAGAAACAAAAGATCAACAACCGATCTATTGAACTGTGTGGCACATCTTTGGAATAGCATACTTGAGAAAGGTGGTGAAACGTACGTGATCGCATTAGACATCTCAAAAGCATTTGATCGAATTTGGCATGCCAACTTGATCAACAAGCTCGTTGCGTACGGTTTTCATCCCGCAGTCGTGAAGTTGATTCAAAATTTTCTGTCTAACCGATAGATCTCGGTATCTATAGGTGGCTTTTCTTCTGAGTCTATATTAATAACTGCTGGTGTACCCCAAGGCTCAGTTTTATCTCCCACTTTATTTTTAATTTATATCAACGAACTGTTGCAAATCACCAGCAACCCAATAAATAGTTTTGCAGATGATAGTACACTGCACAAGTCATTCGTCCCCCTATCTTCAAAGGGTAAAATGCATGAACGAATAAATCCCGTCCGGAGAGACGCTGCCATAAATGTAGACGAGGACCTAAAAAAGTCGCCGATTGGGTTGACAAAAATTTGGTCAATTTTAATTCCACCAAAACACAGCTATTAATTGTTTCCAAATCAAAAAACCGAGTTTCCCAACGATATTTCAATTAATATGTGTGACGACCAAATAGACGAATGTGAAAGCATTCGTTTATTGGGAGTCACAATATCCAATGACTTACTCTGGAACGATCATATAATGGCAATGGCAAAGAGCGCGTCAAGAAAACTCGGCCTCCTCAATAGATGTAAAAAATATTTTACTTTGCATCAATTACTCCACATTTATAAGTCCTATATTCGTCCCTGTATGGAGTATTGTTGTCAAGTTTGGGGCGCTGCATCTGTTACTATCCTGGCTCTTTTGGACTCTGTTCAAAAGCGAGCTATACGAATTGTTGGTGATCGAGATTTAACATTAGATCTTGATTCCCTGCAACATCGTCGCACTGTTGCTGATCTCGTTGTTTTTCAAAAACGTGTGATGGCTTAAAATTTTTGTTATAATTTTCTCTTTGCAATAAAACATGGCGTTTTAAAATTTTTCAAAATGGCGCTTTCAAAATGGAGCGTTTATTCCGAAATTTTTTAGCATCGAACGGGGAAACTAATTACTAGCAAGTACTATTACTTTTAAAAAATTGATTGTTAATTTTAAAATGATTGCAGAAGCACTGTCTTTAAAAGTTAATATGATTAGTACAAAAATTTTCAACATGGCGGCTACAAAATGGCGCCAATTTCACCAAATTTGCGTTTTTTCAGGCAAAAGTGCTTATTTTACAATTCTACAGAATAAATATTATATTATAAGTTTCAAATAGTTGAAGCATCGATTTCTGAAATAATTTCGATAGTTATTCAAAATGGCCGATTCAAAATGGCGTCTTTTTTTGATCGAATTTTGTAAAATTGACTTCTTTCACCTGACTACCGCTGCGACCAAAATTTGGAGAAGTTTAAAAAAACGTGTGATGGCTCAAAATTTTTGTTATGATTTTCTCTTTGCAATGAAACGTGGCGTTTAAAAATTTTTCAAAATGGTGCCTTCAAAATGGAGCGTTTCTTCTGAAATTTTTTTAGCATCGAACGGGGAAACTAATTACTACCAAGTACTATTACTTTTAAAAAATTGATTGTTAATTTTAAAATGATTGCAGAAGCACTGTCTTTAAAAATTAATATGATTAGTACAAAAGTTTTCAACATGGCGGCTACAAAATGGCGCCAATTTCACCAAATTTGCGTTTTTT
>OY856186.1:166822143-166877143 GCA_963693315.1 Diogma glabrata
TTTTGTTAAATTAATTCTTGTGTTTCAAGAAAATTCAAAACATTCTTGCGTTAATTATATTATATAAAATAATGTTTTATAAAATTTAAATAAATACATTTCAAATAAAAACATCAAGTGAAAGATAATATTTTTATCCAATTCAATCCCAATACTTTTTTATATGAAATTCACTCAATTTTCAAACGGGTTTTTTGTTTTTTATATATATGTACATAATATAAATGTTTTTAACCATAAATAACCATAAATAATTTTAACCATAAATATAATAACATGAATTCAGATTGGAGAGTGCAGAGGACTACAATTTAGTCATCATCCTATTATACTAATAAATTACATGAATAACAGGTTTCCGACTGGAGATTGCAGGCGAGAAATTTTAAATACGGGATTGCTGATTGGCGATTGCAGATTATATGTATAAGTGATTGTCCTTGTGATTGTCTCCTAACAGTAGTAGCTAGATACGATTTGCCAGGTGTCTGTAACCGGGTCGTTCACTCCTAACTTACAATTACCTACCTATCCTTACCTATTGTTATATGTAAAACGACTGTAGGAAGTGGCCCGGCCGTAATCCGGGAGTCTCGCCTAGTGCTTGGTCCTACAGTCCAATCAATCAATCAATCAATCAATCAATCAATCAATCAATCAATTTTAGCTTTAAAGCAAACTTTTAAACTGTAGCTTCAAAAAATTTCAGCTTTCTAACCCATAGGTTTCCAATTTTATAAGGATTATATTAAACCTAATGCAAGTAAAATCTCAAGCCATTTAATACCATTGGAAAATTATCAAATTCTCTTTTGTTTGTATTTTTTCCACTAAGTAAACCGTTTGAAAAAAAGAATAAATAAAAAATAACAATAAAATACAACAACAAAGAAGATTTTGAATTAAAATTAAAATGTTATGACTAGTTTTAACCAAAGTAAACAAAACTGTTCCGAAATTGCATGAAATAGTTTCGGTTAATGTATTTAATGTGTTTTGTGAAATTTGTTGGATAATTCCGATTCTACTTAGTTTTTTGATTTTAACTAATTTGATACATCTAATTCTACTTGTATGCATATCTGTCTGATCAAGAAATCTACCCTTTTTCTAGCGGACATTTTGCCACTCGGACTTTTTTGTTGTGATTTTGCTTTTCTTTCAAATTATTGTTGAAATTAGTAAAATGGGGTTTTTCATTTTTTATATGTAATGCATAATTTGATTTGATGGTCCATGTAGGTTTTTTAATTTCTTGTATGTGTTCGTTAAATCTTGTTTTAAATTATCTTTCCGTTTGGCCTATGTAGAATTTGCTGCAATCGTCACAGGCTAATTTGTATACCCCTGTTTCGTTTGGTTGTTTTTGCTTTCTTCCTAGTTTTTGTTGTATTTTATATCCTCTTTTAAACGCAATTGTGTATCCGTATTGCTTGAGTGTTGTTTTTATTATTTTGCTGTATGGGTTGTATTCCAGTGATATATTTCTTTATTGGTGGTGCAGAATTTTGTGATAGTGTTGAAATTATGAATCTCTTTAGTTTGATTTTTTCTTTTTATTCATTTTATTTATAATATCTGGGTTGTATCCATTTATCTGTGAAATATATTTGAAGGTGTCCAACTCGTTTTTATAATTTTCGTTGGACATCGGTATGTTGTTTAATCTGTTTATCATATATGTATGTATGGAACATATATGTATGTGCTGCATGTTTGTGGTTTATTGGATGGTTTGAACTTCGGTTTATTCTGTGATCTGTGTGTAGATTTTCGGTAGACGTTAAAATCATGTTTATCGTATACTCACCACTAGCAAACTTGATGTCTCTTACCCTGCTCTATTGCCATTTGAGTTTATGTGAATAATTATCACAAGACAATAGATTGAGCTATAGTCAATGTTTTAAGGAACTCGGCACAAAAATCTATTTCCTTCTCTCAGCGTTAAAATTTGTTTGGGCACCATCGAATCAATCACGGCAGAGAATATAAGTTTCTCCGTAATATTAACTGTTTTTTTTTGTAAATTCAAAGTTACGCATGTTTAGTGTTAATTATAATAAAATTCTAGACTAATGTCTCTGAATAATCAAAGATGCCATGTCATCCAACTAGGGATTAGAATTAAGCTTGAATAAATTAAATTTATCTAAAATATTTGTACGCTAACTTTAAAATTTTGAGGATTAAAGCTATCAGGGAAACCGCATGAAGGCAAGGGATTCAAGAGATGAGACTCAGCTGGAAAAGGCACTTTGAAAGGCAACCCTTTTTTATCTAAACTGTAAAAGGATGGGTCACAACATTTGCTCTGGTATTACGAAAGATGTTTGCTATTTCAGGTAAAATGGATTTGATTTCTGTGGAAATTCGTTCAATCATAATTAATGCCAACTCATTAAAATTTTAATCTTCTCTCATTAATATGGCGATGACAACTCATCAATATTATATTCACAACTCCTCTTTTCATCGGTTGGATTCTCGTATTTATAATTATAGCTAACATCGAAAATGATGCGTTCGTAATCTACGTTTAGTAATAATGAATAATATTGTTGAGTGAAAACGTAGAAATCACAGTCACAACTGATAAAATATCCTAATAACACTATTCCACACAATCAATATGTCTTAAACATTCAATACAACTTTATCATAACTACACTTTTAAATCGTTCTATGATTCATGAAATTCATTACATGTTTGTGTGTCGTCTAATATGTTTAAAGGTGCGTTCGGTTTGACTGAAACAACTGGAAAACAATAATTGCATTCAATTTTTCAGTTGTTTCAGTTGCTTCAGTCAAATCGAACACCAAGCTTAAATAAAAACGAAAAACTTATTCGCAAAATCAATAAAAAAAGTCCAAGCGGCACGTATATCCGCTAGAAATAGGTAGATTTCGAGATCAGACAGTTTTGTGTGCCAGTAGAATCTGATGTATCAGATTAGTTTAAACTACACAAACTAATTTAAAACAGATATCGAACAAATTTTAAAAAGAAAATTAGCTACATATAAGCAAAACTATATCTATCCAATTTTGCAACAGACATATATCAAATCCACCACAGAACATGTGTGTGACAATTTATGACACAAACCTACGCTATATCATATGTCGTCCAATTACTGCAAAATTATTTTGATATTGGCCATTAATATTTCTAAAAAAAAATTTCTTTTATTCAAACCTTTTTATTTTTTTTTCATTGACTGTTATAAGGTTTTTGGAAATTGTAGTTATGGATTGTTGCAAACTTTTTTGTTGAAGCTAACAAGTCAAAAACCTCTAACTGCAAAGGTTTATATTTATAAAAAACGGATTAAAATGTTTCTACAGATTCTAAATTTATGAAGTTTTTATAAATATTAGTATCCAAACGGCCGTTATAACGGATTAAAAAAACGAATTTTTTTTCTAGTATAAAGCCTCTAGTTATTTAACCATGTGTCAGATTTTTCTGATTTACGAAGTTGTCCAAGATATTAATAAAACACACATGTTTACGGAAGGTTTTTTGATCTGGCTCCACAAATGCGACCGTGAGAGTGCCGGTTGATTCAAACGCATTTTGTGTTTTACAAGCTTTTTTGTTGGAGCCGCTCACTCAGAAACCTCCAACTGCAGAGGTCATTTTTTGAAAGAATCTGATTAAAAAGGTTTCAAAGATTCTAAATTTATGAAGTTTTAAAAAATATTAGAATTCAAACGGCCGTTATAACGGATCTAAAAAACAGAGTTTTTTTCTAGTATAAAGCCTCTATTTCTTAACCATATTGCGGATTGGGCAGATTTACGAACTTGTCCAAGATATTAATAAAGAGCACATTTTTAAAACCGTCATAACGGCTTTAAAAAATCAATTTTTTTTAGAAAAAGGGCTCTAGTTCCTTAACTACGTGTCGGATTTAGTTGATTCACAAGCTCGTCTGAGATTTTAATAGAACACACATGTACAGAAAATTTCTTTGATCTACCTCAACAAATGCGACCGTGAGAGTGCCGGTCGTTTTCGTTATATCTCATATCGTTTATATATATATATATATATATATATATATATATATATATATATATATATATATATATATATATATATATATATATATATATATATATATATATATATATATATATATATATATATATATATATATATATATATATATATATATATATATATATATATATATATATATATATATATATATATATATATATATATATATATATATATATATATATATATATATATATATATATATATATATATATATATATATATATATATATATATATATATATATATATATATATATATATATATATATATATATATATATATATATATATATATATAATATATATCCCAAGTAACAATTCTTAGAGCTATTAGTATCAAGATACTGTACTGAAGCTCTAGAGAAGATTGTATGTTGCTAGCTGCGCGTTTTATTTGTCGAGTGATACTTGGAGCTCTAAACAAAATTATTGTTGCTTTATAAAATAGTTTTCGAAAACTCATAGCTCTAATAAAATATAGAGCAGGCAGTTATTAGAATAGCATTTCAATAGCTTTATAACCTAATATAGAGCTTTTAAACTAAAGTAGTGCAGCACCACTTATTATAGACCTATGAGCTGTATTTCACCGTTACAACAGCAAAGCGAGCTATAATTGAGCTTATTTAAAGCTATAAGCATTATAAAATCTTACTGTAATATAGCGTTAATGTCTATTTGTAAACTGCTTTTTTCTAATATAAAAAGCGCTCAAATATAACAGAGCTTATTTTTTACGTAAATTTTGAGTTGTTGCGAGTTTTTGAATCTTCAATAGTTCAAAATGGTTGCATTCGTCAGTCAAACGTTAGTTGAAATTGAAACATTGACATTTGATTATGTGTGACATTTTCCTTAAAAGTTTAGAGCTTTCTTAATCACACTACTTCTATATAAAGCTATTTGCTTTGTAACATAATAAGATTATTGTACAATAAAGCATTTGTGACACAAAAAAAGAACAGTTTCACAGAGCAAATAGCTTTATAAAAAAGTAATGCGAATGTGATAGCTCTATATTAAAACAAACCGTTATAAATAGCATTATAAAGGAGTAATATGTAATAGGTAGCTCTATATTGGTATAATTTGCCACCATCTTCGTTTTTATAAAGATGGAGTAAAAAATATCACCATAATGGCCAAAAATGTTTTAATAATTATTTTTGATAATGATGTATTTTGCAAATATGACATATCACGATAACTGGATTTCTATTGTTAACCATTTATAACTAAGAATTTTTTTAAAGATGAATTCACCAAAATAAATTTATTTAACAAACCTGAAACTATGAAAAATGTTTCAAAATATTAAAAAAAAATTTATAATTTTTCTATTTTGCCACCAAATACACAAAACTAATAAGGGCGCACTAAAATTTTAGTTCTAAACTATCACTATTCACCATAAAAAATAAATGGCACATAAAATTTGTATACATATATTATTTATTTAAAATATAACAAATTGCCATTTAATTTATAAAATAATTTATTTGACAGAAACCATAACATCAAAACATTTTAAAACCATGTCGATATATATTAGTTTATGTAAACATAAAGTTTCATTGAAAAAATTACTTGTATTTGTATTCAAAAAGTAATATTAGCTCTTAAAAACTCTAACAGTCAACCTTTATACAGCTAAGATAGCTCTATTAAATATTATTAAACAACTTCTTTAGAGGAAATAATGCTGTAAAAGTAGCAAATTTAGCACCACAACAGCTCTGCTAGAGCTGTGGCAGCGCTGCATCAGCAAAATATAAAGCAACCAGCTGTATATTATAGCTCTAGAGCACTAGAAGAGCTTATATAAAACTGAAATTGTTACTTGGGATATATATATTAGAGTGGGGCGATTTAAAAATCTTAGTGGGCCCCTCGCGATTCTGATTTCTGGAGTTGTACTGAGCAAAAAAGTCCACTAGACCATATGTCTACGGTGAAAACCGAGCTTGCGAATTTTTGTTTGAAGTTTTTTTGTCGCAATTTATATTTTGTGGAAACTTGTAATTTTCTTAGGCTCATATCTCGTAAACCATTTGGAATTTTAGTATGAATAAAATTATTAAATTGTAGTTCTTGACCTCACCTACAAATTTGCTACAAAAATAAACCGAAAAAAATCACATCTTCATGACCAAAAACACGAAAATGCCAAAAAATCTAGATTCTGAATAAATCCTAAAACAGACATTTGTTAAATTTTTTGACACCATTTCTGGGTCAAAACTGTATTTGATTTTATGTTTTCAGTCTCTCATATCAGGGGTCCCTGAAGCGAACATCATAACCGTCCACTTCAATGAAAGTCCCTGAAGCGAACATCAACTGCATAACCGCCAACTTCAATAGAATTTGATTAAAATATATTGTTTTTGCACTTATTTTACTTTTATAATAAATATTATAAATTATAATTATCATAATTATAATTATAATAAATATTGTAAATTTTATAATAAATATAATAAATTTAATAATTAGTGTTTCGAGAAAATATTACAAAATCACAAATTCATATTTTCAAAATTCCAAAAATATTTTAAAAATTAAATAAAATCAAACTTTTTTGAAAATTCTAAAAATATTCCAAAAATTATTACAAAATCAAAGATTAAAACTTTTTTCAAAAATTCTAAAAATATTGCAAAAATTATAACAAAATCAATAACACAAACTTTATTCAAAATCCCAAAATTATTTCAAAAATTTGTAATAAAATCAAATATTTAAACTTTTTCTAAATTCTAATAATATCTTCTTGCAAATTCAAAAATTCAAACTTTTTCCAAAATTCTAAAAATATTGCAAAAATTAAAACAATATCAAAAAAATTGTAACTTTTTTTAAAAATTATAATGAGATCAAAAATTTAAAACTCTAAAAATATATATATAAAATTCACAAATTCAAAAATTCTATTTTTTTCCAAAATTCAAAAAATATTCCAAAAATTATAACAAAATCAAAAATTATAACTTTTTCCACATTCTAAAAAATTTTGCAAAAATTATTTCAAAATCAAAAATACAAACTTTTTCCAAAATTCCAAAAATATTTTTAAAAAACTATAACAAATTAAAAAATTTCCATGTCCAATTTCATTTTCAATTACATTTACGTCATAAAAACAGCTACATTTTTTTTCCAAAAAATTGGCAAAAAAATAAATGAATTCATTTTTTGACACACTTGACTATATTTTTTTGACAAACTTATAATGTTCTATAATTCTCTATAATTCTCTATAGTAATAATAAATTTTCATGTCATACAAATTATTAATTTTATTTTGTTCCCAAAAATTGGGTAAAAAAATAAATTAAAATCTTTCTTTTGACACACTTGACAACATTTTTTTGACAAACTTATAATGCCATAACTCTCAATAAAATTTCATTTCAAACAAATAATTAATTTTATTTTTTCCAAAAAATTGGGTAAAAAAATAAATAATAATCTTTCTTTTGACACACTTGACAACATATTTTTGACAAACTTATAATGCCATAATTCTCAATAAAATTTCATTTCAAACAAATAATTAATTTTATTTTTTTCCAAAAAATTGGGTAAAAAAATAAATAAAAATCTTTCTTTTGACACACTTGACAACATTCTTTTGACAAACTTATAATGCAATAATCTAGATTTTGGTCTCACATACCAATCCAATCACTTAAAATGAACGTATTTTAAGCAACAAAATATGCAAATTTCCTTGTTTTGACACACTTGACGATTTTTTTGACTCACTTACGGTACAGTTATCGAACACATCGTTCTTTCGGCTCTTCCCATTGAGTGAACCTATTTTTAGAAAAAAATGTTTGAAATCTGTCTTTTCTAGATTTCGTAGGTTGTGACGGCCGGCCGGCAGACAAACATACATTTTTTTTTTTGCTTTTTTAGAATCAGTAGGTCCTAAAACGTCAAGAAATGCCGAAAAAGTAGGGGTAAGAATTTCACTTTTAGCTCATGAATGTAATACTTAGGTCTTTCAGACCGAATTAAAATAACAAATAGAACGTTTTTGATGAGTTTAAATTATAAACAACTAAAAATGGTAACTTTTCAGTATTTTCGCGATAAATTTTCACTTTTGCAGGGCGAAAACTGCATGAAGAAATCTTCAGATGTGGTTAGTATATCATAAAAAATTGTTAAATATTTAATTGGCTACAATTTTCTGTTAGATTATTAGCTTTAATTTTCTGCGGTTTGGCTGCTATGGCCTCAAAACGGTTAAAAAAATGGTAATTTTTTTGAATCTTCGTGTTTTTGGTCATGAAGATGTGATTTTTTTCGGTTTGTTTTTGCAGCAAATTTGTAGCTGAGGTCTAGAGCTACAATTTACTTATTTTATTCATCGTAAAATTTTAAATGGCTTCCGAGATATGAGCCTAAGAAAATTTGCAAATTTTCACAAAATATAAATTACGACAAAAAAACTTCAAACAAAAATTCGCAAGCTCGATTTTCACCGTGGACATATGGTCTAGTGGACTTTTTTGCTCAGTACAACTCCAGGAATCAGAATCGCGAGGGGCCCATGAAGATTTTTTCACTTCCATGCAAATCGCCCCACCCTAAATTATATATATATATATATATATATATATATATATATATATATATATATATATATATATATATATATATATATATATATATATATATATATATATATATATATATATATATATATATATATATATATATATATATATATATATATATATATATATATATATATATATATATATATATATATATATATATATAAATTTTTTTTCTTTTTGGATTTTCGTCTCCGCTTATCATATATAGTCGTGTGGCACAAAAATTTTTCCGAAATTCCGAGATGAAGCCCATTGCAATAGGTAGATTTTTATATGAAATCTACCTAAAATCAACGAATTGTTAAATATCTAAATTTTCAATCATTTAATATAAATTAAATGAATTCTTAAATGAGATTCATTCAGTTACTTTATATAAATCAATGAATATTAAGATGGATTTGTAAGTATTTTTTTTTCTGTGTAGTTGTTGGAATATGGCATAAATAAATTATTTGCAACAATCATCCAGGGGATTCAAACCTATTTTTATGCTGTTCAGGAATGGCAATGAATAAGAAAGACGAAAAAACAAGTCACAAATTAGAAGTTAATCGGACAAAATAAGCCATTTTGAGACTATGTAATAAAGCAAAGAAAAAATAGTGGAAGAAAAGAAGGAACGAAATTGAAAATTATAATATTAATATCCTGAAAATGTAAAAATTATAAATATATAAGTCAAACGAAATGCTTATAAGTACTTAATTTTAACATCATTTCTGTTAAGAACGAAAATGTAATTAACATCCGTACACGGGCAAGCATTTTATCAAGGTTATTTTCCAAGATAAATAACACGTGTCCAGAACGAACTTAAGCCACTTACTTAAGCCGCTATGTTCAAATAGATGAATAAAATAGGATAGTCAAGAACCAGCTTGGAATTGAAAGAACCTTAAGGAACATTAAGTCAGTGGCGTAGCTAGCATGGGTGGCACCCGGGGCGGATATTGTGGTGTCACCCCAAAAATAAAAACTGTCAATAATAATAAAAAGCCGATAAACGTAATTTATAATTTTTTTTAATTAATACAAATGAGCATTATTATTATAAGCCCGCAAGTAATTTTTAACTAATTTTAATTTGCTGAAACTCCTCTCACATGAAGCCACTAATACGCAAATAGTCATAAATAACTTTAATGCGACCGTAAGATTCGGAAGAAATCCTAAAAAATCCCATTCTACGATGAACTTCAAAAAGTCTAGGTATACCCAGTTAGAAACTGTAATATTGGCCGCTTTTAAATGCCTCCTCACCCTTTGTATTTCTATGAGGAGTTCTGTTGCCAATACCGCATCATAAAAACCAGTAAATTTTGATACCGATAATTTTAACTCTTCACTGTTCGCCAAAAGCTAAGTGTTTGTCTGCACAACCTTGAACAATGAAGCTAAATCTTGAACTGACTTCAGTCTAGTTCGGAGTTCAACACTGAATCGGTCAAGACATTCCAACATGTCCTTTTTAAGTTGAGCTCTCAGTGTCAGTCCAACATCAGGTGCAAACTCACCACCCGTTCGTTTTTTGCGTTTTTATGACGAATTCGGCTTTCCATTGGAATGTCATAGTCCTCCGATTTTTTCGCAGCAAGATCTATTGCCTCTTCTACAATGAGACTTCGTTATGAATTGACTCTATTTTTGTAGCTAATTGATCAATATTCAAGCCCGTGCTTTGCAATCCAATCTGAGCACAGATATTATTTCTCTTAGAATATCATTCCAAAACAAAAGATAGCAAAGAAACGAAAAATCACATGCTGCATTGATAAGGTTCTGTGTAGCGCCTCTAGTGTCTACATTTTCTTGTTAATCACTTTACTTCTCAATTTCAGCCACAATCCCATCAAAGTTTTCGGCCAATATTTTTACTGCAGCATAATGAGCACTCCAATGCGCTGTTAAGAGTATTTTAACAGTTGCTTTGTTGTGTTTAGCAAGTACTTCCCAGCGGCTAGTCGAAGCAGAAAAACATTTAAAAATGGCTTCCACTGACAAGTGTTGGCCGTATAAATTAATTGAATGATCTTTGTAGCCCACAAAAATTGCTTTGTTATTTTTTGCTTTAATAATAGCTTGCACTTCTCCATGTATACTACTCATAACAGCTGCATTATCATAACCTTTGGGAGCGACAATTCGTAACATCTATACCATCATTTTCAAGATTTTTACACTGAAAAAAACATGTCCTATTTCCAATCGAAATGCAGTTGTCTCAACCTCACCGTGCGGGCAGATATGGCGAATCGAAATACGAGATTGATTCAACAACCGTACAATGATAATCCGATGCAGTTGAGACAATCACATGAAATATTTAAGTGAAAAGAAAATATAGTTCAATTAATCTCAAATACTTAAATTTTAAAATGAAAAATTCATGATATAAGGCCAAAGAAATATGTTTTCATGGAAATAGTTATTAACTTTATTCAACTACTGTTATATTGGATAGCACTTTATATTTTAATAACACCTCATTCTGTTATCAGGAAAATGTTACTGAGTACTGAGTAGTTGTCCCAATCACGGTGAAATTGTTTGTAAATATCTTTTCTTTGCATGAATAATAAACTGCCATCTTCTAGATGAGGTTATCATTACTTAAATTTTTTTTTTCAGTGTAAGAATTTCATCGCTTAAATCAGCGGCTTTTTTCCACGTAAAGGAAAAAATCCAAGGAATACGTCCTTGATTTCCACTTTACTACCATCAATTTTCACATAACGAATCACTTCTGACATTTGATCAATATGTGAAATGTCAGGTGTGCTATCAAACATAATTCCAAAATATTTAACCGATTTAATTTCGTTGACAAGCTTAAACTTTACGTGGATCGCTAAAACATTTATGAACTCATTTTGTATATTTGGTGACAAATATGATACTTTTGGTGATTTACCATGCTCCAAATTCAAAATGTGTTCTTTTAACACTACATCATACTTTGACAATAGTTTGGTTAGTTCTAAGAAATTGTCTTTATTTGAAGAACTTTGTCCTTCATCATGTCCATGGGTTTTGTTTAGATAAAAACAAAGTTATATCCAATAATCTTGATAAAAGATGTTTCCACTTCTGTTTTTTATTATATATTAATTGCAAGGCTGCGTCTCGTATCGTTTTATGAATTTTTAACCTCATTTCCAAAGTTTTCCACTTTTCAAAATTCTCCAGATGTTCATTTGAAGTTTCATGCTCGGCCACTTTGGGATTTAGTTTCCACCGCTTCTGATATCCAGTAGTAAATGTTGATTATTATTATTATTGGTGACAGCAAATACACGACAACAGAAGCAATACAGGACGCAAGTTATTATTTACAGGAGAATAAACAATCCATGGCCGTAGAATTTTTTCACCATTATTCATCATTTTATAAAACCATTCTTTAGAAAGATGGCGAACATCACCTTTTATGTCTAACCCGTGTCTAGATACAGTAACAAACGACCCTTCTCTATTTTGAAAATGTTCACTTTCTTTTTTTATGATTTCAATGCGAACATTACCAGAGACGAGTATATTCCAATGTGATACATCTCTTAAGTCCTGAAGTGATTCACCCATGCAAATACTGTCTTCGATAGTAGAAGCATTAGCGGCATTATCACTGTCATTTTCATTATTCCTTTCTAATTCGTCATCATAGGTTATCATTATTAATTCTGTATTGTTGCTTTTTTTTTTTTATTGGAAGTTAGGCATGTTTAGTGTTAATATAATTAATTATACATTAACGTTTCTGAATATCCGAAGATACCATGCCAACTAGGGATTATAATCAATTGAGAATTAAGTTTCTTTTAGAAATTTATGAACGTTGACTTTGAACTTTTGAGGGTTAAAGTTATCAGGGAAAACCCACGAAGGTAATGAATTCCAGAGATGAGAGACTCTGTTGAAAAAGTCGCGCTGGAAGGCTACTGTTTTACATCTAATTATTTGAACCGTAAAAGGATGGGCCGCTACCGATGCTCTGGTATGACGCGATAGGTTTGCAGGCTTAGGTAAAATCGATTTGATCTCTTCAGAAGCCCGTTCATCCATGATATATTTGTAGAAAATCGTCAAATCAGCAACATTTCTTCTATGCTGCAAGGAAATAAGGTCATTAGTAAGATTTGAATTACCAATCAATTTAACTGCTCTCCGCTGTACAGAATCAAGACACTTCAAACTACATAAGTATGCTCCACCCCATATGTGAGAACAATATTCCATGCAGGGACGTATAAAAGATTTGTATATTAAAAGAAGTTGTTCGCTACTGAAAACTTACGACATCGTCCTAAAAACCCCAATTTTTGAACAGCGCTTTTTGTTAGGGTAAAAATATGAGAATTCCATTTCATATTATTTTCAACCTCAACTCCTAGAAGTTTCACGGACTCTTTTTCTATCAAAACGTTGGAATCAAACTTCAATGGAAAAGGGTTAGGTGTTGATAATCTTGAAAAATAGCAAACTTGTGTTTTGGACGTATTGAATTCAACACTGTTAGTAACACCCCAATCAAAGATAGATTTAAGATCAACGTTTAATGAATCTATCAAATTTGATCTACAGTTATTAAGCGCTAAAGGTGAATACGATCTAGGTGCAACATGAGATGCATGAAGAGTGCTATCATCAGCAAAACTATGGATAGGATTAATTGTTGAAACCAACAAGTCATTAATATAGATAAGAAAAAGAGTTGGGGACAAAGCGGAACCTTGAGGAACTCCTGCATTAGTCGAAAATACATCCGATGAAATACCGTCAACATTGACTCGAAATTTTCGCTCAGATATAAAGCTTTGCATCCAGGAAATTAGTGGCTCATCGTAACCATAACATCTCAACTTGCATATAAGATTTTTGTGCCAAACTTTGTCAAATGCTTTGGAAATATCAAGAGCAACACCGAAAGTCTCACCAAAGTTTTCAAGGGATTTGTTCCAAAGATGAGTAGCAAACGAAAGCAAATCTCCTGTTGCTCTTCCTTTTCGGAAGCCGTATTGTCTTTCATTAAGTAATTTGGAAGACTCTAAGAAGCTCATTAAATTAAAATTTATATATTTCTCAAAAACTTTAGACACTACTGACAAAATTGAAATGGGTCTGTAATTGGATGGGTCAGTTTTGCTACCCTTTTTTGCTACTGGCTGTACACTAGCAATTTTCCATATTACAGGAAAAATCCCTTTCTTATAAGACAAATAAAATATTTTAGTGAGGATAGGTGCTCCCTAGCAAACGTTTTAAGTATAATTGGAGGAATATTATCAGGCCCAGATGCCTTGTTGGTATTAATTTGTAAAAGCATTTGTCGAATAATGTTTTTACGAAAAATTATTCGCTTCATTTTGAGCGATGCTTTAGGAATAGGTCTTGGTTGAAAATTGGGTTCGACTAAGGTAGAATTTATAGAAAAAATATGTCCTAGCAAATTAGCCTTTTCTTTTGCTAGGACATATTTGCTGTTACTTTCCGAAGATGATCCAATATTCTCTGAAACATTCGTTGCATCAACGTGATAATCAGTTTCTTTTGATGAACCTTGGATATCATCGGGTTTTGTAACATATTTATAGATTTGGTCTTTCTTTGCTGGAACCAACTTTTTCTTTAAAAAGTATGAACTCCTCGTGGCATATTTATTTTTTGGGATATTTGCTAAACGAAATCTAAAAAAATATTTTTAATTATAGTATAGATATCAGCAAAGCATTAATTCTAAATATATTTGTAGGATACATAATAGGTACATAGTTCATAATAAGTACACTGTGTTAACGACTAAATACACCGCCAAGAAAATTAATTTATTTAAATTTCCTTGTAACAACTTATATTAAATAATATTTGATAAAATGGAATATACAAATCATAGCCTAATATTATAAGGAACTATTTAAAAAAATATAAGTATGAAATCCTAAAAGATATTTTATATAAAGAATTGAAACCAAAATTAAATATCCAATTAGAATCATGCTCAATATTTTACAAAATTGAATGTGATTTTTGTGAAAAATTTTACATCGGGAAAACTGGAAAATGTTTCAAAAGACTGATTTAAGGAATACCTGCCTAAGAAGAAAAATAAACAAAATTTAAAGTTTATTTTTGCAAACCATTTACATAGTTAATAACAATAGCTACACCACTTTTAAAAAAAAATTGAAGGCTTTACATTTATGTAGCCAAGGATCTTTAAAAGAATCACTTGATGAGTTTGAAATTTCCAAGGGATTTAAAACCCAACAAAATGTAATTTTAAATGATAAACTTTCATTTAATTCAAATATATAAATATATAAAACTGAAAACAAACAGATGAGTAGGCATGTATCAACCTACAAAAATTTGCAAAACTGCAGTAATTGCATAACTGCCATTTTATTCCACAGTAATTATTTTTGTGTCCATTGAAAAACGATATATTTCAATTTATTCTTTGAGTTTAAAGATAAAGGAAAAAAAATTATTTTGAGATCATTTACAAACACGGTAATTTGATTGTTTGTTAGTTTCTTTAGGTGTTTGCAATTAATTTGTTTGAAATGTAAAACATATATTAGGTAGTAAGGTTAAGCGGATATTTTAGAAATAATTTTGGAATAGAGACATTGTAACTCAAGGGTGCCACCCTATCGACAAAGGGTGCCACATTATCGACGTAAACCACTTTTCCTATACATTATTCAGCATATGTGTTTTCAGACCTGGTCATTAAATAATCATGCTTGCATACTAAATAATATATCGTAAAAAACGGTCAATATGGTATCTATAGGAATATTCAAAGCTATTGAGTAATTGTGGTGATGGGATTCAATGCTCAACATGTTGATTCGATTAATATTGTTAAAATTTTATTTCACGTAATAACTCAAAAATTTTAAAAAGTAGAATAGATTCTTTTTGAACCAATAACACATTTATAGGACAGATTTATAAGTTATCACAATTTATAAATTAAAATTATATGGATAACCTGGTTAAAATGGTTTCTAAGTGATTTATCGTTGAAAACATGTGATGGTTTGTTTAAGTTTTTTACGTTCGGGTGTCACCCCAAAACGGTTTCGAAGTGATTTATCGTTGAAAACATTGTGATGGTTTGTTTAAGTTTTTTACGTTCGGGTGTCACCCCAAAACGGTTTCGAAGTGATTTATCGTTGAAAACATTGTGATGGTTTGTTTAAGTTGTTTACGTTCGGGTGTCAACCCAAAACGGTTTCGAAGTGATTTATCGTTGAAAACATTGTGATGGTTTGTTTAAGTTGTTTACGTTCGGGTGTCACCCCAAAACGGTTTCGAAGTGATTTATCGTTGAAAACATTGTGATGGTTTGTTTAAGCTGTTTACGTTCGGGTGTCACCCCAAAACGAAGTGATTTATCGTTGAAAACATTGTGATGGTTTGTTTAAGTTTTTTACGTTCGGGGGTCACCCCAAAACGGTTTCGAAGTGATTTATCATTGAAAACATTGTGATGGTTTGTTTAAGTTGTTTACGTTCGGGTGTCACTCCAAAACGGTTTCGAAGTGATTTATCGTTGAAAACATTGTGATGGTTTGTTTAAGTTTTTTACGTTAGGGTGTCACCCCAAAACGGTTGGGAAGTGATTTATCGTTGAAAACATTGTGATGGTTTGTTTAAGTTTTTAACGTTCGGGTGTTACCCCAAAACGGTTTCGAAGTGATTTATCATTGAAAACATTGTGATGGTTTGTTTAAGTTTTTTACGTTCGGGTGTCACCCCAAAACGGTTTCGAAGTGATTTATCATTGAAAACATTGTGATGGTTTGTTTAAGTTGTTTACGTTCGGGTGTCACCCCAAAACGGTTTCAAAGTGATTTATCGTTGAAAACATTGTGATGGTTTGTTTAAGTTTTTTACGTTCGGGTGTCACCCCAAAACGGGTGTCACCCCGCCCCCCCCCCCCCCCCGCCCCCGCCCTAGCTACGCCTCTGCATTAAGTTGATAGTACAACTTCTAGATGGTGAAAAGTGAAGTGAAGTGAAGACCACGCAAAAAAACTCTAACTGAATAGTAGAAGCAAAAATCCGATGGGAATGTGTAGATTTGTAGAAATAAAACCTAATTCGTTTCGGCCTCGGTGGATCAATGACAACGAATATCGCTCTCTACAGCCGTTTCAACAAGAAAATTGAGGCTGTTCAGAAAATAAATTAATAGGATAATAAACAAACATTAAGAGTTAATAAATCTGTCAAATTTTAAATTGACAAATTCTAGGATGAAATATCTGCCTTTCATAACTAAATACGACCAGCAAAAGCATTAAATGAAAATATACCAACATAAATATGTATTACTTTGACTTAGTTGAAACAAAACCAAAAGCTTATCAACCTTTTACGTTTCCGCCAATTCTATAAAAGTTAATGTCAAACTTGATAAGAAACTAAATAATGTTGTTGAAGTGTTTCAAAGAAAATGTATAGGCCAAATTGCGCGTTTGCTAAAAATACATTAAACGAGGTCAAAACCGTTTAATTATTTCCACACATAACTATCGTTTGTAATCATAATCGTTGAATTTTGAAATGTTTAAAACAGAGTTTACAATTTTATTTTATTTGAGCGCTCTTTTAACTCTTTAAAATAGTATTCACGAGGCAAAATTTTTATTTTTTTACTATCGTTCTTACTCCTGAGAGTAAAGTTTTTTATTTCATTCCTTTGGAGTCGATTTTACTTTTATTATCCTATATTCCATATGCAGAAAAAAAAAAATTAGTAGTTTTTCGTCATCCATTTTATTAATTTTTATAAAAATACTTGCGTAATTGAACATTTCTGTATTTGGGAATGTTATATATTTTTGTTATGTTACTCGCTCTGGAAGAACGAAGCAAAGGAGTGATATAAAGAGCGTTCAAAACTCTTGGTTAAACGTTTAAAATATTTAAAATATATCGTTTGAAATCGATTTTTGAAAATTTAACGGTATTGGTACCTCATAAGATAATCGATTGGATTAAGTCTTCAATTGAATATGACCAAACAATTGATTCCAAAAGGATATTTGTTGGAATCCTTTTCGTAGGAATAAGGAGAACGATACACTCAAATTAACCATCTTTTAAAGTTTAGTGTTTGTATCACGGAAAAGCTTTCTATGACAAAGATTTTATTTTAAATGTCAAAATTTTTTGAATTTAGCTGTCAATAATTTTATTTAGTTTTATTTTGTTTACGCTTTTATTTATGTGATAACTATTTTATGGTTTGTGCCTTTTGGAATAAATTTATCTTTTGTGATAAAACTATAATTGTAATAATAGTGACGCATAGCCTTTGATGTTTTAGTCCAAAATAATTCCTTTTGTTCTTGTGGCTGTTTGGTTCTGTTTGACATAATATTCAACGAAGTGAAGTTAGCATAAACATAATATTTTTATCATTCTGCACGACCGAGCATTATGAAGTACATACTTCAAAAATATCGCCTAAATGACTTAATAAATTTTGCAAAACTTCAAAATAATTTTTTTTATATAAGTCCAAATTTAAATCTGTAATTTCCAAATTTTTATTTGAATTTTTCGTTTTATTTTTATTTCGTTAACAAATAAAAATGTTATTTATGTCCCTATTTGTGTGTATATGTAGAATTTTTTGACATATTTCCTTTTTTAAGAGTTTTACAACCTTTTTTTTTTATTTAAATTTATTGTTTCACATAAAAACGAAAAATAAGAAAATCAAAATTGAATTTTTATTATTTTAAGTGAAAATCATCAAAAATATAAATTTATTGGCCTTATTTTATGGAAAAACATTTATAATCCTACAGTCAGAATTGAGGATTGAGAACGAGGAACGTATAAAATATGAGTAAAAAACTGATGCTTCGGATGTTGGAATTTTATTATTTGATTTTTATTTATATGTAAATGGTTTGATTTTTTTTTTAAATTTGAGTTGTAAGTAATTAGACAATAAATGTCAATTTAGATTGCTATTTTATAATCCATTCAATTTAAAGAGTTTTGTTTTATGTATATCAATAGCATATAGCGTATTGTACAACGATCGCAAAATGTTACAAATATCGCTAGCGAGCTAAGGTTATTATAATATAACTAGCATGCGAGTGGGTGTGACAAATTGTAAAATAAAATGTGCATTTTTGACATATGGTTGATTAGTAACAAACAAAAATTATTGTTTGGCTGTTTATTTTAAACATTCATAGGTTTAATAAGAAATGTTGAACTCTATACAGCTATCTCTACAAAGCGTTTTAAATGAAACATGTTAACATGATAGTTGTTATAACATATATTATTATTCCCTTTATTTGTATAAATAAAATGTGTTGTGTAGTAGGAAATACAATATGTGTTGCAAAGAACCCATAACAATATGCGATAGGAGGTATTGATTGAAGCGAATTGTTTTTGAATTTTTTTATGATTGGGTAACTAAACAATAAATCTAAATAAGTAAAAAAATATGACATATGCCCAAATTTTATTACAAGATATTGTTAATGCAACATCTACTATCGCAATGATAATGTTTATAAGCTAGTAAATAATAGATGGCGTAGTTCTCTGTTAATATAAAATGTAATTCTTTAAAAAATGAGATATGTCATACAATTTGTAAAATTGTAATCAAAGCGATGCGGTAGATCGCTGTTCGTGAAAAAAAAATAGCGATTACCACTTTTGCTTTATTTACGCTGAACCTAGTAGACATAACCTCAAAAAAATGATTTGATCTAATGTTGTTTAACATATATGAACTTATGACGAGTTTTGTAACATAAAGTCACCTTTAAATTTTAATTTGAATTAGATTTTGTACAATAAACGTTATACAAAATTAATTAAAACATAAAATTTCGAATACGATTTTTGAAAAATGAAATTTCAACAAGATTATTCAGACGAAAATTTATCATTCTAGTGACTTTTTGATTCAAGCCATCTATTGTAAGTTTAAAATGTAAATAAATGTAAATAGCTAAGACACTTTTTTTAAACATAAAAACATTATAATTTAATCTTTTGTAAATATGTATCATTTTATTAAAAATTACTTAAAATTACAATAAATAAAATATTCCTCATTAAAACTAAATTATTTTATTTATATCCGTGAAATATAAAATACATAGCAAATATTCTAATCCATCAATTAACATTTTTTGTTTCTCTTCATTGTACAACACATCCAAAAGTTCAATTACATTTTTATGTTTTAATATGCGATGTAGCTGTATCTCTTTCCTTACATTTTGTTCCACATTTTTAAACCGACGCAATTTTCTTTTTGTCAATATCTAAAGGACATAATACAAAAATATTAGCAATTCGTACATAACCAAACAATTTAGATTTACCTTCACAGCTCTTCTGGTTAACGTTTCAGTCTAATACTTCCTTCACTTTTCCGTAAGATACTTCTAATATATCCCCCATTACATATTTTCCAACTCTTAATGTGGTAAATCAATTATCACTAAGCTTACACTAGTATCTAATAGGTACATCATTGAATAATACATTTTTTGTTTCCTTCATTGTACAACACATCCAAAAGTTCAATTACATTTTTATGTTTTAATATGCGATGTAGCTGTATCTCTTTCCTTACATTTTGTTCCACATTTGGAATCCGATGCAATTTTCTTTTTGTCAATATCTAAAGGACATAATACAAAAATATTAGCAATTTGTACATAACCAAACAATTTAGATTTACCTTTACAGTTCTTCTGCTTAACGTTTCATAGTCTAATACTTCCTTCACTTTTCCGTAAGATCCTTCTAATATATCCCCCATTTCATATTTTCCAACCATTTTACATTTCTTCTTTATATATTATATCAGCGCTATCTACTCGATTGAACATTATCGGTCCCTGGATCAATAAATCCAATTTATCAATCTCCTCATCATCAAGCCATGTCACATTTTGTTGTTGACATAAATTATTACAATTATTAACAAATTTATTTTCGTATGTTATCGTATGAAAACGTTTTGTACATTTAATATACACATATCTGAATTTGACTCCATTGTAAATTTATAAAAACATATTTTACTCAATTAGAACATACATTGTCCAATTAATTTAAATTTATTTATAAATAAATAAACAAATAAAATATTTAATTCTTTTGTTGTTTATCTTTTTAACAATAATAAAAATTTACAAAAAAAAATTGCGAACAAATGTCAACCATTTGATAGAAAATTTAATGTTTTTGTGTTGGTATCAATGTGTTCTAAAATATGGACAAATTTTGGCTTCATACATTTTTTAGTTTCGAAAGTTTAAAATTTTTATTTCGAAAAAGACAAACGTTTTAATATTTTTTTGAATATTATCAATCTAGACGGTATGTTTACCTAATATATGTTAAGACTGCATTCCAATTGATGCTAATTTTTACTAAATGTGGTAAATCAACTAACACTAAGCTTACACTAGTATCTAATAGATACATCATTGAATAAATAAATATCAATGGAAGAGTAACTGCAGTCTTCCCCGAATTTTTGAATAGAAGAGCTTTCGAGTTTCGAATAAAAGATCCAGTTCTTATATTTGAATGCGTGATAAATTTTTTTCAGTTCTGTACATATATTTTATTAAAATTCAGGGTAAATATAAGCCCACAAAAAATCATTTAATTTAGTCTGATTTTTGCTAAGACAAATCTTTTAAAAAGGAATGTATTTGGTTTGTATGTTGACATAAAAATACATTATAATTACATATCTTGCGGATTATTGGGTATGTTGTTTTTATAAAAGCAGAAAAATTGGAAATAATTCAATCAATCGTTAAAGTTGGTATACAAATAAATCGATGACAAACATTCAAATTGCTTATATCAAAATGAAATAATTACCTATTATTAATATTATTATTTATTTCATTATAATCCAAGCTCATAAAATTTATTATTTACTACAAAAAATCGTGATATGAGCTACAAAAAACATCAAAAATGTAAATTTTAGTTCGTGAAAAAAGTGCAATATAAAGTTTAATAGTCAAAACTATCTGTTCAGTACAAAAAGAAGTGATATCATGTGTCAAGTAGAAACGAGTGTAAAACAAAACATTTCCAAATAATTAGGTGTTCTACATGTTTGAAATACTTACTTTGTCTCTCGGATTAGAGATTAGAATTAGAAACAACTTCAACTAACTAGGTATTAAAACAAAATTTTCTAGTAAAAGTAAAAGTACAAAATAATATTTATTTATTTATTTATATTCGAAAGCAAATATGGAATGCGATATTTATACGATCGACTGAATCGAGAGAAGTGCGGAACCATCACGAAACCTCAGGACTAACAGATTATAACTTTAATGAAATTCTGTTCAAATAACATGTTCTTAATCTACAAACTAGGGTCTGCAGTATAAAATACTAACTAATAAATTAGCTTGCATTTCTTTTATAGAATTTACATTTTGTATATAATATTTCTCATTAAATAAAAGTCTTAGCTATCACTGAGGTTTCGTGATGGTTCTGCACTTCTCTCGATTCAGTCGATCGTATAAATATCGCATTCCATATTTGCTTTCGAATATAAATAAATAAATAAATATTATTTTGTACTTTTACTTTTACTAGAAAATTTTGTTTTAATACCTAGTTAGTTGAAGTTGTTTCTAATTCTAATCTCTAATCCGAGAGACAAAGTAAGTATTTCAAACATGTAGAACACCTAATTATTTGGAAATGTTTTGTTTTACACTCGTTTCTACTTGACACATGATATCACTTCTTTTTGTACTGAACAGATAGTTTTGACTATTAAACTTTATATTGCACTTTTTTCACGAACTAAAATTTACATTTTTGATGTTTTTTGTAGCTCATATCACGATTTTTTGTAGTAAATAATAAATTTTATGAGCTTGGATTATAATGAAATAAATAAATTAACTTTCTTCTTTGCTCCAAGCTGAAAACAACAAATTTCGAATCTTTCAAAGCAACTGGATACAATGAAGCTTTAAATAATTGAAATTTCTTTTCAATATTTTCTACGGCTGGGCTGGTAAATATAAAGTATATACATATGTATAGATTTATATAATATGTGCATAATAGATGATTTTGGTAATTTGAAACATTTCGTGATGGTGAAAAATATAAGAACAATAAATTCATACAAGCGGGACATTTATAAATATTTTCATATAATATATTATGAATTATTTGTTAATTGGATTGTGATTAAATAGTTCTCCGTGCTGGACAAACTCTCATGTTTATTAAATAGTCCTCCGTGCTGAACAACTTTGTGTTTATTAAATAGTCCTCCGTGCTGGACAGACATACACATAAAACGTTGCTCGCGGTTATTCACTTATTGTGTTTGAAATAAAATAAACTACTAAATAAACGTATAATCTCAATCTACTAAAAACTATACCGAAAAATTTCAGATATAACAAATTAAAATAAAATAAAAGCAAAAACATAAATTTCTAAAAATTTGCAAGAACATGGCATATTTCTCGATCATGTGGCTTACTGTTTTCCTCACCTCAACGTTTTAAGCAGAATATATAGAGTTAGAGTTAGTTAGTTATTTAAGCAGATATATAGAACAAGCAACAGTGCGACATCCCCTACGAATACTCCTTAACAAAGATTGAAAGTATTATCAGTGACTGAATAGAGTTCATTCTCTAGCTCGTCCAGAATACAGCCTTGGTTATATCTCACTACTATTAGTGGTATTTGATATTTTACGTTAATTTAAATATCAATAGCAGGGACTGGAGTACCTGAGGATGTCACACTTGAGAATGAATTAGATTAGAATTAGAAGCATTTTAAATAAGGAATTGTTTTCAACGTTGGGGTGAAAGCTTAATAATTTTTGGATTGAATTGATTTGATCAATTTCAGTTTTAAATTATGTAATTCGTTAACATTACTATAATTTACAAGAATCAAATTGATCGAAAAATTGAAAATACTATGAATAAAATTAATTGTCTTTGTGAAAATTATAAACAATCATTTGATACTGGTTTGTAGTGATGGGTAGCCTGAGCTAAATTAGTGATCCATTTGAATCGAATCGTTCATTCACACTGACCGATTTAAAAACATCGGTTTCGTTCAATCGGTCACTTGCAAAAACATTAAATATTTCAGTCAAAAATAATAATAAAAAAGCCTCGTTAATAGGTCAAGAACCACATCCTAATTAACAAGCAACAATCAACATAAATCTAAGACCAATGCCTCTAAAAAGTTGCGAAGGCTATACAAAACTTTTTGCAAAGAAGATGAGTTGCGAATTGAAGAAGAAAACCTTTTTCGTTGAAACAAAAAATATTGCTCATACTAATGTAATTTATTTAAAAAAATTGATAAATCATTGCTTAAAAATCTATATAAGATTTATACTATAGCACATCTACTATTTTAAGTCACACTGTATTTGTTTGTTTTCTACCGTTTTTCTTAACGATTCTCCTTTATAACTTGCAACCTCATTTTAATGAGCCATACAATCTAACATCTCTTCCTCTAACTAACATTCAATAAAAAAAATGTTCATCCTTTCCATACATCGATTTAAAGGAAAAACATTATTAAAAACAAAATTGCACTATAAAATAAGGAATATAATGTTTAAGTCCTGACATGTAGTAAATTTTTAATTTTTAACTAAAGCTTTAGCTAAGGTACAACAAACAATTTTATTTCACACCAAATATTGTCAACAAAATTAAATTAAATCTGAAAAACTTAAATGAAATTAATTCTATTATACAGCATCCATCCACCAACAAAAATTAACAATAATAATAAAAACAATTTAAATACATATATATGTGCAAAAAAATGTTTTTTTTCATAATCATTATAATTAAATCATCTTCATAATCAATTTTGTTTTCATTTCACAATTCATAATTTGTAAAAGTTGAATGAAATACATTTCTTTTTTTTCAATAGCATTTACATTTTCTTAAAAAGACATTTTATTTTTCATTCTTTCATTCTTAGTAGCAATCATTCTTAGTAGCATTTGTGTATCAAAAAAAAATATTGTAATGAAAAATTTATCATAAAGAACAAAAATGAACGGCTCGAATTTACTATGTATAAACATACACAGTAAATTCGAGTCGTTCAGTTTTTTTTCTTTATGATAAATTTTTCCTTACAATATTTTTTTTGAAGTAATCGTTTTGTACGTAGGTCATTTCTTATGATAGGCGTGTTGTTTTGTTTATTAGTAAATTCGAGCCGTTCCAAGTTTTGTTCTTTATGATAAATTTTTCATAAGAATATTTCTTTGAAGTTATCGTTTTGTATGTATGTTATGTATTTCTTTTGGTCGATCGTCACAAAATGAAACTTGCATGTATTTATGATTTTAATAAATGTATATGGTATTGTTAGTTTGGTTTTGTTTTATTGGATTGGATATAGGGCATGGTTAGATAAATCGATTGTTCGATTAATTGATCATTTCGCAAATTGTTCGATTAATCGCACAAAAAAATTATTAATCGATTAATCTAAATTTATGAAAATGTTTAAAATTGTTTAAAATTTTGTACCGAATTGTGAAAAGGTTTATTGTCTAAAGATGTATTCCTTTTTTCTTTCGAATTACTTTTTTAGTTGTTTTGGGTATAACACAAAGTACATTAATAACAAAATTTGAGCCCAATGCAAAAATCTTTACTATGCCTTAAGTAATATTTTTATTATTAATCCAACCAGTAAACTATGGTTTGAAGTATATTGAACTCCATTACTTTCCATTCTGAAGGAAACGGCTTGTTTCTTATCATTTTCAATTAGTACAGTATATTTTCAAACACATAATTTTGTAAGGTCTGAAAACTTCAATGACAGAGAGGGAGATACACATCCTAGGCTAACGCCTAGAGCAACAATTTCACTCTTATGCAAAAAAGACCTACTTTACGCTCTTAATACATAGATAGCTATTAAATTTTTATTTATTCTTATGTCATTGTAAAAGTTGAACTTTTAAATATGATATAACGCGTGTATTTGTTTAAAAAAAATTAATAAAAATATTAGAATTAGTAAAAATTTTGTTTAATCGATTAATCGATTAATCGATGTTAAAATTTTCATATTAATCGTTAATCGATGTTTAGTCCCAATCGATTAATCGACCATGCCCTAATTGGATATTAGTTTTGTGTTATTGTTAGTGTTATTTTCATATAAAGGTTTATGATTTTTCTTTTCATTGTTAGATGAAGTGCGTATGTTTTTTATAATTTTTAAATGTGTTTTGGTTTTTTTTATGTTATGAAAATCTGCACGATTAGTTAGATACATTTTTTCAAGCCACTTTTTTATGCGAAGTTGTTGAATATAATTAATAAATGTTTGAGGCGAAAAACAAATTCACATATTACAATGATCGGAATCAACATTTGATCATAATGAATATTTGAAGACGAAGTACATAAAAGGTTGGTGAACGATGAACGACGTTTCTTTATTAACTGAACGATCGGTCGTCGTTCACTGAAGTGACCCGTTCAATGTATTTCCGTCGTTCACGACCGACACATACTGGTTTGGAACACTGTTTAAACTCTAACTTTAATCAATAGTTCGAAGAAGTTAACAGTGATCAATACGCAGTTTTGATTATAACAGTTTGAAAGATCGCTATATGGTGTCGTTAGTGCTACTCACTCTTGCGCGATATTTTACCGAATTGTATCGATACCGAATTGGGGTCAACTCGTCAACTTGATATGGCGGGTCAACTCGTTTAAGAACAAAATAACATCCTGAACAAAATAACATCCGTGTATTTAAACGCTTTTCAGAAAGTAAATTGTGAAAATGCAGGTTTTTAAAAAATCAGGTAAAATGTTTAAAATATATAACTAACGTCAGGTTTTATTCCTATACCAACAGAAACAAATAAAAAAGCTATCAAAAATTTACCACGGCCTAATGATTTTAAAGAAAATTTTTTACAACTAGCAGCTCCATCAAATGAATTCACAAAGAACCAAACCATTTTTAATTCACTAGATTTGAAAATTGAACAATTTTTAATTATATATTAGAGATTTTTGAGCACTTAAACTCAAGCAATTAATTAAGTTATTTTGAATTTTTCAATTCGAAAGTATGTTTTGAATTTTTCTCAGAGAAAACTCCATTTTTCTCCTATACGTATATCGGATTGTGATTGGAACTATCCTCATCAGTGGCAACGTCCAGTACCTTGGCACTAATGAGGATAGTTCGAATCCTAATCCGAAACACGTATAAGAGAAACTTGGAGTTTTCTCGGAGAAAAATTCAAAATATACTTTCGAATTGAAAAATTCAAAATAACTTAATTAATTGCTTGAGCTTAAGTGCTTAAAAATCTTTAATATATAATTCAAAATTGTTCAATATTCAAATCTAGTGAATCAGCGTTTAAAATAGAATTTTTGAAAATTATACCTTATACGTCTCTATTAATGGTTTCTGATTTCTCTAATGTTTCGGCAATATGGTTTTGATATATGGTTTTGAATTTTGGAATGCCTAGATTTGGAAAGTGTAACCTTATTTAAGTACATACAAAACGGTGATCACTTCCCAGCTAGCACAAATTTGTAGCAATAGAGCTAATGTTACAAATAAAAGAGTCGCATTCTGCTTTTTCTGTCGCATTGCGACAGAAAAAGCAGAATTTACGGTATATTTTGATACAACTTTAGTCGCAATTAGGCAATAAATGAGTTATATCTATGTTTAAAATGTGCTGTTGTAACAAACTGAAGTTGCACGCAACAAGATGAAACAACGAATATTTTGGTTTATTTCAGTTGTATATTGTAATGTTTTAAAAATGTTTTTTAAAAAGTATTCCTTTACATAATTTTTATAGAAATAATTTATAAGTTTTATAAGTTATAAAAGTTAGACATTACTCAATAATTACTTTGAAAAAGAAAAATTTCATGATTATTAGACCAAAATTATATGACGGACGCCATTTTGTCGATGAGTGTGGTTGTTTTACCTCTGGAAAATTTACGTGCCACCCAAAAATTGAAAAGTCGGAAAATAATTGGAAAATTGGAAAATTTTCGAATTTTTATTGCAACCATAAAATCCACAAATACATATCTAAATACATTTTGTAACGCTCCTAGAGTCATATTGCACCGTAAATTGTTAGAGGAAATAAATAAAATTATAGAAAATCGCATTAGACTTTTCTCAAATAAAACCGCATGGTGTAGGAAATACATAGAAGAACGAAAAATATGGCGAACATACAGCTTCAAGACAGATTGCTTCCAAAGTTCTTGAACATAAATAAAAGCCTTATTGCAGCGTCCTTGTTACTAATTGGCTATCTAAAATTATAGTACTCGATCCGTTTTCTTTTTCTGTCATTGCAACTGTATAACAACCTCATTGTAGCGTCCTTGTTTTTTCTGTCATTGAAACTAAATAAAAACCTCGCTGCAACATAGTTGTAACAGTAATTTGCTAGCTCGTTACTGGATTTGTGACAACTACAATAAAATAACATTTTTAAGATGCACTACAAAAATAAAAGTTTTATTAACGTTAATTTAACTTAAACATAACTTCTGCCATTGCAACTTTTATGAAACATTTTAACAACAAGTATATTTTTCCGTAACGAAATAATAACAGGATTGTAACTGAGCCGAATGATTTGTTGCCAATCGTTAGGTCGAAGCTGTAATATAACCCATATGTGACTAAATTTATTTCAAAAAACTGAATTGCAACCGAATTGTAACTTATTTATGTTACAAATCAAAATCTGTGCTAGCTGGGTTCCAATGTATGCACCCTTAAGGGATCGCACATCCAGAGCGTTCGAAAAGAAACGTGCTGTTGCTAACACGTGATTAATTTGATTTCGAGTATTTCTATTCGTTGACACCCAGGTCTGCTTATAAATCGATCGATGCGGAAAGTAAGTACTGGCAATTTTCAAATTATTTATTAATGCAAACTCAGTTATTCTCTTACCATTATCAATAATAAAAAAAAAATTTTTCACTGTTTCAACTTGAAAGGCCTCTGGTGGCCAAACTGGTGTTGGTTATACTTTAGGATAAGACTTTATAAAACGGTTTAACCATCTCTTTTGAGATGGTATATCATTTTTTTATGGAGTGATTGTTGTCGATTTTCCATTTCCGTTTACCATCGTTGCATCAAACTGTTTTCGGAATTGCGAGATGAAGCCCATTACAATAGATAGCTTTTATATGAAATCTACCTAATGTATACAATACACTATTATCTAAAAATTTCTTTCAGAAAACTTGTAAAGTATGTTTATTGATAATTCAGCTAAAACGCAATGGTAGGAGATTTTTGAACGACGAATGTTTTTGAAGGCATAAATATAAAAGGAAAGTAATCAATATTTTTGAATCAATAGCCTGTGAACTGAAGATTTATAAGTAAAAGAAATGATTGTAGATTTTGAATACGAATAACATTTTTCTAGTGAATAAAACCGAATATAAATAACTACAACGAGTAAAATAACAACAAAATATGGAAAAATCCTTTTTGACTGATGGAAAATTAATATTAAAATAAAATTATAAAATTTTTATGACAATACCACGTTCCAACAAAAAATCTAGTAGCTTTTAAAATAAAAAATTACACAGAAAGAAAAATGCGTTCTTGAACTTCAATTCAATTTTCCACAATTTTCCCTATCTTACGAGTTAAGATGAAAAATAATTTTTTCCACCATCGAACATAGAATACGGATTACACCCTTTTCAATTTTTGTATCTCGTCCTTAACACAAAAAAAAAATGAAAATTTAATTTAGAAAAATGGAAAATAGAGAAGCACACAACCAATGACATTCGATTTTTTTTATACAAAATTATGTGACACCTCAATTTCTGAAGCGCATTACATTTTCAAAATCAAATACTGAAAAATTACAAGTAATGTAAGGAAAACGAAAGTGAAAATAATACGATTTGGATGAAAATCGCGATAAATTTTTCATATATTGTTACGTTCGTTACTTATACGCGAGGGATAACAATAGAGTATAAGAATGCAGAAAAAAAATTTAAGAAATCTTCAACGTGATATGTTTAAATTGATGGAAATGTGTTTGTTTTACTTAGAAGATAAAAGACAACCAGTAGATGTAACATAAATCAAAAGTTGTTTCGTGTCATTGTTTTAAAAAAATGTTTAAATTAAATTATTTCTAGGTAGATTGAAAGAAATTTTCAAAATTTTTCAAAGAATTTTCCAGAAATGTTTTAACAAACAGATATGTTTTGATTATTGTGAAACGAAATTGTAATTTTTTTAGTGAACGCTGTCACGTGTACATAGCTAAGGCAAGACTATTTTGTGATTTGTGTCTTCACTGAAATATTCATTTTAGAAAGATAAAAAGGTCATGTCTGATTTATCAGTACACTTCCCAACAAACACCGTATAGCTAGTAAGCACTGAAATAGCGTAGAATGATTTTAAATCTTTCTATCCCTATTAAAGAACGATTTTAAAAAACGGCAAGGCGCGATTACCATTCCCCATTGATTTTTATTCCGATCCAAGCTTTCAATTGAACTTTGCGAACTAGTTCGTTGTTTTAGTTTATAACTGAGTTGGGCTATAATGTAGATCAGAGTAATGTAGAGCAGTGCTGAGCAATGCTGTGTAGAGCAGTGTAGGGTAGATCAGTGTAGAGAAATTTTGGCTTTAGTTTTGACGTATTAGTTGGATTCTTGAATATCTGCTGAAGTTGAGTTTATTAATATATTTGTTTCTGCTCCTGCCTTCACTTTAATGCTATTTAAATCATCCACAGATAAAACAGTAGACTCAACACAAAAAGTAGCACTTTGGCTCCTAACTAAATAATATACTATTTTAAATGAATGAATACAAAAAAAAATAAAACACATTTAGGCACATTTTTTTTGACAAGAGGAATGAATAATATATGTTAATATTTTTAGAACTATCAGAATTATTCCTAACCATATATCGCAAAAGTTTATTAAAGCTTTTCGCTTCGCCACAAGTTCACTAGTTAACAAAATATAAAAAAACAAAACCAAACATTTGAAATAACATTTGTATTCAATAATTTTAAACAAATTGCACGATTACTGTTAATTGGTAAACAGAATTATATTGTTACGTTTTCCACCTTCTTACGAATTAGCCTAACTCACAATTCGACGCAATTCCCAAATCACATTCTGGATTAGATCACTGATTAGTAAGCAAAAACACCAGGTTTTATAAAGTCTTCAACACCTTGATTGTTCAACAACAACAGGACACAATACAGCAAACAATATTCCTAGCTAGAATATTCCTTCAACGGCTTCAGAAACTTCAACGGTTGATTGTAAAAATTTCCAGTAACACAACGTTCAAAATAATGTACAAAATATTTCTACTCAAAAATACTTAAAACTTTATTCACAAAAACTAATTTTAAAAATAACTTCTTCTATTTACACGGTCTTATATACACGATGTAACGTTTCGTTTACAATTAATTTATTTCACATGCCACTTAAACTATCGCAGCTCTAAAATAAAACTATCTTAATTTTGCAAGGAATCCCTCCTTATATACGATTCTGCATAATCTCGATTATTCTAGGTCATTTTTTAGAAACCTTGAGAAATATTAGAATATTCCATTATTTTACGTTATGTTGATTGATAAAGTAATTTTATTGTTTTTCATGTTGATCCTTTTTCTATGAAGAGAATGAAACATTGTTATATTTTTGAAATATTGTGTAACGAAAATTAAGGTTTTGTATTTCATTACGTTTCATTATCGAATCGTAACAATATCAAAATATTTTATTTTGGTGAAAGCAAATTTTCTTTCTGAGGATGATCAGAGAAAGGATCGGAACCTGGATAAGGAATATATGTTTTTAAATTTGTTTTGAAAAGTGGTTTTTTTTAGTTAATAAATAATAAGTTAAAATCCATAAAATGGCAAATCGAATTAAAACGCCGATAAAATAAAAAATTTGATTTTGACCATTGCTGATTTGCCTCAAATTTTGGTAATCGTTAGTATAGCAATAAAAAATTAATACATATTTTTTATTTTTCACACAGGGTGACTCGAAATTTGTAAAGATGTCTAGGAACCAGGGAATGTTAAAATTAAATTGTGCTCCAACTGGTTAACCGATTTGAATAATTTTTTTGTTTGAAAGATATTAAGTATGTAATAAATTGTTCTTGTTCGCCGAATGTAATCAGATTTGAAAGTACTTAAATTGTATTATTTAATTATTATTTTATATTTAAGTTAAATTCATTATAGACGCATCTTATTTATTTGAATATCATAAATCGACTGTCGTTCAACAATCAAGTTCAAGTTTTTATTTTTAAACATATACATCTATTTATTCAATTCCATTATTCACAAACACTTCACAAGGGATAGTAAACAACATTAAATTGTTTATGATCTCACATATACAACATCTCCGTTATTAATAAACTAAATTTGATAATTTAAATGCCAAACAGCTTAAGCTTTTTACACATCTGGTGCTTTTACTGCTCTTCCATATCTTGTAACATAAGTTGATGAGGAATGTGAAATTATTGTCTCTCAAGTCGAGGGAGTATTATGAGTGTTATTTGATGAGCTTGGCGCACTACTATTTTGTATTGATATATTGATTCATCATAATAATCGCTGGATCTTAAATTAGGAGCATTTGAATAACGTCTTAAATAAACTGTGTACGTCAAAGTTTATTCTGTAATTCATTTGGAGTGTTATGTTTATCAACAATAACACCGGGATACCACTGTCTGTTATTTTGATAAACAATATTATCACCGATTTAAAATTTTTTTGTTTTCTGTGGTGTACGACGATCATAATTATATTTTTGTTTTTCCTGGGGCCCTATTCTCAAATATCACATCCATTTTCCACATTTGAACATCTGTCAAAATTCCCTACCAAGGGAATTTGTATTTTCCACATGCATATCCCACATCCAACCTAAAACCGTATTCTCGAACCATTCGTAATTTTCATTCACCACCCTTAAATTGAAACTAACTTCATTATGTGGTAAATTTATTTTTGACATTTTGTTTATTTATTGTCATGAAATTTTCAATGTAAATGGCTGGATTAGATGAATTAGGTCTTCTTTTTGCTAATTCTGCAGTGGAACAGGCAGAGGCAATGGAACTAACCGGAGGTATTCATCAACGACAACATTGTTTCGATCTGCCCGAAAATAAATTTATTAAATTGTTTCCTATGGCCGAAGAGTTCATAGAATATATATCGCCCCATATGAAATTTTTACAAAATAATAATAATTATAAAATAAACACAACTTTCCAATATAAATTTTTACAAAATAATAATAATTTTAAAATAAACACAACTTTCCAAATACAATTTTCAAACATATAACAAGAATGACAATTAAAAATTTTTGATATTTGATGTAAATGGGGAATTTTTACACATACTTTATAACCTCTCGGAAATATTCCCATGGTAGGGAAATATTTCCTTGGTAGGAAATTTGAGAATACATACATTGTAGATTTCGAACGTTTTTATGAATTTTGACAGTATTCCACATGTGGAAAATGGATGTGATATTTGAGAATAGGGCCCCTGATTTAATTTTAATTTATCATTTACTTACATTAACAATTCTTGGTTTCAATAACTCGTATGTGGCAGCAGCTTAAAACATATATTTCTGCTATTTAGGATTTCTGCTGATGAATGACCGAGATTAGCAACTGGCCGGACTATTCTAGACATCTTTCTCCGCTTACCCATTAGATCGAGGGTATCGTGGACTCGTGTAAATAAATTGGAAGCTCCAACTATTTGCAAACTGTTTAAGTTTCATGGGACCTACGTCTTAAAAGGTATCTATGTGTTGTTGTGACACATTTTGTAATTCCTACTACACAACACTTCTTATTAAAAAAAAAAAAAAATGTTTATACACTGAAAAAAAAATTAAAGTAGTGACAACCTCATCTCAAAATTAACTTTAAATTTTAATTTAATTTATTAATTTTAAATTGCTTATTATTTTAAAAGGCCCTCGGCTTATCTTTTCAATACCAATATTATTACAGCTCGTTAAACCAGTTTTATAACATAAGCTTATTTTAGTAATATGGAATCAATTAGTTTTATTTTATACAATTTTGAGATGAGATTCACAACTGTCAAAAATACTGCACTATACAATAGCATGAAGTAAGCTACATTTTTTAAAATCCATTTATTTTGGAAGCTTTTATCTTTTTCAATCAGGAGTTAATATTACGATGGTCTCAACCTATTTAATATTACGATGGTCTCACACCGATAGAATACATAAAATATGGATAACGCGTTGCAGTACGTAGGAAAATTTTTGTTATTATTATTTATTGGAATTATTATTGTGGAATTATTGGATCTGTTTATTATTGTGGAACTAATTTTTATTGTGGAACTGGTAGTTATCGCCACAGTATCACGTATGAAAAATTAGTAACAGTGCTTAAGTTTAACAGCATTTTCCACGACCAGATACTGACCGATCACGAGTCAGATTTAGTTTCAAGAGAAGCCGAAATGTTCAGATTTAAATTTTTCGATTTATAGGCGTCTTGATTTTAAATCTATAATGTGTAATTTTTTTAGTTTCAATATTTTGGAACAACAAATGGTACTTTTTCCCTTTTTGCTATATTATAAAATAAATAAATAAATAAATAAATTAACAGTTATTATTGATTGTCCTACAAACTGTGTGGTTTAGCATTGTAATTTTTCTACATTTAATTTAATTTCTAAAGGGCTACTACTTACGACATTTGCATTTAATAAACTCAATAAATAATAAGAATATTTCAAATTATAATAATTCCGTTTCTGAATGTTCTTCCTTGAAAAAGAAAATCACAATAAACGAATTAGTAATATCATTGATCTTTCTGAAATTAAAAGTAAAAAGTGTTGTTGTTATTTTTAGTCTAAGTCTAAGTTAGAATAGTTTTATTACTTTTATTAATAGCTACAAACGTAGTCTCTGTAAAAGAAACTATATTGTATGTTGATTCAAATCGCAACAAATCATTAGTAGCCTGGGTTCTATTACAAATAGTCAGTTGTTTAACAACAAGTCCGATAACTTCTTAAGATCAAATAACTTTTTTCGACTCACTCCTAATGAGAAAAGTCAAAATTTTTATATTACATGATTAATTAGGAAATACGCTTAAAACTTTAAATTTTGTTCCTTAAAAATCTTAGCATCTCATATCCACTTAAAATTTCGTACAATTTAATTAAAAAGTTTTTCTTTGCATCTGACTTTCAATTTCGAAATAAAAACAACAACAAAAGATAATAAAAAGTTTTCAAATAAAAGTAACAACTTTAAGGTATATTATTTTGTTCCCTTTTCCTTTCTATATAATAAAAAGGCGGTTAACTGAAATAAAAAGGAACTTTGAAAAACAAAATAACACTTTCAAATGAATAAGTTGAATAAAAGTTCAACGGCAGTTTAAAAAATAAAACATAAAAAAGCACAAAAATGAGGAAAAGATTTATTTTGTTTCAATCAACGCCAATTTTAAAAAGCTCACCTTTTTTATATAGTTTCTTTTGTTTTTGTTTATATAACATATTTGATGTACAATGGATTAAACAACTGTACGATTTGATTATTTTGAGTTCCATTTTATGAGAAATTTTTAAGAAAATGTAGTTGAATTTATAAACTTTTTATGAAAGCAATATCTTTTTTTCAAAGCAAAATTAAAAGAAAGAGGAGAGTGGTATAGCTATTTATGATTTTTTGATTTATGTTTTCATCAATCCGTCTGGCTAACCGTCACATTTGACGGAAACTGGAAAACCGCTGGAGCGATTTAAATAATATTCATTTCTAAAAACAGGCTTCGTTGGTGAAAGCTAAAAGAACGAAGTATTCTATAACTGTGTCAGCAGTACAGTGTGTCAAAAAAATCATTAAGTGTGTCTTGAAAAGTAAATTTGCATATTTTTTGCTTAAAAATCGTATATTTTTTCGTGATAATGATCAGTAGAAATCTTGATGGTCGGCAACTGTATGTGAGACCTTGAGCTTGATTATTGTATTATAAGTGTTTAAAAAAAATCGTTAAGTTTGTCAAAAGAACGATTTTTATACATTTTACCTAATTTTTTGACAAAGATAAATTTGTAAACATTTTCGATTAGAAATATTTGAAAAATAAAATTAATTATTTTTATGACATGAAATGTAATTGATCACGAATTTGAACATGAAATATAGTTCTATATAGCTTCAATTATTACCAACTAATAGGGACAGTTGGCCAATATCATGTTGTTGCAGATTAAACGTCGCCTTTTAACAAAAGATGTAATTTTTTTTTATTTTTAAAGGAGCAGTTGGAAAATATTAAGTTGTGCGCAGATTAAATATTTATTTAACAAAAGTTGAAATGAGTGAAAAGATGCATTTATGCTAAAGGGAAAAGTATTGTGATTAGTTTCGTTGTCGTTTTTTCCAAAAACTATCTTTTTAAAAGAACCATTTAAGCTATAAATGGAAAAGTTTTCTGGGCTGCTAGTTTTTTTTAGTTCGTTAATTTATTTTTAAAAAACGTTACATAATTAAAGATTATAAATTATAGTTACTGAAACCTATAAAAAGTGATAATGTAACTATAGATTAGTTAGATTAAGTTTGTTAATCTTTAAAATAGAAAACAAAAAAATATTTTTAGAAATTTGAAAAAAAGCTAAATATTTTGATTTTATTATAATTTTTAGAATATTTTTGGAATTTTGAAAGAAATATGAATTTTTTATTTTGTAATATTTTCTCGAAAATCTAAATGAAGAGGTTTTTGAGCAGTTTGCTTATTGTATCATCTTAAATTATATGTTTCATGATCTGGTATAATTTTTCGGCAACGTATTGATGTTTCGTGTTAGTTTTGCAATAAATATCTAAACAGAGATAAAAAATACTTTTCATTTAACAAAGAGTTCTATGTTTGATATATGTACACCGCTGCACACAAATAAAAATAATGTCCTCATAAAAGTTTTTTTCCCGAATACTTTATCAAAATCCTTAACCCAGACCGAAGTCTTGATATCTCAGAGCCTTGAGATTTCTGCCCTTTCATATTTTATTATCGAAAAGGTAGTTAGAAGTCCAAAATATTGATGGTAAAGTAGCTAGGTACCCACCACAGAACAAATGCGATACATGGCCCCACCTGAGGTGCGAACGTCAGAGCCAAAAGGCCAGATACTTTTCAACCCCCGTTCTTGCTCAGAAGGAAAAAGGCCAAGGACTTTTCAACCAAAAAGGCCAGAGACTTTTCAACAAACATCCTTTTTTTACTTGTGAACAAGAGCGGGTAGAAAAGTATCTGACCTTTTGGGGGTTGATAATTAATAGTCTCTTACGTTTTAATTTTTGGTTGATAATTAATAGTCTCTGACGTTTTAATTTTCGGTTGAAAATTAGTAGTCTGCGATGTTCGCGCAACAGTCTCTGACGTTTTAATTTTCGGGTGAAAATTAATGGTCTCTAACGTTCGCACTTCAGCAGGGCGACCATCAAAGACTATTAATATGACACAGGGGATATCGTATAAAGTGAAATTTCAACGACTTCTATTTTAAGCGAAACAGAAATTTGACTGATTTACGAGGTCCTGTAAATTAATTATATTAATTCGACATAAATTTCAGTACAAGAAAATAAGTGGCGCGAACTTCAAAGACTATTAATTTGACACATTTGGATATCGTATAAATTGAAACTTCAATGACTTCTATTTTAAGCAAAACAGAAATTTGAACGATTTACTGGATCTGCGACAGGATTTACGACATAAATTTCAGTACAAGAAAAAAAATAATAATTCTTTTATAAACTTATGTGGGGGTTATTTTGAAAAATAAAAAGTATATAAGAATAATATACGATTATATTTCTTTACACTAAGAAAAACAATATTCGTGAATAGAATAACAGGCTGATTCTGACATACGCTCACAGATGTAAAAATAGTCATAGCAAAGACTTTTCTCTTAGCTAAGACTAAAACCTCTTAAATGCGATTCTGAATGCAGTCACAACTGTGAGATGTCAAAAAATAACCTCTTAACGTAAGATCATCAAACATGGTCATCTTAAGCATCTTAATTTAAAGTTTCATATTTTTTAATTTGAATTATCGTATGAAAAATTTATTAATAAAGGATAAAATATTAATTATGAATTATTTTTGTAATTATTATAAAATTTATAATAATTATCTATATTTTATTTTAGTTTGAAACAAAATTATAAAACAAAATAGATATTGATATATGTATATTGATATTGGTTTTAAATAAAATGGCGATTTAAAATAATTTTCATATTTGCAATATCAAGCTTTGAAGTCTCATGTTGTTTTAAGAAAATTTTATATAAACTTTAAGGAAAAACAATCATTCTTTTCTCACAAATTTATTGCAAAGTAAATAATAATTAATATATGGTATAATTTTATATTAATTGTATATAAAATATTATAAAATAAAATATATTTTTGATTTTAAGATTGATATTCAATAAATGGCGGTTGAATATTTTCACAAACAAAAATTATTAATACTTTAAAAAATTTTCTAAAACATAAACTTGATTTTTATAAAAAATTATTATATAATATACCATAATTCTTAATAATAATTTATATTTTAATTTGTATTTAAATTATTTAAAAAGAAAATATGACATTTTATATTTGTAGTTATTATGAAAGCCATGCGCCACATGCAAAATATAAACGAACGAATTCGGTCGTTTTAACTCAAATGTGCCACACGAACCAAAAATTTATCGGTGATATTTACAACAACAACAACACTAAAAATGACAATTTCCAAAAAAAAAATATGAATTGTTATATTGAATTTGAAATGAAAATTTTTATCATGAATGTAATTATATTTCTAAAATTTTAATTCAAAACAAACTCAACGTAAATTATAAACAATCACAAAAACTTTCAAAATGAAAAATACCACCATGTGAGGTTAAATCCGAACGATAAAAAACATCGGTCATAATTCTACAAAAATCGTCCATAATTCTCCAAAAAATCAGTGGAGATTTATGAACGATTTTGTTATTTCTATCGGCGGTAGAAATCATCAATTAAAATTAATTTAATAATAAGCTTTGTTTATTTTAATCGATAGGTATTCTAATTTACCATACATTTGGCATAATATCCAAATAAAGCTAGTTTTCGTTTAAACAAAAATTAGAAAATCGTTGCTAGCAATCCGGCAAAAAGTTTTGTCATGTGGCAACGACTTGAGGTTTTTTATGACAACGTTCACAGAATCGCAATTAAGATATTCCTCTTAAAAAAATTGTCATAACAAAAATAATCATAGCTAAGGCCTCTTAACTCAGAATCAGCCTGTAAGCAGCTTTAATTTAAGTTTTATTTTGAGCATTTGTTGTTTTCTTTAATTAATTTGATGTCTAGTTTGGCAAGTATTAACAAATATACGTGTTTATATAACATGGCGCACAAAATTTATTTTTTTCAAGGTGTACGTTATACAAATAACAGTTTCAAGTTTGCTGTAAAACTGTTTATCATTTATAAGTTTTTAAAGAAAAAATACTGTAATGACAGAAACAAAAACCGTACGCGTTTCCAATAAGTTAGAAGTGCGTGTTATGTATGTATGGAGTTTCGCTTACAGAGCTGCTCGAAAGGGACGTTATGAGGAATATGCACGTGATAGAAATAGGTTTCAAAGGCGTGTAAAAAATATTGAATCAATAAGCTCAACAATTTTTTACACAAAATCACCGTGAAATTATTTTCAAAACTAGGTTCATGATGCATTTTGAAAATTAGAACGCACACATCCATTTAATTTATGTTGTAGAATAAATTATTTATATGCTTATAAATGTTAGCCATGAACTTATTTGAAATAAGATCATTTACTTGTAAGATTCAAGGGAAATAAAAATTAAAACTAAACAAAAATTAAATTAAAACTCGTGTTTAATTGAAACTTTTACGACGTTCATAAAGATCATCCTTCATTGTACGATAAAATATATGAAAATAATCATTGCATCCAAATATTAGGTCCAAGTGATTGCAAAAATTGGAGCAAGAGTTCGATTAAATGTTAAAGGTTTAGTCTTGATCTTTTATCAATGGAAAATAATCTTTCTGATGGAACTGACATTCTTTGTTTTTTTGTTAACAATTTGACTTCGACGTTACATCTTCTCCCCCTTTCTAGCATATTTTCACTGCTCTTGTACAGAAATGAATTATGTAAAATAATTCAATCATGCAAAATATATAGCTAAACTCTATTTGTTCTAAATATTTTAATAAATATTATGATTGAATACATTTTAACTTTCTTTTATATTTCAAAATTTTTATTACAAACCAGCGAGTTTTTAATATTTTAGTAAGTGTGAAATATTAAAATGTAAAATTCAGTTGTGTATATCAGTCAAGGCTATGTGTTAACATTTAAAGCTAATAATTTATAAAGCAATCTAATGAGAATTAAAAAGAAATGAAGTTAATGGGAACATTTTGATTCAATCATTACTAATTTGCAGATGATCAATTTTAATGAATGGATGGAAACATATGAATATAAGCTTTTCTCATAAAATAATTCCATCTAATGAAAAATTGATTTAAGACTTATTGATATAGAAAATTATGTGCTAAAATATTTTGAGTGATTATTGCTATGTGCCTCACACCAACTTTTTGAGCTAAATCAGTGACTTTTCATTACATACCCAAGTTGCGCTATTTACCACCAGGCGGCAGACGAAAAGTCTCCTCGTCACCTTGCTTTTCAATTTAGTTGTCAATTCATTGAAACGTCAATATATTTAAAAACAGTTATTGAAAAAAAATGGAAAATAATTCAAATTTATACAAAAGAAAATATTCGGTATGATGTAAGTATTTTAAAAAAACAAGCTCCCAAATACAATTTCATTATCATCCTCCATTATGACAATGTTTACAAATTTTGACATTTAAAAGGATTCTAATTTAAATATGAGGTCAGGCACAGGTTGGACGTTTGATACGAGTGAATAGTAGGCTTGTCATATGTACGTATTTTATACGTACAGTACGTTTTTTCTGTCATTGAATTTCGAATGTACGTTTAAGTGAAAATTTGAAAATACGTACCAAAATGTACGTATTTTCAGGAACATGTCAAACAAATTTCATTCTATAGTTATTTGCTTTATTTTTAACTTAACAACACTAACACAATGAAAAAAACCCTTATTTCAACATAAATAAAATCGATATTGTCGATTAAACAAATCCATAATACCTAACCCTGCAAGAAAATGTCATAATTTGAAAATGTCATCGGCTTTGTGATCTTGTTTTTTTTGTTTTTTTTTTTTAAAATTGCATTTTTGTTTTTAAAAGCTTCATTTTTTTGTACGTATTTTAAAAAAAAAATATCTGACAAGCCTAGTGAATAGCATACGATCTATGAATAGCATATGTGCACTAGCAGTTAATTTAGAAAAGTCAGTGATTTAGCAAAAAATACTTGTGTGAGGCACACAGCATTAGTGCACCATTTAATCTATTCAAGATACAAACCACTTGATTTAATTTATTAGTTAATCTATCCACTATAAGGGAGATACTACTTACTTGATTACACAAAGTTCTGGCGGTGTAATCGGATATTCAATGCAATTCCAATCTTCTGAATCAAATATATTGAAAGAATTGATTTCTTTTAGACTGAACGATTCATCAAAATAATGTTATTGTAATGTAAACTGACCAGACGTCCCACGCTGCGTGGAAATGTCCCACATTTCATTGCGTTGTCGCACGGAGAAATCTGTCCCACGAAGCGTCCCACGAAGCGTCCCACGAAACAAATATTTCCACCACATTTGCCCACATTATCGAAATAATCAAAAAAACATTATAAAAGTAAATGCTAAAACAGTAAAAGCTATGGCTTCATAGTTTTTTCTTGCAGTTTGTATAATGTTTTTTAACGTTATTAGCGTTAATTTACCTATTGAGAGAACAAACCATTGCAATATTTTTTTTGCTGAAATAGTGTTTTAACTATAATTTTCATAGAAATACTTAACTCAGTCTTTTTCACTTCAATTCATGCATTTTATTTTGCAAAAATCTTTCGATCTCTAAGAGATCTCTCCGTGAAAAAGTTTCTTTATTTATAGAAATATCTTCCCTGAGTATGTACGAGAGATCGAAAGTATATTAGTAAAAATATATGCAAAATATTTTACTTAAAAAGACTTATTTCTCTTTATAAATTCAGAAACATTTAAATTTTTATAACATAAAAACAATTAACAATTTTATTTTATTCGAGCACTCATTTCAACCCTTTAAAATAATATTCATAAATTAAAGTGTTTATAATTTGAATATCGTTCTTACTCGTAAGAGTAATTTTTGTTTTTTTCGATTTCACTCCTTTGGAGAAAAATAGTACCTTTTCGTCATCCTTTATATTTATTTTTCTAACAATACATGCATAATTGAACAAATCGTTCACAAGAATTATATATTTTTTACGTTTGAAAGCTTAAAATAAAAGGTTTGAGTATTTGAAAGAAAAGAAATATTTATTTCAATTTAGGAGCAAGAATGATATTTTATTATTTTCACTCCTGCAGTATTTGGGAGTGTTATATTTTTTACGCGCTCCGAAAGAACAGAGTAAAGGAGTGATAAAAGGAGCGTTCCAAACTCTGTTGAAAACACACTTTAACTAGGTAGCTCAAAGTAAAATTATAGTTTTCTAATTGTTATAACTTTTTTCTCAATAAAAAACAAACAAAGTAAGCGGCATAAAAACTTGATAAATAGTATAGATTTGTAAAAGACAGAACAAGAGGTGGTAATACAGAATACAGAAAGGATATTATATATTTGGTAAAATTAAAATAAATTGTTTCAGTTGTTTTGCAGTTTTTACTTGTGTAACAAAAGATTTGTGCTACTATAAAATTCGAAATTAGAAATGGGAAAAACTGACAGAAATATTACTCTTGTAGAAGCCGTTTTCTCCTTCCGATTTACCACAACCAAAGCTTTCGATCGATGGATTGCACAATGTATACTAATTCAATCGTGCGAAGACAAATCAATTCGAAGACAAATATATATAAAAAAATTTTTATTGTTTATAGCCAATTATTGTTTATTTTATTTTATTTACCCAACGTTTAAACAATAAAAAAAGCTATAAACAATAAAATTTTTTTTAATTCAATTAAGCCAAATAAAAACATTATACAAATATATATGTGCCACAACAAAATCAGAAGCCCTAATTAAAAAATGTTCAATAGATCATGTTCTGGACCAACTAAAACTAGATTTGTCTATTGCAAATTTTGCCACGGTTTCTGCTGATGCATCGAATCATAAGGAAATAGAAATATTTTCGATTCTATTTCAATATTTTAGAGAGCATGACAGAGTAAAGGTTAGATTGTTGGAATTTTCTTCTTTACCTGAGCATTTGAACAAACATCAGAATACATTTTTGAAAAATTTGAAAAAATTTAAAATTGACAAAAAGTTGTAACTTTATGTTTATGAAAAATGTTTTAAGCAAGCTAAACTCGAATTTGAGCCAGAATGTATTGGGTATTGGATTCGCAGTCCATATTTTAAATTATGCAATGTTGTTGTTGTAGCGACGAAAAGTGGTGCTATTCTTCCGGCTCCAAGTCCAGATTCAGGAACTCTGCTACTGCCCTTGGGCGGTAGAACAGATCATCCTTCGTCAGGTTGGTTGATTTCTCTGGACTATTGAAAAGGTTAAATAATGCAATAAAAACTGCTGCTGATTTAATACTAATTGATGCAAATGGCAGGGTTAAAAAAATGTATGGTTATTTTACTGTACGGGGAGACGTTGGAGGACTTCTGCGACAAAAGTAATGTCGAATATAACAAACAAGCAAATGTCACATACAATGGAACTCGCTGGCTAACATTAATGCCTGCACTAGAAAGAATTTTGAATGTACAAACACCTTAATGGATATTTTCTAACGGTTGAGAAATGTCCAATTGAAATAAAAGAATTTTTTGAAAAATTAAATAGTAAACAAAAAGTAAAGGAAAGCATTAAATAGTAAATTTATGAACAATATAGCTATCTCGTTTTGACCGTCCCACGTTCTCGCATTATAATTTCTAATTAGTTAGTATTTTGAAGAATTTTTCCATTTCGTCCCACATTTTAGTGATTTGGCTCTGGTCAGTTTATTGTAATGAAAAGATGTTACGGCATTTAATAAAACACATCTGAAATATTTAATAATTAAAAATTTTATTTAACTTTTACATAATTTTTTATAACATAGAATACAATTTTTACAGTTAAAATATGTTTGTCGCTTAACAAATTTGGGTGATACTACCTTAAACTATTTTTAATTTTAATTTAATGCTATCAAACTTACTTCCTAATTCTATAACGAAAGAAAGTAATATTTTTCGATATTATTATTTTCTTAAGCTAAAGTTTCCTTTTGAATGTAGTATTACAATCCTTTTATCATCAAAATTTGATAATGCTTTATTAATTGTGTGTACAAATTATGTTTTATGCTTTTATAATTTTTTGTGATCTTATAATGTTTTCGTTTTATTGAGACAGTTTATATAGTCATTAAACGATACGGCATTTGACACTTCATATTTTATTCCTTTAATTTTTTATTATAATGTTGTCCTCTTCTAATAACAAACAATAAGTTTTAGCTTTGAGACCTACGAACTCGGACAATATTTTTCCGCAACATTCATCTACCTAACACCTTTTTGTTTTTAAAAGGGAAACCATAAATATTTTCCGAAGGATAGTCTGATGTATCAAATTTTTCATCTATATCGTTTTTTATGTCTTCAAAGAAGTCATTTGTTTTAATTTCATATATTAACGAATCAGTATATGTATACAATAAAACACCGTGGTCGTTATACTTAGATTTAATATAGTTGTAATGGAAGTCATACATCAAGGTTTTTGAAATTTCTAAAACGCTAAATCCTACACAAATTGGTTTGTTATACAATATCGATAGCCGATTCATCTGAATTGCTACAAGATTCTCTTTAAAAACCGAAGATGAATGAAAATTCGGTTTACTAATTAGTCGGTTAGCACGGAATTTATTGTTAATATTTTCCCAATGTGTTAAAAGTCGAATATGTAATGAAGAGCTTTCTCATTGGCGAACCAATGAGAATGGCATAGCAGGATGCGTACCTAGAGTTATTTAACGCTGTAACGACTAAAGCTCAGTCATCGTGGATTTGATAGATAAATACCTGCTGCTTCAACACAAATACAGAAATGTACGCAAATTACGTGAACAAACAGAAGTGGAAACAATACGAATGAAAAAAGGAAACTCTGGCGACCCCCTTTGCGAAAGAACCACAATCAGCACGTCCAACCCCCACAATCATTCCCATACGTCCACACACTCACGCAGCATACACGCTAACATTCACCCACACACTCAGACTGCGAAGCAAGACAACCAAGCTCCAAGACCCGCAGCAAGCACCGTACATGGTAGCAATTAAAAATAAGTGGTATTGCTGTCATCTGATCAATATGATACAGCTTGTACACCACTGCCCTTGCTGGTAAACCGAGAATCAAATCTTAGAGCACAGGAGAACGTCACACGCTATATTGAAAGTCTTTATTATTTATTTCCCTTTTTCTTTTTTTATAACATTTTCAAGACCTACAAAACCATACGTAATCACCCTAAATCACCAAAAAAAAGTTATTTACCGCTCAGAAAAAAAATGTTATAATTCATTTGTAAGTCAAATAAACATTTCAAAGCCAATTTAATTAAATACCTGTAGTTTACAGTTGGTTAATGTATAATACGGTTAATAAATATAAAACATGACAAGAATTTGTTTTGTTTTTGTTTGGTTTTCATATTATTTGGGATTGATGTTTGATTAATAAAAATATAAATTAATAAATTTAAGTAATATAATTTAACATAATAAAAAAAATGAAGTGCGTAATCTTTACACGCTGTTGAAGTAAAACTTCTTTAGCCACTGCAGCAGGCATTACTAAAAATATTAAATATAAAATAAAATAGATATATAATATTGAAATTTAGAGTTTCTTTCCAATATTCTTGATAATATAATTTGCAACAATGTGTAATAAAAAGCCATATTTACATGTTTTTCAAAGTCTTACAACGTATTACAAATTAACTTTCACGATGAATGCGTGTTCACTTAATTTAACAATTGGTACAACAATTGATGCATTTTTCAAAAAATTTAGCAAATTTGTCATAAACCTCTAATTTCATATTTCCATTATGTTAATAATTACTTTTTAATACACATGCTGCAAATTATATTATCATGAAATGCAACTCTAAATTGTAATGCAATACGACAAATGTATTTTATATTTCATCTTTTTATTAATACCTGCCACAGTAGCCAAAGAAATTTATTTCAACCGCGTGCAAAGGTTACACAACTCATTTTTCTATATAACAAAACAAATTTAATCAACAGAAATATTTTTTCCCGCCCGGGAAAGCCCGGGATGCAAAATCTAAACACCATGACCACCATGACCACCGTGACACCACCACGACCATCATGACCACCATGAACACCATGACCACCATGACCACCATGACCACCATGACCACCATTACCATCATGACCGCCATGAACAATATGACCATCATGACCACCGTGAACACCATGACCATCATGACCACCGTGAACACCATGACCACCATGACCACCATAACCACCATGACCCCTATGACCACCATGACCACTATAACCACCATGACCACCATAACCAACATGACCACCGTGAACACCATGACCATCGTGACCACCATAACCACCATAGCCACTATAACCACCATGACCACCATAACCAACATGACCACCGTGAACACCATGACCACCGTAACCACCATGACCATCGTGACCACCATAACCACCATAGCCACCATGACCACTATGACTACCATGACCACAATGAACACAATGACCACCATGACCACCGTGACCACCATGACCGCCATAACCACCGTGAACACCGTGATCACCATTACCACTATGACCACCATGACCACTATTACCACCATGACTACCATGACCACCATGACCACAATGACTACTATAACCTGCCCTAAAGAAGTTTTACTTCAAAAAACTAAAACAATTCAAAATATAAATTTAAAAAATTACGAAACTCAATAAAATATTACAAATATTATATTATTAGATATTTGAATCTAAGATCGACACGTCCAACTCATTCAACGTTTAATACGATACTGAATAAGCGTATACAAAATACAATACACATAATCGAATTGTCGCATACTTGCCGAACATAACATTCGTTTGCCTTTTTTACTTCTAGTTTCTTTTTTATTTTATTGTGTTTAAATTTCTACTTAAGTTTTTTGGAATTGTGTGCATGTTTGTGTATGTTTAAAATTCAAAATCAGACTGTAGTATGATAGAGATGAATATATATGGTTATATATCTGTTCAAATGACTACTTCCGACATTTATATGTCGACATTTATATGTGTGTCATAATTGAATTGTATCGTATATTTGCCGAATATTATATTCGTTTTTTGATCTTCCGTTGCAAAATTCTTAAAACGCGCCGAAAGAAGTTTTACCTCAAAAATGTATTTGGAAAACGAGATCTTACCTCAGAGCAAAAATATTTCGATTATAATCATTTCCAAGTTAGACTGAATGTGTCTCGCTACACGCATCGTCAGTTCACGCACACACGCATCGACAAGTAAGCCCCCATTCAATCACTTGTACACCCTTTCACACGCATTCACACCTCTACGTTAAAAAAAATAAATAAAATAAACAAAATTCACTCACCCCATGATTATATCCTCCCGGCCTCCAAGTCTTAAGGTCTTAGCCCTCCATCAGCGATGAATAATCCAACAGGTAAAGTATTATGGATAAAATTGTATAAATAAGTTGTAAATGTTGTGTCGCAATAGCCAAGGCGACTGTTGATAAAACTGTATAAATAATGTATGGAGGTGGCACCGGAATGACTAGGCGAGTACTGATAAATATTTTATAAATGTTGATAGCTGATAAAATCGTGGAGCAATATTGTATAAATATGATATGAAAGTTGCGTCACAAATACTTAGGACGATAGCTGATAAGAACTGTGGAAATATGGTGTCAATATTGTATAAAAATTGCGTCACAAATACTTAGGACGATAGCTGATAAAAACGGTATATTAACCCCGAATGTGATACCGTTGATAAATCTTCACCATACATATTTAATCTCAGGTAGTAGCTTTAATAGTATTAACAATGATGAATACTAGTAATGATAATAAAGTATGAATGCGCAAATAGTATGAATGCGCAAATTTAAATTGAACTAATTAAGTCCTCTAAGATACCAGCAATAACGGAAATAACCCTGATTAATAATCGTATTTTTTTATCAGTAAACGAACTTCTTTAGAATCAATCAATTTATGGTAAATAACAGCATATTACTAATGACAACGATGAAGAATGATGGTAGCGATCATCAATATCTAATTTCCACAACCGTGATATTACGTGATTTTATTTTGAGTAAAATAATTTAGTATATTCATCCTCACTCATAATGGTAAAAACAGTCAGGATCTTTAGAAGAGGCACTTTCGTAATAAGAGTTATAAAAAAAACTTGAATTAATTAATTGATTACTTTTTTTGTAACATCACCCGCCCTTTAACAATTTCAAGGTCATGCCTAGCGTGTATACTTGATGGTGGATAACTCAATGTGGCTGTCACTTCTATTAAAGATTTTTACTTTCAATTCCAAACAATAACATATAATTTCTTTTTAGTTTCAGTTATACATTTTTTTTTTGGTTTATTTAATGATTTAACAAAACTTCCAATAAACGGAACTTCAAACAACATCAAATATATGTTTTTTTAACGTTACTACACAATAAAATAAGACATATTTCTTTATAATCACAAATCACGGATTTTTTGTTTAAATTTTGCTAACAAATAATATTATAAATTTTGCTAGTAAACAACAATAACTGATTTTTTATAAATTTTGGATCATAAACGACATTAATTGATTTTTATACATTTTGCTAATAACTGAGTTTTATAAATGTTGGATCATAAACAACAATAACTGATTTTAATATTAACTGATTTTTAGAAATTTTGCTAGTAAATGACACTAACTGATCTTTCTAGATTTTGATGATACATAACATTAATTGATTTTTATAAATTTTGACAATACATAACATTAATTGATTTTTATAAATTTTTGCTAATAACTGATTTTTATAAATGTTGGATCATAAACAACAATAACTGATTTTAATATTAACTGATTTTTAGAAATTTTGCTAGTAAATGACACTAACTGATCTTTATAGATTTTGATAATACATAACATTTATTGATTTTTATAAATTTTGCTAATAACTGATTTTTATAAATTTGGCTAACACCGATACCGATACCGATACCGATTATCGATTTTATAAATATTGATAACACACAATGACCACTGGACGCTGGACATCCGAACAAATAAGATTTTTGATTTTTTTAACTTTTTAATTAACCACACACTTTCTAATTTTGTGATATTGGCTTACACCAATTATTTTAAACATTATCTTTGGGTAGTATTATTGAATTTTAACGTTAAATCCCGCAAATCTTTAATTGAAAATTGAAAAAAAACCACACCCAAAATAACTTAATGTGTGATCAATGTCAAAAAAAAATCACAGCTGTTGAATTGTTGGACACAAAATCGACTAAAAGATAAGAGAAGCTGTTTGAAATTTACAACCATATAAAAAAAAATTGCACTAATTGGACGTACAAACATATAACTTTTTTTCTAAATTTCACTAGTTAATTGCCACTATTAAAAACAATTTTTACTAATTGAACTAATGTTAAAAATTTGTCTAATTAAAAATTTTCTACTTATATTTAACTTAACTTTAAGACAAAAGACATGAATGCAAAATTCAGCTTTATAATTTTGTCATTCATGAGAGAAAATATCAAAGACATAAGAACTAAGAGATCGTATAGTTATCTCTTATATTGTAATTTTAATATCGAAAATTCGACAAAGTTTTTCTTTTGAAAGGAAATTTATAGAATGTTAGTACATTTTCCGTTTCAAAAAAAAACTGTTTGTTATTGTGCAATACATAAAATTGTAAGATAATTTTACGAAATAAGTTATTTCCAACGCATTTGTAAGAAATATTAAAATGGATTAAACGTAAGTTTAACTGATCTTATGATGTTTATGTGTTATGAAATAATAGCTTACAACAGTATTACAGTAAAATTTAGATCTATAACGGAAAGATAAATTGATAAAAATACCCATATAAGAAATCAAATACAAAACTGATTGTAGGATAATAATTTTTAGCTATTGCGACGATTGGACAAATATGCACAGCCGTTTGAGGTTTGAAAACATTCAGGGCAATTACGGTTAGTGTCCGGAGAATTCAAATTTATGTAGTATGGTGAAGTAATGCTGGTGAAAACGCAGTGAGAGTCAATAATAGGGGATTGTAAAGGAAGTATTATTGTTAATTGGTTTATGCTAAGAACAAATTTGTGTAACGGAAACTATATGAAAATATGACTATAGAGTGTGGATGAACGGGAAACTATTATGAACTATGCGTGGTAAGCAAAATTGTGTTTTATGAGAAGACAGACATTACATAAAACTGAAACCTTACTGCTCTACGTTATCATACTCCAGTCTACATAACAAATATCTTTTCGTTTAGCTACAATTTCTAGAGTCTTTCCAAATACGCTATTGTTTATCAACTTATAAAAGTCTTTACCAAATGCATTTTTAGCTTGAGATCGAAGATTTGTGTTTAGATCGATATACGGTTTAAGCCAAGGTGTTTGATTAAGTTTGAGTATTCTATGTGTTTTGGATAATAGCAAACCTTCTGTTAAACATTGTTTTAATTTTTTTTGATGAATTACATACTTCCTTTTAGGTAAAAAATTTGCAATAAGTTTAGATTGTTTAGAAGTTGTGTAAATTGGTTTAATATTTTCAACACAGTCGTTATGTTTATCATGTATTACCTCAGGATCTTTTAAATCTACTTCTAAAATATCAGGACGTGTTAGATAAAATTTCGTTTTTTCACAAAAGTTGAAATTATTAAAATGAAGCGTTTTGAATGTATCTAGCCGTGTTCGATTTGACTGAAACAACTGAAGCAACTGAAAAATTAAATGCAATTGTTGTTGTTTTTTCAGTTGTTTCAGTCAAATCGAACGCACCTTCTATAGATTGTAGAGAGTTTATAAGAAGTTTTCTATACTAAAAGGAACAGTAGGCTGGAAAATATTTAGTCGGTTCATATTAAATGTCGTTTTTTCTTACAAAGTTGGGGAGGGAGCGGAATTGAACTTTATATACAACTCGTGCAGTGCAAAAAAGCCTTTACGTTTCGTATTTTTTTCATAAACACGTTATTGTTTACTAGTTCATAAAAATGTAAAGAATTTTTCGTTTTATATAAATGCACAACTCTGTAACAATTGATTAATTAATTAATTAACACTACATGAAGGTCTTGGATATTCATTTTTTACACCACCAAAAGTTTTATTGAATAATAAGAGAGAAAGAGAGAGATCATTGCGTAATTAAACTTGTTTACTTTAGGTAGTAATTAAGGAAAAAATAATTGTAAAACAAAGATCAAACGAAACGCTGCAAAAAAATAAGAAAGAAAAAAATTTGTTTATCCATATCATTCCATTTTGATGAATAAATTTTGTTTGAATAGAAATACAACGTAACTTCTTTGATAAGTATATCTACAGCGTTCCATCTCACATTAAAATCACTTTTTTTTTTACTTTTATTGATGTTTATTTATTTCACATCTTTTTTGTTTCGCACCATTTATTTTCATTTACTTCGCCATTTCCTTTTGTTTTCATCATTTTTCTTTTTATTTTGTTATTTTAATATTATTATTTTTCTGTTATTTTATGTCGATTTCGAACAAATTGGATTGTTTTTTTCGTTGTTTTTGTTTGGTTCTATGAATTTTCTTATTTACTCTATATGAACACATGAAAATATTTACAAGATTTATAAAGATTTTATTGGATTTTATTTTCACTTAGTTCGTGTATTCATGAATTTTTTTGTGCTTTTATTTTCCTTATTGTTTTCAAAAAGAAAATAGTTTTGTTGTTGTTGGTGTTTCCATTAGAGTTTTATGTGTTTGTTTGTTTTAATTTAATACATTTTTCTAAAGGTTTTCTCGTCAGGTGAAGAATGATGTTATTTTTACATTAAATTGAATATGATAAATCTTTTATCGAAAAGTTTGTTGAAAATTTAAAATGATGTAAATTTGGAAGTCTTGTATGGTTATGTATGTGATTACGTGTGTTGTAAGCAGAGTTTCGAACCGAAATTTTTTACGTTTCGGTTTACGGTTTCGTTCCGACAATTATTTCGTTCCGGTTTTCGATTTGGTTCCTTAGTTTATTTTATCGTTCCGGTTTTCGGTTCGGTTCCAGTTCAGTTCCGATGTCAAAATCAAGGATTTTCAGTATTCTTATGCAAAAATTCAAAAGAAACAACTTCAGTAATTATTGAATCTAGAACATTCTAAAAAATTAAACGAGCAACCATTATTTGTAACCAGTTTGATACAGGCTTCATTAAGAATTTTTTCAGACATAGTGAGCGTAATATTTTGAGGTTTAAATTTCATATCTAATAACGTTGGATTAAGCGACATTACACTACTTGAGCTTAAATTTGATGGCAGATTTCCTTTGCATGAAGCTTTTGCTGATATTTTAAGACATTTTAAAATTTTAAATGCTTTTTTATGACACCGTTCAATATGCCTCTCAAAATTTGCTGCATGGTTCCATGGTATTTTCAAAAAATGTAATAAATTTTGGACTAGATTATAAACCAAAAATGTACCTATAGCCTATAGCTAATTTTACATGCGAAATGAAAATCTTTTACTCATAATATATATGAGTAGCTTTTTGTTAGTATATTTTTTTTGTTCTTTCACTGCAAACCGTTTCACATGAACCGTAAATAAAATGATTTTTCGTTCCGGTTACGGTTCATTACATATAAAAAATTACGGTTTCGGTTACGTTCCGGTTCAGCCATAAATTTCGGTTAATAACGGTTTTCGGTTTACGGTTTGGTTCCGGTTCGAAACTCTGATTGTAAGTAACTCTCATGTCTATTGTAAAAATTAATTTACATACTGAAATTCTTATAAGACACGACTCCAACCAATATGGTATATCAATTCTTGAATAAGTTTTGAAAGCAAAACAAAAACATTGATATAAATTTTGAATTAAATCAAAGAGGAAATGTTTTTATTCTTTGAAACGGAAAACAAACAAAATCATTTATTTTAAAAATAGCTTGAAAAATGTTAGCTTTAAATTTTGAAATATAGGACAACAGTAGGGCATACTTTCAAAATCTTTAATAATGAATGCTTTAATTGTTGGTACACATTTACACGTGTGAAATACTCAAATGGGACAATGAATCATCAAAAACACAAATTGTTATTGGTCTAAATGAAAATAAAACAACAATAACAAAAATATTTAATTGACACAAAATTTCCAATTTCCAATTAATATTTTCCGTTTAAATTATTAATTGAATTGAAAAATAAAAAAAATAAACAAACATACATTTTACCTCAAATTTAATGTTTTGGTCAGTTAACTCATCAATATTTGTTTGCAATTTTCCAATCAACCACAAAAAATATTTAATGAATTTTTAGTAGTTTCTAAAAAAGACCATGTAACAGGATCGATTTTTTTTGTTCAGAGATTTAATTTCTTTGTGTTTCAAATTTGCATTGCCCAAAACATTGAATCTTTAGCAATTTAACCGAGCATTTATTTATTTTAGGGTTCAGAGACGGACCTCCAATCATGAGCTACTTCCCCTATCCAAATATACTATTTATGTTTATAATTTGCAACTCACTAGCTTTGCAGCAAAGTGAAATAGATTGAAATGTTTTATTTGTTTTATCATTTTAAAATTGATAAAAAAATGGCTTTATTTTTTAGCTGTTAATTGATTTCCCTAATGTAAAATAATTTAAAAATTTGAGATACATAAAAAAATAATGCAATTATTTTAATGAAACTAATAATGCATTTGAGAACACTTTGTTAACCAAAAATAAATATAATGTGAACTATTTCTGAACAGTTGTGATTCGTCATTTTCAGATGAAGTACAATTTTAAGACCCCTATACAGAAAAGCCGAATGGAGAAAACTTGCATATCATATAATTATTTAACAGATCAAAGAAATTAGAATTAGTTTTTAGTTTAATTATGTTATTTAGGCTTAAATATAAAGTTTATTTGTTGAGATGGAAGAAAGAAGCAACGCAAATCCAGATCGCCAACGAAAAAACAATAGCTTTAGTATTTTTATTATATAGTATTTTTGAATTTCTTTTTCGAGGCTATCATATTTTATTTTGCAATTTTATAAGAGCATTGTAGTATACTTTTATGTACATCATAATTGTAAAAAAATTGAATTTTGATCGTTCAAACCGGATAACGACTTGCCAAGTCTTAAAATAAGGATTCAACCAAAGTTTTAGTTATTGTAGAAGCCATCGTCAACGATTGAGCCAGCTATAAAAACTTGAATATTTAAGATTTCAGTAAGTGATGGAAAAAGGTCCGACAAAGACATAGAAAATACGATTGAGCGGGTGAGGCGGTTGTTACTGCAGCCATACGAATTTTTGTTACAACATATGATTTTTTTTTTGGCATTCGGTACACTTTTTAATTAAACTTAGTAGTTAGTAGTAGTTAATAGTAAGATTTGTGTTGATTGTATTAATGCGAAACTCCCTGACTATATTCTACACAAGTATGGCATTCTTCAATAATCTTGCAATATCT
>OY856186.1:166882143-166927990 GCA_963693315.1 Diogma glabrata
ATTCTTTGTCACCATGTCAGACATTTATAATGACATTTGTATAAACAATTGCTATCTTAGTTTTTGAGATTTTTAACAAAATGTGAAAAAACGACGTGTTATTTTCTTTATGCAAACGAATGATATCTGGATAAAACTTTTGTATGTAAATGAGCTGCAACAGCATCCGGGTTTACTTGAATATCAAAAACCTGAGTTATTTTCTAAATTTGACAAAAAGGTCAGAGGTTCGAGAGTAGATTGCCTGGTCAACTGTTTATTAACTTCCCGATATGAAAAGTTATTGTTTTTGGGTCGATTTTTGAAATCGAAATTTTTATAATATCTTTACGTTTCAAGACCTCCTGAAGCTGTTTAGGCTATTTTTAGCTGGCAGTATGTATGTATGTGGACACAAATTTGTCCAACGCTCTCTCACAACGGATGATCCGATTTCTACTTCAATGGTCACAATCGATATATCTTGGCGTAACCTACAGCCCAGTCCTACAGCCCAGCCCCTTAAAAACTAAGCAGTCGATAATTCATTGAAATGTCTTTTAGAAATATTTGGATTTTTTTTGATTTTTTTAAACCAAACTCGATGCTTTAAAACAAACTTTTGTTTTACTATCTCCTTATCAATGTTCATAAAATATTGATAAAAAATAATATTTATAATTTTCTTGTTGTCAGTAGGCGTGGACAAATACATTGTGTAACTGTAAAAAAATTCAAGTTGATAGCACTTATAGTTTTTGAGAAAATCGATTATGTAGAAATTTGGACGGACACCGAAGTCTCACCAATAGGGTACCGTTTTTACTTTTTCAAAGTACGGAACCCTAAAAATGGTGATATTGTTTGAGAAAAATCAAAAAAGATTTAGCAACGTTGACAAAGTAGACTTTAAGTAGACTCCACCGCTAGTTTTTTTTAAAAATATATGGTGCAATGAAAATCTTCTTTCCAGTGTAACCAAAAGATGAAAAAATGACGATTAATTGCAAGTCTTAGAAAGAGAATTTCAATTTATTAAAGTTTTAAGAAAATATCTTTATGTTACCTATTTAACTTAACGGGAAGTTCTTGGCGTGGCCGCTATGGTCACACCCTACCCTACTAGTTTTATTTTTATTTTCCCTATCCTATCACGAAATATTGGCCTATGCCATATTTTATATGTGATAGGATTTATAGTTTAGTTGTCCATTATTTAACAAAAAATATTAAAAAAAAACAAAAAAAAACAGATTTGCGTCCATTAACATCCTTAGAACGCATGTTGTTGTGGGACCTTGGTCTTAAAAGGTTTTTATGTGTTGTTGTGACACATATTGTAATGCCTACTACACATCACATTTTATTAAAAAAAAAAAAAAATTATATATTTTATCCAAATTAGTTACCAAAAATAAAAGTAGAACTTCAATAAGTAATTGTTTTATACAACAAGACTTAACTTTTGGGTAAAATGGAAACAAAGCGAGGAAGAGGCTTACGAACACTTTTATATTTAAAACTTCAATAACTTAAAGCCTTGCGATTTGATAACGCGATTTGATCGATTTGATAATTTGAAACAATAGTTTAATTGATTTAAAATTGGCTTATATATACCGGTTGTATTGAGGATACACATAAGAAATATAATTCAGAATCTGATCTTATAAATTCATTAAAGTTTAGAATAAGAAGATAACGAAAAGTCCAACTTTACCTTAAAATTAATCACGACGTTCTCGTTCCAAGGGTAGGATGTAAAGTAGAATCAACACATCTCGAAATTTATTTTATTTTCGTAATTAAGGTTGAAAATAGGTGAAAAGCAACCTAAATCGACGTCGATTTGACGTGGAACCTTCCTAAATTAAGGAGAAATTTACTTAAATAGGTAGAAAAAGTAGGAAGAAAAATACCAAAATAGAATATTTTACCCCTATAATTACGTCGAATCGACGTCGAATTTTTCCCCACATTGGTCGATTCGATGTCGATTCGATGTAATTTTACATCTCATTATTAAGGTTTTATAACCTTAAAGTCGAATTTTAATTACAATGTTACCAATTTTCAACTTATTTTGTTGCTTGGGTAATGGTATTTGTTACTTTTTGTGTTCTTTTTAATATTTTAATACCATCTCAATGTCACGCTTTGTTTTACCCTAATTAAAATTAATACGTCATTAATATTTATGAAAAATTTTCACAGTTAACCGAGGAAAAGAAAAAAATTCAAATTTTATTTTTCCTTCGTTGTTTTAAAACACAAAATATGAAAAATTTAGAGTAAAGTTTTATATATATATTTTCACGTCGTTTGCAGGCTTTAGATGTTAACTGTTAATGAGAATTTTAACTGACGTAATCAAAAAAATAAAAAAAAAATTCTGGCTAATTTAATTTACGTAATCCATCATAACAACATTAGCTCAAAAAATCTCTGATTTCATTGTCAATGGAATAAGCTCATTTAAAACTATTTTCCTTTAAATTACAAAAACAATACAATAATATTTGTTTTGTTGGTTCTTCGTTAAAAAAAGGACTCATAACCGTGGTGAAAATTAAAGGAAAAAATACCCAAACAAAGATTCCATTTAAAAAGGAAATGAGATTAACAAAAATTTAAAAAAAAAATTAAGCAAAAATATTTTCTTTTTGTTCATAATGAAAAACGAGTTTTCATCCTTATTCAAAGTGTTTTTGTTATTGTTTTTCTTTTGAATAAAGTGAAAAGACGTTTTGTTAATTTATTTAGTGGAGAGTTATTTTCCTTGCATAGTTTGTTTGTTTGTCTGTTCATTTGTGTTTGAAAAGTAATAAGCAGACTACTCTGTGAGATTAAAAATGAAAAATTTTTTCATTCAAAATATTTGATTATGTTGTTTTCGAATTAATTAAACGAGATGGATGGCATTTTATTATATATAAAAAACTTTAGTTAGTTGCCCAATTAAAAATAAGAAGCTAATTATATATAGATGGAAAAAACTTATCCAAAACAAAAGGAAGATTTATAGCAGATAAAGGTTATACTAAAAGTTAACGGAAACATAGAATTATCAACAATGTGTTGATGTGTTGTGTAGTAGGAACTACAATATGTGTCACAATAACACATAAAAACCTTTTAAGACCAAGGTCCCACAACAACATACGTTCAAAGGTATATTTTTACAAAAATTTGCTGAAACAAAACAAAAATGTAGTTGCCAATAATCCAGCCGGTTGCATATTCCTTGATCCTGCTGTGACGCACTGTCTTTCTTAATGATTAAAGCCCACACATAGTTATATGAAGGTTCGTTTCTTCAAGGAAGCAATACCGTCTCATCATCAAGGATTATTTCACAGCTAAGATTGAGGGTGCTGCCGTTGACTGAATACAGTTCATTCGCCACCACCCCTAAGATGTCACCTTGGCTAGTGATATCTCACTGCTATTGCAAGTGGTATGTGATATCTCACGTTAACTCGTACGTCAATAGGAGTGGGACTGGAGTACGCGGGGTTGTCACACCCGTAGATCAAAAATAAAAAAAAATTCCAAAACAATAAAAGCTGATCCCTCCATGCGGGAAAAGAGATATTTTATATAAAGATAAGATATACTTTATTAAAACAAATATTATGAAGTGATATAAATTCAATTTTGGTTTGAGTTACTATGAGAATAAACTGTTTATCTTACCGAATGTATTGAGTGTTGAGGAGCCTGCCCAAACACTTGTGATTGTTTGATTGATTCACCGTCGGTTCATAAACTTCTATAAATTCAAGCGCAGGATGCTGAAACTTTGTTTTAAACACTAACAAAAACAATTTTAACTCTCCTAATCTCGATTGGCATTTCCAGTTTATAGTTATCCACCTCATCACTGCCACGTTTGAACCAATTTACTCTGTTTTGGGAACGATTCATTGAATTTAGTTTAGCTCTTAAAATTTTAGAAACTCTTTGCCTGATTGTTTAAAATGTCCTGATCGAAAACAACCTATTCTGAATAAACATGTAAGAGACACTGGTTAAGTTGGTTGCCGATGGCCTTAGAAGATATTAAGCTAAGTATTTGGATTCAAATCTAAACCCAAATATTTTGATTCTTGAACAAATCCAATTTTGTATATGAAATTGATTTTATGACAGAATTTCAAAACAGCCGTTCGGTTGTAGTCTGTGAACAAATATTTCACACAATTTGTAATACTTAGTATTAACTAGATACCATGCCAACGGAATTTTGGATTGTCAATTATGTTTCTCAGAAGAATTTCTGAATATAGACATAAAAATTTATCATAGCAAAACACACGGGGTTAAAAAATTCAATAAATGGTGGATAAACGGTAAGGCTAAAGTTACTGCTCTGGTGGAATTAGAAAAGGTAGCGGAATCCTTAGCAAAATGATCATTTATAATGAATTTAAAAAATATTATCAAATCTGCGTCGTTTCTTTTATGTTAAAATGAATCGGGCTGGTTTATAAGATTTTTATTTGCAATAAATCGTTTAATGGCATCTAGACATTTTAAACTGGCTAGATATGCTTCTCTCTAAGCATGGGAAGAATAGTGCATACCTGAACGGATAAATGATTTTGAGATCTGCTGTTCATTGTTTCATTGTTGAAGAATTTACGATTACAATGAATTTTCCGATGTAACAATAGTCTAAGTAACTAAGTGCTGATCCCATCTGCAAGTTATTAGAATCTCAAGTGTTTCTTACTTTTGGTTGTACGAAAACAGTAGTTTTGAACAGCGGAACCCAACCCAACACTTCATACATGTTGAAGGAATTTCTAGCAAAATACGGTTTCAAACATTTTAAAACCGTCACAAAACTCACCTTCTGTAATTGCTGCAGAAAGAGTGAACCAAAGTGTTTTGGCCGGTATCAGATCTTATATAGGAAATCATCACCTTGATTGGGATAAGCAGCTGCTTCAAATAAACAGCGCACTGCGCAGCATGGTCCATTCTTTAGAAGGTTTTATAGAAGGTTTTATAAGATATATTTCGTTTACGTTCTTGACTATATTATAAGAAGAGTATATTAGTAGAAAAAACGAAATTTCTAAACGAATTTTAGGTTTTTGGGCATATTATCATTATTGAGGATGAAGACTGACTTTTGTTTTTTTCAATTCGTTTTAATTGAAAGTTAAAATTACATACATAATGCCAATTTTCACGAACTTTATATTTATGTATTTTAATTTTATTGAAAAACGGTTTCGCAATTTTTAGAATAACCCAATTTTAAAAAGCGGAAAACTTTGGAAAACGAAAAGCGGAAAACGATAGAAGACGCAGTTTTGCTATTAATAGATAATGAAAAACAGAAGTGGAAACTTCTTTTATCCAGATTATTGCATATAACTTTGTTTTTATCTAAAGAAAACCTAGCATTTCGTGGATATGATGAAGGAAAAAAGCCTTTAAATAAAGGCAATTTCTTAGAACTAATCAAACTACTGTCAAAGTATGATGTAGTATTAAAAGAACACATCTTGAATTAAATATTAAAAAAAATATAAATATTTTGGAATTATGTTTGATAGCACACCTGACATTTCACATATTGATCAAATGTCAGAAGTGATTCGTTATGTGAAAATTGATGATAGAAAAGTGGAAATCACAAAGAAGTATTCCTTGGACTTTTTCCTTTACCTACATGGCTACTTTAAGCGACGAAATTCTTAAAAATCTGGAAAATGACGGTTTAGATGTTATGAATTGTCATAAAGTCATGTTATGAATTGTCATGAAATGTCATATTGTTTCCCAAGGTTATGATAATGCAGCTGTTATGAGTGGTATACATGAAGGAGTGCAATTTATTATTAAAGCAAAAAACAACAATGCAATATTTGTTGGTATATAGATCATTCAATTAATTTATGTGACCAACACTCATTTGCACAAAATGTAGCTTTTGTAACATTTTTCGGAACATTGGAATTTTTGCATTTTTTCTGCTTCGACTAGCTGCTGGGAAGTGCTTGTCAAACACAGCAAAGCAACTTTTAAAAGACTCTCAACAACGCGTTGGGATGCTCATTATGCTTCAGTTAAAGTATTGGATGAACATTTTAATGGGATTGTGGCTGCAATTGAGAAATTAAGTTATCAACAAGAAAATGTAGACACTAGAGGCGCTGTACAGATACAACCTTATGCGGGGTTTATGATTTTACATTTCTTTGCTATTTTTGTTTTGAATATGTTTTAAGGCGAATAAATTGTGCTTGGATTGTATTGCAAAGCACAGGCTTGAATATTGATCAATTAGTTATAAAAATACAGTCACTTCGTCTTTATATTGAAGAAAAACCTAGTCATATTGTAGAAGAGGCAATATATTTTGCTGTGAAAAAATCGGAGTACTACCACGATTCAATGTGGAACTCCGAACAAGATTAAAGTCAGTCCAAGATGTAGCTTCATTGTTCGAGGTTGTGCTGACAAACACTGGGCTTTTGGCGAACAGTGAAGAGTTGGAGTTATCTGAATCAAAATTTACCGGTTTTTATGATGAGGTATCAGAAACAGAACTCGTCATAAAGATACTAAGGTTGAGAAGGCATTTAAAAGCGGCCAACGTTACAGTTTCTAACTGGGTGTGCCTAGACTTTTTGAAATTCATCGTGGAATGGGATTTTACAGAATCTCTTCCAAGTCTTATAGTCGCACTAAAGTTATTTATGACTATTTGCGTATCAGTGGCTTCAAGTGAGAGGAGTTTCAGCAAATTAAAAATTACATGCTGGCAACAATGACCCAAACGAGGCTTAACAATCTTGGAATATTAACAATAGAACATGATGCAACACAAAATATAAATTTTGAAGATGGGATTTCTAAGTTTGTAGCTGTTAAAGCTAGAAAGAAGAGATTTGTAGTGGTTAATATATTTAAATCTAAATAATTAATCACTGCAAAAACTTAAACGATCACACGATCAGTTAACGACCATACTCATGACATGAACCATCTGCTACTTAATCAGATTCACGCCACCCATACGATAAATTAATTAATTAATTTATTTAATCAATTCGATTTTCGAACATCAAATTCAGTTCAATGCAATATTTTCTTTGTCATTTTGGTTGGCGGTAAAAAGGTAAAAAATTTTCCTTCACTTACAATCGAGCTTTTCATTAAGTGAGATCGTGTACGCTTGAAAGTTTTCAATTTAGTTATCAATTAATCTACACATCTAATTTATAACCAAGTTCTCTACACTTATATAATTAAATTAAAATTGTGAATCAAAATAGTTTACAAATAAATTGTGTATACGTAAAATCTGATACGGAGGTTGTTTTTAATTGTACGTAGCAGCTTAAAGGAATATCCGATCAAAAACATCAGTGGTGACACCGACGCCGGTATTTACCGGGGAACAAAGATTGAACGCTTTGTCATTGGACAGCCTGGCACATTCTTGTGCCAGGTTAAAAGGTACGTAGTCGACGAAACAATTAAACATATAAAAAGATTAGACATCGTCAACTAATTCCTTTTCATTTCTTTGTTGTGCAATTCGTCAAAATACGATAAACGTGTAAGAGAACAGCTACGACAAGTAAGCCACCATATATGGAGTTACTTCTTTTTCACCAGAAGAATAAATCAAAAAATTTATAAAGGATTTTTAAAAACAATTTTTTAACCTACAAAATTCAACAATCAAACAAATAAAAAAAACAACAATAACTAATAATCAAATGAAAAAAATATATTGCCGATCATAAATTTTCGTTTCCTGTAAAATATAACCATTATTGAAGTCAACAGTTTTGTCAAACAACTGCAGTTTTGCTGACACCTGTAATGGTTACAGTTTAAAACATAAAAAATCACCGTGGGATCACGAATTAAGATAATATTTTTCATATTATTTACTATTAATTAGTGTTAATCTTTGATTTTTTTTTAATTGAAATTAATTTAACGTAACTCAAACAAGAAATTATTTTTCATTCTTGATTTTTTATTGAAATTAATTTAACTCAAACAAGAAATAATTTTTGATTTTTTTTTTCATTGAAATTAATTTAACGTAAAATTTTTTTTTGCTCGTAAAGGACTAAAGTAATTAGCAACATATATTATTCCATCTCATTTTTGCTTCTCTTTTCCTTTATATATAAATAAACAAATACCTATAATATATTTAAAATTATATTCACATTATATTTGAAATATTTTACATTTTTATTTACGTTCGAAAATTTACTTCTTTCTGTAAAATTGAAAACTATCAAGCAATATTATTGCGCTATTAACTGTATCACGAAGAATACACAACGATATTCGCGTTTACTTTTCTATTTTTTTTTTTTGTATATTTATTTTAAACTTTTTCTTACCGTCAACCAAAATGTCTGACGACGAACAGATGAACGACGCTCTAGAACCGAAAACTGAATCTCCCCTAGAGCTCGGTGCCTCGTCGCAAATAAAACTCCAGTCATTTTGGGCACGGCAACCACAAGTCTGGTTTCGGGTTGCGGAAACAACGTTTGAAATCCAGAGCATCAAAAGCGATAAACAAAAGTTTTTGCACGTCTTGCATGCTCTCACGCCCGAATTATGCGAGATGGTATCGGACGTAATCGACAAACTGCCCGAAACGAACATGTACGAGGAGTTAAAACGAACGTTGTTGGAACGACTTGCACCTTCAGATGAACAGCGTGTAGAAGCACTGTTGAGTAGGCAAAATTTTGGAGACCAACGACCGTCTGAAGCACTCAGACGCATCAAACAACTGGCCGGGAACAATTTCCAGGACAAGATCATCCGTTCACTCTGGATCCGGAACATGCCAGAGATCATCAGAATCGCCCTTGCAGCGCAACCTGAATCAATGACGACAGAGGTGATGGCCAGGACCGCGGACAAAATGCACGAAACCATGTCGGTCAACACTCCACAAGTTTCTGCAATTCGAGAAGCCACAAAATTCAACCAACCTAAGTTTCAAAGTGTGGACCAGCAAAAACCAGGTTCCACCACTCGAACTGTGGAAAATCGTCTGGAACGGTTAGAGAGAGCAATGGAACAGATGACGCAGTCACACCGAAGCAGATTCCGGACACGTTTCATAAGCCCCAACAGACGGGGAAGAACACCATCTCGTTTTCGCACAAGATCGGGATCTCGGTACGGTTCAACATCCAATCAATCTGGCATGTGTTACTACCACATGACTTTCGGAACTGCCGCTCGAAAGTGTAGAGAGCCTTGCAAATACGGACACTCCACCTCACCATCTGTCTCGACGATCGACGACAAAAAAAACGATTAGAGCCAGAGGTCCATACGGCCACGAACGAAACCACGAAAACTTACCGTCTTTTTATACGCGACAGACTTAATAATTTGTTATTTTTAGTCGACATGGGAGCAGACCTTTCGGTGCTCCCATTCAAAAATAATTTATCAACCATATTCCATTCAAAATCAACTGATCTAGTCTTATCAGCTGCCAACGGCACGATAATCAATACCTACGGAACAAAGCTCCTACAGGTAGATATCGGCCTAAAACGAACATTCACACACGCTTTCATATTAGCACAAGTGAATCGTCCGATCATTGGCGCTGATTTTCTCAGTAAATTTGGCCTTTTAGTCGATCTCAAACGAAAACGGCTGATTGATTCAGCTACCCAGCTGTCAATCCATGCCACAATGGTTAGTGTTGATACGCCAACACCTATCCATTATACGATCGACAACGATTACGGCCTGCTACTAAAGAAGTATCCTTCCCTAACAGCGGAGCCTAACTATAATTTACCGGTCAAACATAACGTGGTACATCACATTGTTACCACTGGTCACTTGCCCGTATCAAGACCACGCAGACTGGATCCAATTCGTCAAAAAGCTGCGTTCACCGAATTTCAACATATGGTTGAACTTGGAATTTGTCGCATTTCTTCTTCTTCTGTATCGTGTCCGCTTCACATGGTTCGAAAGAAAGATCTCGACTGGAGACCATGTGGAGATTATCGCAGATTAAACGCGGTCACGATTCCTGATCGCTATCCAATACCGCACATACAAAATTTTTCGATGAATTTGTATGGTTGCAAAGTTTTCTCTAAAATTGACCTTATCAGAGCATATCATCTCATTCCGGTTGCAAATGAAGATATCCACAAAACGGCTATCACAACTCCATTTGGCCTCTTCGAATTCACTCGAATGCCATTCGGTTTACGCAACGCCGCACAAACGTTTCAGCGTTTCATTAACGAAATCGTTCGAGATTTAGACTTCGTTTTCGTCTACATCGACGATATCTTAGTGGCATCGATAAATGAGGAACAACACAAACTCCATCTGGAACAACTCTTCCAGAAACTAAGCGAGTTTGGCGTTCACATAAAGAGTTCAAAATGTGTTTTCGGCGCAAACACTCTCGATTTCCTCAGCCACACGATAACACCTAATGGTATTCTGCCTTCTCAAGAACGAATTAATGCCATTACGGAATTCCCAGCACCAACATCAATCAAACGCATTCAGCAATTTGTCGGTATGATAAATTATTATCATCGATTCATACCAAAACTAGCTGAAACACTAGCACCAATTCATACACACTTGGCTGCTTTACTGAAAAAGCCCAAGACTCCTAAAAATTTTACTTGGCCAAACGAATGTCAACTCGCATTCACCAAGTTGAAAACTGAATTGGGAAATATAACGTTGTTAGTGCATCCACGTAAAGATTCTGTATACAGTATCACTACGGATGCATCGAACATTGCTGTCGGAGCAGTGTTACAGCAACGTAATAATGATTGTTGGGAACCACTGGGATTTTTCTCAAAGAAACTTTCAGACGCTGAAACTAAATACTCTGCATTCGATCGAGAGCTACTCGCAATTTACCTAGCTATAAAACACTTCAGGTATTTTGTCGAAGGTCGTGAATTCACAATTTACACCGACCACAAGCCTCTCACACGCGCAATACAATCTAAAACGGAACGAAATCCACGGCAATCTCGTCATTTAGATTTTATTAGTCAATTTACTACCGATATCCAGCATGTGCAAGGTAAAGACAACACAGTCGCGGATGCATTATCTCGTGCATCCGACAACGAATCCGCATCAGTTGAGACTCACTTCAACTACGATGCTATCATCACTGCACAAAAAGCAGACTTAGAACTTCAGAATTTACTTTCTGGTTCCGTATGTCACGCTAGTTCATCAATGAAACTAGAGCTTTTTAAACTTCCAGGATTCGAAATAGTCTGCGAAACATCAACGGGTAACAATCGCCCATACATCGCAGAACCATTACGCAAAACTGTCTTTAACACTTTACACAACTTGTCACATCCTGGTGTCAACGGTACACGTAAATTGATTACAGCTCGATATTTTTGGCCCAGTATTAATAAAGATATTAATCATTGGACGAAATCTTGTTTATCTTGCCAACGCTCTAAGGTTCAACGACATACAAAAAGTCCAACAGGACAATTCGAAATTCCACAATCTCGTTTCGAACACATCCACATAGATATCGTAGGACCGCTTCCTCCTTCTAATGGATGTTCTTATATTTTAACTTGCGTTGATCGATTCACTCGATGGCCAGAAGCTTTTACTATGTCTGACATGTCTGCTGCTACCATAGCCACGACATTTGTCAACAATTACGTATCACGATTCGGTGTTCCACTGCATATCACAACGGATCAGGGAACACAATTCGAGTCAAAACTTTTCTCCGAGCTAACGAAACTTTTAGGCTCACATCGGATACGTACAACGGCCTACCATCCACAAGCGAACGGAATGGTAGAACGTTTTCATCGACAACTTAAAGCTGCACTTATGGCCAGAGGCAACACTACTCAGTGGAGCTCCGAAATACCAATAATTCTTCTAGGTATTCGAGCCACAGTGAAAGAAGATCTGAAGTGCTCACCCGCAGAACTTGTCTACGGACAAACATTGAAACTGCCCGGTGAGTTCTTCATTGAAAATCCTCTTTCACAGCTGCCTACTCATGATACAGTCATTGATCAACTTCGAACTACAATGCACAACTTAATTCCAACAGCTACACGACAAACCAAACAAAACGACATTTTTGTTCCGAAGTCGCTAGAAAACTGCGACTACGTTTTCGCTAGGGTTGATAGAGTACGTATTGGTCTACAAACCCCATATGAAGGTCCATACAGAATCATACGACGTCTACGAAAACATTTCGTTATCGACATCAAAGGCAAACAACAATCTGTCTCGATCGACAGATTGAAGCCAGCGTATGGTATCTTGTGTTCAGCTGATCGTTCACCAGCTTCTCGAACACACAAAGCTGTTCATTTCGAACAGACAAACTAAGCGGGGGCTTTCATCTACGAGCGGGGTACTGTAGTGGTTAATATATTTAAATCTAAATAATTAATCACTACAAAAACTTAAACGATCACACGATCAGTTAACGACCATACTCATGACATGAACCATCTGCTACTTAATCAGATTCACGCCACCCATACGATAAATTAATTAATTAATTTATTTAATCAATTCGATTTTCGAACATCAAATTCAGTTCAATGCAATATTTTCTTTGTCATTTTGGTTGGCGGTAAAAAGGTAAAAAATTTTCCTTCACTTACAATCGAGCTTTTCATTAAGTGAGATCGTGTACGCTTGAAAGTTTTCAATTTAGTTATCAATTAATCTACACATCTAATTTATAACCAAGTTCTCTACACTTATATAATTAAATTAAAATTGTGAATCAAAATAGTTTACAAATAAATTGTGTATACGTAAAATCTGATACGGAGGTTGTTTTTAATTGTACGTAGCAGCTAAAAGGAATATCCGATCAAAAACATCAGATTTAAAAAAGTGACCAGACGTCCTGCTTTTGGCGGGACAGTCCCGATTTTTAACAATCTGTCCCGCGTCCCGCTTCATTTTAAAAATGTCCCGATTAAAAAAAAAACAGAATTTCGTTATTTAAACGAAAAAAGAATTTCGTTACTCAAAATTAAATTTAGGCAATTTATTTATGTTAAATAATTTAAAAATAAATAAAAATAATTTAACAAATTCTTGTGGAATATTTCATGACCTTTTCAACAACAATAGTAACCTCCTAAAAAAATTTACGCAAAAAAGAAATATTCCGAAGAATGAAATAATACTATACATAATTTTTTTTATTAATTATATTTGTACGTTGCACTTTTCTTGTATTTAAAAAAAATATATTACAATATTGGGGATTTTTTGAGATCAATTTAACTCAAGTAAGTAAAGAAGTAAAAAAAATGTTTTCAATTCAGAGGTATGGTTGGAAGTTTCTCAGAAAAAAACTCCACTTCACATTTTTCGTGTTTCGGATGAATTCGAACCTTCCTCCTCAGTGCCTGGTTCTAATCCTTAGGCCGACACGCTATCGATTACGCCGTTGAGGCGATGATAATTTTAAAGTTGAAACTTCTGCATCATTTATTTAATTTACTTAGGTTGAATTTTAAGTTGACTCCATATTATGGAAATGTTTTACATATTACAATATAATTTTTTCGTTGTATGAAAATTTTTGTTGCTTTATATTGACCCCCTCCCTCCCACGTTTATTGGCTTTTTATTAATATTGACAGCTTTCATTTTTGGGGTGACACCACAATATCCGCCCCGGGTGCCACCCATGCTAGCTACGCCACTGAATGATACATATAAAAGAAATGTCTTTCAGACATAAAAAATTTCGCATCTAATTGGTTGAGATACGGTAACAATTTTTAAATTTTACGAAAATATTTTTGAATGAATTACAGAAAAATATCTGTAATGGTGCTATTACACACAAATTAAATTTAGCTCCCATAATCAATTTTGCAGTTACCATAATCTGAAAAGTTGATGAAAAATATTTTGTATGAGAAAAAGAGGGATAGCATGCACGAGATAGATATAAAAACTGCAAGAAAAGTTAGCTGATAGCAACTTACTTTTTGAAAAATTATTTGGTTTACCAATTACTGCTAGAAAATTGTCCGATGATTTCATCTGCAAATTCAACCGGTTTAAAACCGATTATCACATTAATTGATTTTCATATTAAAATCATAATAATAATTATATTATATTACTATTAGGTATAAAATGAACACATATTTTCAAGATTTTAATGTCAAAATTTTACGTTTTCTTTACGTGTTTTCGATTCAAATTTGTTTTTCAAATCTTAGCGCATTTTCTTCTTGTACAAGCTGCAACAATTGCCCTATAATGTGTTGTCGCCATTTTGTCGTTTAATTTACTTTTACAGTATATAATTTATTTACAATTTATATACCACTAATTTAGATATAATCGACTTATAATATAATATTAATACTAAATAACTAATGATTTTTTTAGAAATTGTTGTTTAAAAATTATTATTACTTCGTAAAATTATTTGTATATTCTTGCAGTTTTTGATCTTTTCGCCATCTACAGTCAAAAATAATAAATACTATAATCTGAAAAGTTGATGATAGCAACTGAATTTAATTTGTGTTTATTAGCACCATAAGACATAAAAACATAACCTAAGGAGATACTTTTTGCTTGACAATTAAAACTGATTAACTGAAAAATGGATTTTAAAAGTAAGTTTTACCAATAATCAATTACAATTAAATTAAATTTATTATTTAATTACAATTAAAATAATTTGTTTACATATTCATATAGATTTAAGCATTTTCACATAGACCAAATTTTTATTTTTTTGTTACTATTATCGCCTAAATCTATATGAATAAGTAAACAAATTATTTTAATTGTAACTAAATAATCAAATTAATTTAATTGTAATTGATTATTGGTAAAACTTACTCTCTAAATCCATTTTTCAGGTAATCAGTTTTAATTGTCAAGCAAAATATATCTTTTTAGGTTATGTTTTTATGTCTTAGACTTTTTTGAAGTCTTAACTAATTTTTGACGTTTATATTCACCACAAAAAAAATTAAAAAATTAGCCTAGACCTAGTATAAATTTTGACAAGTCAATCTAAAACAAAAATGATTTTTTTTGTTTATTGTTTTGAATTGAACTTACATACAATTAAAAGGTTTTTTTTTATTAAATCAATAAATTTTATTTGTGATGGAACCGCAACAAAAAAGGATTATTGTTTCATTTCCAAAAAAATTATCAATTTTTTTTTGTTAAAAGCAAAGACAATTATTTCGATATGTCACAATTTAGATTTAGCCAATTGACATATTTCATATTTATTTATTTATATCAAAAAGAAAGTTGATTTTAATTTAAGGTGACCAGATTTTAATACTGGCAATGCGGGACACCATAGACGGGGGGGGGGGGGGGTGAAGGGGGGGGGGTGTTATATGAAGCAGCAAAAATTTTCATAGAACGAAAAAATTATATAGTCATGTTTTTTTAATTTCAAGATAAGTGCAATTATATTATATATAATGATGAATAAAAAAAATTATATAAAGTATTATTTCATTCTTCGGAATATTTCTTATTTGCGTAAAATTTTTTATCAGAAGGTTACTATTGTTGTTGAAAAGGTCATGAAATATTCCACAAGAATTTATTAAATTATATTTCACACATAAAATGGCTTTCAAAGTCTCATGTAGAGTTTCTACTCGAAAAATCCGGTCTGGAGATGCTCGAGAAAGATTTGTTATCTTGAACTCCCAAATCTCGAGGAATTATTTCCACATTTTTGAGATTCTCATTTCTTGAGAAACAATATGTCGAGATTTAACAAATCACTATAAATCCGATTCAATTCTACAACTAAATGAACTTTTAGATGACTGTTGCGGAACCGAACCATCCTTGTATACATGTTGCATACTGATACAACACACAATGCTTTAGTTTGGAATCAAATTTGTTTTATTTATATTAATTTTAACAAAAGAAAGTTCTTTTTTACTTATCTGTTGACGGTCTAAATCCCTTAGTTTTACCAACAGTATTCTTAAAGTTGAAGTAATCTATTCTATTTTGGAGGGGAGTGTAAGTTTATAAATATATTAAGTGGGATCTCACATGACAATTTACTATTGAGTCAAAATATGAAAATGCGAGTAACGTTTTCCAAAATAAGGGTAATAGCAAAATTATTTAAAAACTCGCCAGTTCGTAATAATATTTTGCAAAAGTATATAAAAGAATTGATTGAGGAGAGAAACGAGTGCAAGTACTCCTGGATTGCAAAACTAGATGAAATTCTATTGAAACCATGATTGACCGGTTTTTGCGAGTCAAAGCAGCAGTTTAAAAAGCTTTAAACTATCTCAATTAAAATCATTTAAGGAATTAGAAAAAGTTGATGTGGTTGCGTTAAATATTTTGAGTGCCTTTCAAAGAGCCACAAAATCAATAAAAGCTCTCAACCGTCAGGATGCCTCATTATTATCTGCAGAGGGAATCCTAAAATTTCTATTCAAATCTCTTCGGAAAAAATATTCAGAAATATGTATTCTCCAAATTGTTATTTGAAGTACAATCTCAAATTTTTAAAAGAAGAGATAGCTCACTAGTTTCATTATTGAAATTTTTACACTACCCAAAGTCACTTAGTAAACCTGAGGAAGATGATTACTTTTCTGTTTGCTTTAAAGAAGATCTATTTGCTCTAAAAGAATATTCCATAGCCAAGATTGAGGAAACTACCGTTGACTGAATAAAGTTCAGTTCATCAGCACTAAAAGATCACCTTGGCTAGTGATACCTCACTGCTATTCCCAGTGATATGTGATATCTCACGTTAACTCGTATGTCAATAGCAGGGACTCACTTACTCTGTTGAGTCTGTCACTCCCGTAGATCAAAAATAAAAAAAATTTGCAAATCAATAAAAACTGATTTCTCCACGTGGAAAACTAAAGGTAAAATACCTAAACTTTGACGAATTATTTTATTTTACAAATTTTGATATAAACAATTAAAAAGTATGAATAAGTTTATATATATAATTTTATTTGCAATTTAAATAGAAGACAGAGTGGAACTCAGTTTATATTTAGTGTTTACTAAACTATTAATAATGATTGTCATATAATTTTTATTTATTTATATATATTATTTAAACTAAGAAAATCGTTGAATTAAGCATAACAAAATTGTCCAAATTTAATTTTGAATATCGAATTTATTTTTCATTTGAATTCGAAATTTGAAATTCTGTTTTCTTTTCAAAAGTTTGGACATTTTTAAAATGCCACGTGACGCGGGACAAATTGTTAGAAATCGGGACTGTCCCGCCAAAAGCGGGACGTCTGGTCACCTTATTTTAATTACAATGTTATTTTGAGTGTCACAGACTAGGCCAGAGTAAAGTTAAATATTAAAATCTACTAAAAACAAAAAAGCATTATAAACGTTACTTAAAATACTTAAAAACAAATAATATCACAACAAGCTGTGAAAACTCATCATCTCTGAGGCACATAGAAGCACCCCATTCGATTAGACATATACTGAGCTGTAGCTAAAGTTTACAAAATTGACTAGGAATATGGATTTCGATCCGGTCCGTTTTAATTCTAGCGGTAAGTTATTCCACAATTTGATCCCCCTTACGAAAACAGATGTATTAAGAGCGACGCATGAATTTGAAGCGGGGATGAGTCTCAGGTTATCTGAGAATCTAAATGAGAAATGTAATTTTTCATAGAGATAAGTGGACCTCTGAGTACGAATTAAGGTTTTCAGGAAATAGCATGTTCTGAAATTCAAATAGGTGAGTATATCACAGCTCAATAAACGCGTAGTATATGGTCAAATTTTCTTAGTTTAAAAACATATCTGGTACAAGCATTAAAGCACATACGAAGCCTATACTCGAATTTCTTGCTCATTCCGAAGAGGACCGTATCCCCGTATAAGAAATGAGGGAGGATGCACGATATGAATAGTCGTCTTTTCAGGCTGCCATCAGCGAACATTGTGAGTCTCCAAAGTCCGCGAAGGCAAATAAAAACTTTTCGAGACAGACGTGTTACGTATTCGTCCCAAGTTAACTTGTTGTTGATCACAACTCCTAGATTTTTTACATTTTTCGAGTATGGCACTGGATTGTTTAGCAACATTAATTTCGGCAAATCATTTAAATTATATGAAGTGGTATTCAAATAGATTACAATGGCTTGAGTTTTTGCAGTGTTGAGTTTTAGGCCAATTTCTGATGCTCAGCATTCGATTCTCCCAAAGATCATCATTCATAGCTTTCACGCAATCAGAAACAGAAACTACGTCCAAATTGCTTGAGAGGTAGATCCAACTTTCTGATTAGTTTGTCGCAAATTACATCATGTTTGATTGTGTCAAATGCCTTCGAGAAATCAAGCAGGCACAGTATGGTCAGCCTCCTTGAATCCATGTTTCGTCTGATATCATCACATATTTTCAATAAGGCTGTAGATGTTCCATGTTACTTTCTATAACCGGACTGGAATTGGCAAAACAGAGAATTTTCTTCGAGGAAGCTGGTCATCTGCGCACTCAAGATCTTTTCAAAAGCCTTTGACAGTGAAGATAACATACTTATTGGTCTGAAATCGGCGATGTCACTGGGTATTTTAGTTTTGGGGATCGGCAAAATCATGGAGTGACTCCACTGCAAAGGGAACTCGGAGCTAGAGAGGATGAAATTGAAAAAGTGTTATAGGAAATTAGCTACAAAAGGAAAGATGAGTTTAACAAATTTGATATTGATTTTGTCAAGTCCTGTAGCATTAGATTAGACTGCAGAAATGGAATTCCACAGTTCGTCTAATGTAATATTTTTAAATGAGAAAAGATTTGTGTTGTCATCAAAAGAATAGTTGGATATGTCGAAAGTGTCTGCGTTATTTGGTTTGTTGAAATTGCTGGCAAAGTAGTTATTTAGTTGGTTGGGTGTGAAAGGGATTTGTGCCGATCTTTTCGGCTCGTCGAAACCCAAGTTTTTTATGTTTCTCCTCCCTGGTAAGGTTGGGTCCAGTTTAAATTTCAGAAAATTTGCTTTCGCTGAGCGTATTAAAGAAGTGGTAGTGTTACGAACCAGCTTAAATCTGTTCCAGTTCTGATCAGTTTTTGATTCTTTCCAACGTGTGTAAAGATAACTTTTGACAGCGACATGAATTTCGATGGTCTTATTGATCCAGGGTGGCTTTTTTGGTTTGATTTTCACTCTTTTCAATGGTATGCAAGCGTCAAACATGATATTAATATTGTTATTTACGACTTCAAGTTGCTCTGTGGAGGTTGTTAGATATCGCAAAGATTACCACGGAAAGGAGTTTGATAACCGGTTTGCTTGTTCGGAATCAAAATGTTTATAGTCTCTGTATAGACACAGCAAAATTTGGTAATAAATTCAACTTAGGCTAATTTCGTTTTTACCATATGGTAAGAAAATTTAGTTTTAGATTTAGCTGTATTGACACACGGCGTTAGAGCGATTTTTTCTCTCGTTCAGTCAAAAATATTTTCGTAAAATTTAAAAATTGTTACCGCCCCTCGACCAATTAGATGTGAAATTTTTTATGTCTGAAAGACATTGCTTTTATATGTATCATTCATTGCCTTTAGTGTTCTCAATTTTTTGTAGAAAATCACATACTAAAACATTGAATTTTTTTTGGTTATCGAGTTGATTTTCAACTAACTCGTATAGAGGTATTTTTTGGGATTTTTTTGGTACAGGTTGAATTGAATCCATTAACAAGTCGATGTTAATATACTCAGTTTACATACTCTCACTATTATCAACTGAGCTGGTTGATTGGTCCACTACCTCAAGGTCTCCCGATAGTGAAGTTTGAACCACAAGTTGACCAGGTAATGATGCATTTGTTTTAGAAAATGAGTTTTCTGGAGTGCATTTGTAACGCCAGGACTATTTCAATTTTGTTCTAAAAATAATGATTTGCGAACTTGTTCTAATTGCCACTGTGGGTGGCTTGGACCTTTATAATGAACGTTAAAATAATATAAGATACACGGAATGACAGTTGCCTCCAGCACGAATCGCTAAATTTAGGAATCTCTTACCGTTATTAGAGGTTTACTCTAACATTTTATGCAAAAATGATTATGAAAATAAATAATGAATATAATACTAATTGTAATAAACTAAAAGAACTAACTTGTATAAATTTGTTATAGAATGATGATCAGCCAGCGAAATCCAACTTCCCAACTTTTACTAAATGCCTTGTCAGCCTTGTCTCCTCCTTCAATGGTTTCCTCTAAATGTTCCCCTTCCTCTTAAACTACTTTATACAGCTTAACTCCAAGTTAGTTAGAAATAATTTATGTGTAGATTTTCCAACATTTATCGCCTTTAGTAAGTTTAACTTAATATACAGCTTAACTTCAATTTTATTAGAAATAGTTTATGCGTAGATTTTCCAACATTTTAATTTAATATACTCAAGGTATACAAACATCCACTATTTTGTGGTTAAAAGGATTTTAATTTCCAAATTATGTTTTTCCGTTTTCTATTCAATTCATTCATTATTGCTTTTTTCTTAAATAAAACTCAAACATTTAAACCATTCTGATTTTGACAGTAATTAAACAACAATCTATTTTTGTTTGATATGATAAAAATAAAAACATTTGTTTATTAAACTATTTACTACTGTTACCACAATTTCAATTGTTTGCAAAACTATTTTAACTCACGTTTTAACAAGCTTGTTTGTTTCAATTTTTTTGACTAAATATTTGCAAGCCGATCAAAAATGGAATGCAAATCAGAGAAAAATTTTAATTTAATCTTATTCGCTTGAAAATCAAACTTCCAGTTCCAATCAAAAAAAATCTGGTTTTTTCTTGACACTTCATATTTTAAGCAAAAAAAATGAATCAGCGTTGAGCAACAGTATCTGTTCGTTAAAACACATAAATAATGAGTTCTTTTATCTATTTGTTGTGATATTTAAATTTGAGGCTGTTCGTTATAATTTGAAAATTTTTAAATTGTTATGATTGTAAAAATGAAATGGAATGATGGAAATATATTTTGATTGAATGGAAAAAAGAATAGAAATTGGTTTTAATATTATTAATGAGAATTCTCGACGTTACAAACTCAATAATAATTTTGTTGATTGTCTTAAGTTTAGGTGAACGTACCTACATTTTTCTATACCAATGGTTGTTTTTATTTAAATAAATTAAATACAAGTTTTGATTAAAGGGAATTGTTTATGATTGCTGGAGGGGGTAAACAGAAAACCTATGCTATGATATAAAAATAGGAATTTTGAAAACGAAATTAGTTAGTATATATTTAAAAATCGATTTAATATAACATATTGTATTAGTTGTTTTTTTCTAAATTAGTATAATTTAAAACTCAAAGGATTTAAATTTTTATTGAAAAGTGTTTATAATAAATTAAATTTTTTTATGTTATGGTGAAGTTTTTTGTTCATTATTTATTCGGTTGTTCTAAGTGATAAAATGTGATAAAGGAAAAAGTTTATTTATACATCTACTTAGAGAGAAAGGTTATCAGTGGTTTTTTTATTTGTTATAAATTTAAAGTTGTGAGAAAAAGAAAACAAATTGTAAATTAAAAAGCGTGGTGATTGTCTTCACTGGTATGAATATTTAATGGCAACTGCATTTCTGGTAGTAAAACGTAGTAAAGATCCAATAACACAAGTGTTGCGTAATCATGAACAACGATAATAAAATTGCGGTTATTGGTTATAATGGTTTTCCAATTGGCTGCAGTGATGATGAATTTCCAATAAAAATTTATACATGGTGCATGCAGAAGTGAATGTGAGTTTAAATAAAAATTATTCGTGTATCAAAGGAAGCACAATGTATGTAGCACTATGTCCATGTAATGAGTGTGCTAAATATATTATACGATCAGCAAATAATAAAGGGAGTCAAGACAACATTGTAAATGATGTAATAATGTAAGCTATTTTTTTTGAATTGTATAATTTTTGATTTTAGTTTTGAGTAAATTATTAACATGTTACTTAATAAGTTGTTTCTGTGATTCATATTCTAAAGAAATAAGAGATTTCCAGGTGAAGTTTGTTTGTTGTGTGTAAATCAGTGTATCAGTTTTCATAATATAGTTTTTGAGCTATCTCTGGCATAAAATTTAAATTATTGTGATTTCTAAAAGTTCAATTGTTACAGATGGCGCTTCGAAACGAAGGACCGTTAGTTTTTTTATAATTACCGAAATGTTACGGTAAATTGAGTAAATAATTAATGATTTCGTATATTTTTGGCGCAGTTTTAGGCGATGGTTGTCAAACCGGTTTGGTTTGGCAAAGATATTCATATAATATTATTATACAGTTTTGTAATTTTTGAGTAAAACCAGTTTTGGGTTTTGATTTTTGGAATCTTTTCTATATATATATATAACTGTATGTAATGTAATATATATATATATATATATATATATATATATATATATATATATATATATATATATATATATATATATATATATATATATATATATATATATACCTATATGTAATATAATATAAATGTGAATAAACATTTTTTCTCTAATGGTAGGTCTAAAAAACCATACATGGGACTTCTTCCCTTAACGATAATGACGTTCTTAGGTCGCCTAAGACCAAGGGTTATGCGATCGAAGAACATTGGTTGCTTCTCTTCATTCAGCGAGGAAGTTCTCAGGGACGAGGAGTGGTGCTGCTGCGTTTGTACTCCGGTGCAAACCAGTAGTACCATTCTTTGCTCAGATGCTTCTTCGGTGTAATGAAGAGAAGAACCAATTTATATTTTTTCAGGATCAGATAATACAATTTCAAACTTACCCATTTTTACAATTTAGCTTTACAATAGAACAATGTCTATGGAGTTTAAGACGACTTAAAGTCTGGCGCTCGGGAGCGTTCTCCAAGAAATCGTCATTAGTTCTAGTAATTTATTTTTAGTTTATTTTTAGGTTAAGGAATCACAACTGGGTCATTAGAAATGGGCCTAAGGTCTAATCGTGACAGTTGTGATTGCCATTGTTAGTTTAAGTTTGGGAGAAACCGTATTGTAGAATCTGGTCGTTAGGGGCTTTTCCTTTCGGTTCTCACATGCATTCTTGGGGAGTGCTCGCGAGCGTGAGAATTCAAGTATATAATTAGATGACATTTGACATTTGTATCATATTTTGGTTGTTTTTTTGTTAACAAACAAGTCTTGACTTGGAAATCTCTTATCATTTTGAAAAATAAGTAAATAAACAATTTTTCGTAAATAAAATAAATAATTTTTGAAAATATAAATAAATAAAATTTATTAAATAGAATATATTTTTTTTGAAAATAATAATTTTAGGTATGTAAATTAAACAAAAATTTCTTTGTCAAATTTTCAAAAATAAAAATAAATTTTGAAGATTTGACTAAACAAATTTTTCTAAATAGGATAAATAAATAAATAAATATATTTTATGTTTAAAATAATTAAATAAAAAAAAAAAACAAAAATTTTTTGAAAATTAAATAAATAAATTTTATTAAGTGAAATAATTTTCTTTTTAGAATAATAATATAAATAATTTTAAGTAAATAAAAATTTTTACTAATTAATCAAAAAACATCAAGATTTAAATCTAATAATTGATTAAATATCTTTATTTTTTTTCTCTAAATATATAAATATTTTTGAGATGGGACTTAACACCTAATAAATAAACAAGTATTTTTATTTTTTTCAATTTTAAATTATTAAATATTTTTCTTTAGAGGTGTTAAGTCACATAAATTAATTATAAGATTTTACAATTAAGAAACTAAATAAAATAAATAAAAATTATCATATTATATAAAAATATAAATTTAGGAAATAAATTAAAAAAGTATAAGAATAATTTAAATAATTTTGATATATGTTTAGCATATTTTTTTCATACATCAGGTTTTCTGTTTCTCCTTCTTTTTGACGTAAATTCTCATCGTTCAATAATTTGAATAGTCAAAGTAATTTTTGTAGCAAGTTGCGATTGGCGATTTTCATAGTCCTTCCTTCTAGGATAAACAACGCATAATAATGTGGCCTCCATTATTATCCTAGTTTCCCTTAGTTTTGTAAGGCCAGGACTATTTCAATTTTGTTCTAAAAATAGTGATTTGCGAACTCAATAATAGTTTTGTTGATTGTCTTAAGTTTAGGTGAACGTACCTACATATTTCTATACCAATTGTTTTTTTTATTTAAATAAATTAAATACAAGTTTTGATTAAGGGGAATTGTTTATGATTGCTGGAGGGGGTAAACAGAAAGCCTATGCTATGATATAAGAATAGGAATTTTGATAACGAAATTAGTTAGTATATATTTAAAAATCGATTTAATATAACATATTGTATTAGTTGTTTTTTTCTAAATTAGTATAATTTAAAACTCAAAGGATGTAAATTTTTTTTGAAAAGTGTTTATAATAAATTAAATTTTTTTATGTTATGGTGAAGTTTTTTGTTCATTATTTATTTGGTTGTTCTAAGTGATGAAATGTGATAAAGGAAAAAGTTTATCTATACATCGACTTAGAGAGAAAGGTTATCAGTTGTTTTTTTATTTGTTATAAATTTAAAGTTTTGAGAAAAAGAAAACAAATTGTAAATTAAAAAGCATGGTGATTGTCTTCACTGGTCTGAATATTTAATGGCAACTGCATTTCTGGTAGTAAAACGTAGTAAAGATCCAATAACACAAGTGGTGCGTAATCATGAACAACGATAATAAAATTGCGGTTATTGGTTATAATGGTTTTCCAATTGGCTGCAGTGATGATGAATTTCCAATAAAAATTTATACATGGTGCATGCAGAAGTGAATGTGAGTTTAAATAAAAATTATTCGTGTATCAAAGGAAGCACAATGTATGTAGCACTATGTCCATGTAATGAGTGTGCTAAATATATTATACGATCAGCAAATAATAAAGGGAGTCACATTGAAAAACAGAAATAAAGGAAGTCACAACATTGAAAATGATGTAAGCTATTTTTTTTAAATTGTATAATTTTTGATTTTAGTTTTGAGTAAATTATTAACATGTTACTTAATAAGTTGTTTCTGTGATTCATATACTAAAGAAATAAGAGATTTCCAGGTGAAGTTTGTTTGTTGTGTGTAAATCAGTGTATCAGTTTTCATAATATAGTTTTTGAGCTATCTCTGGCATAAAATTTAAATTATTGTGATTTCTAAAATTTCAATTGTTTCACATTGACAAAGATATTGATTGTGAAATTACGGCCGCCATTACAATGTTGAATAAAATAAAAGTAAGCACAAGGGAAATAAGTGCTACTTGAAATAATTTTTATAAAAACTAAGTTCTATGTAAACTTGTAGTTTAGCTTATTGTGTTCACTAAAAAAATAATTTACCATACATTTTAACGTTTGACAATGCTTTGTCAAACGTTCAAATCGTATAGTCAATTGTACTAAATTTTAGTTGATGCTACAAAATTAATTTGGTTGTATCTGTTTTGTAGAATATATCAAATTTTTTCTTTCAGTGTTCGTTTCACTCAATTTTAAAATCAATTAAATGCACTTTACATAGATAGATCAATTATATTATACACAACTAAAATTGTAATATTACAATTAATCACTTTCTGAGGTTAATCAAAAAAAAAAAAAACAACGGCGATTCAACAAGACAAATACATAAATTTTTTCTAATTATATTTTTTCCTCATTTGGACTACAATATTTAATTCAATTAGGCTATAAATTTGGACTATAAATTATGCTTTTTAATTTGAAAAAGAAAATTTATAGAATATCACAACACTTTGTTGGAAATTTTTAAACAAAAAAAATTAAACAACGGCAAGTTTTTGACTATCTCCAGGAACTACCTACAATGTACAAAATGTGCAAGCAAATATATAGAACTTTTCCTAAGCTTCAAATCGTTATATTGCTATATGTATTTGACAAATTACATACAGTTATCATAATTAGAAATCAGCATGGTTATTAAAATTTGCTGCAAAAATAAGAATAATGCAACTATATCAAAACAACTTATGGTCAACACAAAACAACCTCGATTTAAAAGAAATAATGATTATTTAAAGTTTTCGAAATGCAAATCAGCTGCCAAGTTTTTTTTCGAATAAAAAACATCTATGGAAAATTTCCTGAGCCAATAGTTTATAAAAATATATCATTCAGGACCGCATTAAGAGAAAACAAAATACAAGAATAAAAAAGACGATAAGTCGTATGTCTCGGCTAAGTTGTTTGAATACATTAAAATTACTTACAATTGAATGGCAATGCAAATCCACATAATATTTTTTGACAAAATAAAACAAAGATTGATTTTAAAATTATAGTAAAGAAATTATTAACTAATTAAGTTTGACTCAAACCACTTAAAATTAAACAAATTACAAAAAATAATTAAATTAATCGTTTTGGTTTAAATTTATGATGGCCTTAATGAACAGCCATTTTGTTTACTCAGCCATTTGTTATCTGGAGGCTAACATAAAATTCCTTTTATTAAAAATAAGTGCTGGTAATTGAGACGAGTATATGAAAAATCTGATGAAGAAAACTCTGGATGATATATATTGTGAGCATTCATGCAAAAGAATCTTCTTTTGTTGTCAATGCTGCGTGCTAGCTATGCCTTCGGAGGTGATTTTATAAAAAGATTGACCACATATTGTTTTTCTAAAGTTTTTTTTTATTCTCATTCCTTTTGATGAAAATATGATATAAATATTTTTTTATATAAATATGTAATATATGATATAAATATTTCTTTGATTTTTAAATTAAAAATTCGATTACACCTTTTCTCAGCCTGGTTTTATTTAAATATTAATTTTTATTCAATTAATTATTTTTAAATTAATCACGAAAAAAATTAATAATTTAATTTAATTAATAATTAAAATTTAAATTAATATGATATAAAGATAAAAATAGAATAAATATTATGGTTTTTATTATGTAACGAAAAATTATACAACAAAAAAGGAATGTGTCACTTAAACTCAATAACTAAATATGAAAGGGCTGAAATCTCGAGGCATTGAGATATTAAGACTTCGATCTGTGTTAAGGGTTTTTATATAGTTTTCGGCAAAAGGTTTTTATGAGAACATTGTTTTGGGCAGCGATGTATATTAAACATTAAACTCCTTGTAAAAGTCAAAGTATTTTGTCTCTGTTTAGATCATCAATTAACGTGATTTAGTGAAAAGATGATACAGTCAGCAAACTACTCAAAAACCTCTCCATATAGCATTCAGTAAATTCAACTTTTCAAAACATACAACCCGTTATCTACCAATACCTACAATTTTCTATTATTACTTTTTCATTTATTCGAAATGCTTCTTTTCAATCGTTACAACAGGCACAAGAGTTTCATTCCATTCCACAAACGATAATCTTTCTAAAAACTTAAACTTAAGTTCTGTTAAACAAAATTCACATGATGTAATTTTATTTTAATTGTCTCCTAATTTTAATCTTCGAATTATTAAAACAAAGTAAATTCCATAAATATAAAACTATAAATATAAAACTCTAAACAAATAACGTAATATAGCTTTCTCACACTTTTTAATCAAACACTTGTTAATATTATTTTGAACAGAAATATGTTTTAGGTAAATTTTCAGTTGTAATTTCTCAAGGGCGGTGATAATTCGAAATAACTTTTTGCTAGTATATTGATAAAGGCGAGGGCTTTTATCAATACCTCTTGCTTTAGAAATTTTGCAAACAATTATGAGAATTTATCAACGAACGAGGGGAATTCGTTTAGAAAATTTTGGTAAAATTGAATGATGTCATTACATTTTAGAGAATTTCATTGGTTTAAATTAAAATAAAACTAAGGCAAAAAATTTTCAGTTGTAATTTTTCAAGGGCGGTGAAATTAGAAATTAAAAAACGATAAACATTTGAATACCAAATGTTTATCAATATAATATAGTATATAATATAGAAGTAATGTTTTAAGGAAAAGCTCATCTTATATATTAATACGTTAACGAAAATTTTGTGGAGCCTAAGGCATTTTTATTCGCAGATGGATTCATTTCAAATTTTCACTGCTAACTGATATTAGTGTAACTTAGATTTTAAAGATTTTTCACACAAATTGGATCATAAATAAAAAAGTTATAGACGAATTAAATTTACTTCTTTATATAGCGGACTCCCCTTACAAACTAAAATCGAGTCGTCGAACATAGATTGTTTAATGAAAAAAAATATTTTCGGTTCTGTCAAAGCATTTATATATACCATTGAATTTCAAAAACGTGGTTTTCCGCATGCTCATATTTTGTTAAATTTGTCAGCATGAATATGTGAAACGTCATACGATGCATGGATCATGTGGTGCTCTAAATCCCAATTCTGTTTGTATGAGAGATGGTAAATGTAGTAAGAATTTACCAAAACCTTTTTCTAAAAATACTAAAGAAACTGTGACTGGTTATCCTTTGTATCGTTGACGTGATAATGGTATGAGTGTTGATGTACGTGGTGCATCTCTTGATAATAGAGATGTTGTTCCATATAATCCTTATCTTCTTGCAAAATTCAATTGTCATATTAACGTGGAAATATGTACGACTGTTAAAAGTGTGAAATATGTTTACAAGTATGTATATAAAGGGTATGATTCTGTCAATGTTGAATTCAGAGTGAATGAAGAGAATGCAGTGAATAATGATGATGCGATTGTGGGAAATGAAATTCAAGATTTTTTGAATGGACGGTATGTTGGTTCGACTGAAGCTGCTTGGCGCATATTTAAATTTCCAATGCATTTTCAATCTTATACAATTATTCGGCTTGATTTTCATTTGCCTAATAGACAAAATGTTTATATCAGGAATGGTAATGTGGCTGGTGCAGTCGCTAATGTATCAAGAACAAAATTGTTAGGATTTTTCCATTTGAATTTCATTGATAATTTAGCTAATGAGTTTTTGTATACAGAATTACCATTACATTATGTTTGGCATGATCAAAGTAAATCGTGGAAAAGAAGACAACGTGGGGCTGATAAAGTTGTTGCTCGATTATATATGGTTTCTCCAAAAGATATAGAACTGTTTTATATGCGTTTACTTCTGTTGCATGTTCGTGGTCCAAAATCTTTTACTGATCTACGTATGTATGAAGGTGTTGAGTACCCTACTTTTGTTGCAGCATGTGAAGCTCGAGGTATTGCAACAAATGATAATGAATGGCGTGAATGTTTACTTGAAGCTTCAGAAATTCAATCACCAAAACAGTAACGTCAATTATTTGCATTTATCTGTGGTTTGAATGTTCCTCCGAATGCTTTAGGTTTATGGATTGAATTTAGAAATAGTATGATTGAAGATTTTTTACGAAATTACGATGAAGATGTGTCAATTAATCGAGCCTTGATTGAAATTAATGAAATTCTTCTTACACATAATACTTCATGTGGTGATCTTGGTTTTCCGTTTCCACAATATATTTTACATATTTGCGATGTAGGTCATTTTGATATTGAAGAAGAAGCTATAGTTTTCGATAGAATGTATGAAATGCAAATAATAAGCAACGTAGTGTGATTGATATTGTTTTGCGTGAAGCTCAATTCCATGATACTGGAAGTAATGGTTTTTTCTTGACAGCTCATGCAGGTTGTGGTAAAACTTTTGCTCAAACGGCAATCATTCATAAATTTAATTCATTAAATCTTTCGTGTATTGTAACTACCTTCAGTGGTATTGCATCAACTCTTTTGATTGTGGGGTGAACTTTGCATAATATTTTCAAATTACCAATTCCATTATTAGAGAATTCAATGCCAAATATAACTCCAAACAGTGTACATGGCACATATATTAATAATGCATCAATCATTATTATAGATGAAATTTCAATGTGTTCTATTCATGCTTTAAAATTAATTGATCGTTTGTTAAGAGATTTGACTCCAAACGAAGAAAATAAAAATAAACTGTTTGCAGGTAAAACTCTTTTACTGAGCGGTGACTTTCGCCAAATTCTTCCAGTTATACAGCATGGCTTACGTTCTATTTTAATTGAAAATTGTATTACTTCTTGGCATGAATTTATAAACTTTAAAATTTTGAAATTAAATCAAAACATGAGAGCTCTCCCTCATAAAATTGAATTTGTAGAATTTCTTAGAAGACTCGGTAATGGTGATATGCAAAGTTTTCCACAGTTTGGTTCAGATATCATTGAAATTCCTCATAATTTGATTGGCAATCCAGACAATATTATTGAAGACATTTTTGGAAATATTTCTGATACAATTTTATCTGATGACATTTTGAGTTCCGTCATTTTAGCCCCCAAAAATAATGATTGCAATGAAATCAATTCTAAAATCTTGAGTATTAAGCCAGGAAAAGAGAAAGCATATTTTAGTTTTGATAAAGTTGTTTGTGATGACATTCGTGAGAGAACAATTTTCCAATAGAATTTTTAAATAAATTGAGTGTAGGAGGTTTGCCACCTCATAAATTAGTTTTGAAAGTAAATTGCATTGTTCTCCTCATACGTAATTTAAATACAGGTCAAGCATTAGTAAATGGAACACAAATGCGTGTAAAAGTTATGCACCGAAATTCAATAGATTATGAAGTTTTGACTGGTGTTATGCGAGGTGTACGCATCAAAATTCCACGCATTCATTTGACTTATTCTGGAACTCTTCTTCCATTTAAATTTCAAAGAACTCAATTCCCTATTATTCCTGCTTTTGCTATGACTATTAATAAATCTCAAGGTCAGACATTCAACAGAGTTGCCATTTTACTTAAAGAAAATGTATTCACACATGGTCAATTGTATGTTGCTGCAAGTAGAGTGCGTGCATTTGAATGTTTGAAATTTTATATTTATGATACATCTGTGATCTGACCAAGGTCATTTGTTTAACGATGATAGAGTTTCCACAAAAAATATCGTCTTCCCAGAAGTCATTGTTACCTGATTTCTTCTCACTTTTCTCAAAAACCTTTTCCTCTTTTATGAGTATGAGTATCTGTGCGTTTGCTTTTGCCTCAATATAAGTGTTTTTTTATTTCATATTGAGGCTGAAGATGCCATTCAGTTTTATCATTTTCATCGTTAAACATATTTGAATATTTGTTTTTGATAATAATTGCTGTTTCAATTGTCTATTAATATATCTATAATATAAAAATGAATCGCTGAATGTGTGCTAAGCGCAAATCTCGAGAGCAACTGAACCGATTTCGCTAATTCTTTTTTTAGAATATTCCTTGAAGTACGAGGATGGTTCTTACGGAGAGAAAAATTTAAAAAATTGCCTGAAAAAGTCTAAAAACAACAATTTTCTATACTCCCATACAATCGATTCGTAATACTAAAAAGTCAATTTGAACTTTAATACCATACCATAAAGTTTAAATGTTAGTGGAGAGGTTCCGGGAAGGCAAAACAATTGAGTGACGTTAGTATCGTATAAATATTAATGTCAATATTTGTCAATATTTATACGATGGTAGCAGTACTCAAAAACAAATCAAATTGTCTATGATAAAATTTAATATACGCAATAGAACAGGGAATCCGAATTTACAAATAAGTAAAGAAATTTACAATGAGGCATTGATTTCCATTGAGGATATGTGCTTGATGATGTCAAACAAGCTATTATTTCAATTGGGGATGGCCGCGCCCAATCGCCCAATGCACGATGCTTTTCATCAAGAGTTACAACGTGAAAAATCGTATGATCTCCATACTTTGAAAGAATCGATTCAAATAAATCTTCCACTATTGAACGAAGAACAAAAGTATGTATTTGATACTCTTATAAAAGTAATAAATGATGGAACTGGAGGGATTTACTTCTTGGACGCTCTTGGTGGTACAGGAAAACTTTTTTGATTACTTTAATATTGGCAACAATTCGCTCAAAAACTGAAATTGCTCTTGCTTCGTCATTCATTGCAGCAACTTTGCTTGAAGGCGGTCGAACAGCCCATTCAGCTCTAAAATTGCCATTGAATATGCAAAGAAACGAAACTTCATCCTGCAACATTTCCAAGAATTCTGCAATGGCAAAGGTTTTGCAGCAATGTAAACTAATAGTGTAGGATAAATGCACAAGGGCGAATAAAAAATCTTTAGAGGCTTTAGATAGAACCTTAAAAGATCTACGGAACAACCAAAACCAATTTGGTGGCGCAATGATTTTATTATCAGGAGATTATCGGCAAACATTGCCAGTGGTTCCACGTTCAACGCATGCTGATGAACTGAATGCATGTTTAAAGTCCTCCAATTTGTGTCAAGGTATTACTTTTGAGCAAGAATATGCGTGTCATGTTGCAAAATGATCAATCTGGAGACATATTCTCTAAACAACTCATTGATATTGGTAATGGCCAATTTCCTATAGACGTGTTGACTGGCTGCATCACCTTTCCTGAGAGTTTTTGTCGGTTAACGCAATCAAAAGCTGAACTCATTCAAAAAGAGATTCCAAATGTTGCTCAAAATTACTTATTCCATTATTGGTTGAGCAAACGAGCTATACTGGCTGCCAAAAACACTGATGTAAATGAATTAAATTTCAAAATTCAAGATGACATTCCTGGCGAAATGAGGACATATAAATCAGTTGATATGGCAACTAATGAAGATAATGTCGAGAACTATCCACCGGAATTTTTAAACTCACTAGATTTGCCAGGATTGCCACCTCACAATCCTCAATTAAAAGTTGGATCTGCAGTTATAATGTTGCGAAATATTAACCAACCGCGACTTTGTAACGGCACACGATTAGCAATAAAAAAATTACTGAATAACGTAATAGAAGCAATCATATTGAAAAGAAAGTATAAAGGAGAAGACGTATTGATACCCCGCATCCCAATGATTCCGACGGACGTACCATTCGAGTTTAAACGACTGCAGTTTCCAGTACGGCTTGCTTTCGCTATGACTTTAAACAAATTCCAGGGGCAATCAATAAGTGTTTGTGGTATTAATCTAGAAAACCCATGTTTCTCGCATGGTCAATTGTATGTTGCCTATTCCCGTGTTGGAAAACCATCTACTCTGTTTGTTTACGAGCCAGGTAATCAAACAAAAAATATCGTGTACCATAAAGTACTTCAATAAAAATGAAAATTAATTTAGAATAAGTAAAAATAAAATGAAATATGATAAGTAGGTATCATAATAAGAAATCTGAAATTGTAATTTTCATTGTGCTTTTTTAGTGACTATTAAAAAAATTTTAGGTGTTTTTTAATTTTAATTTTTTGATATAATGTAATTGTTGACTTATTAACTTTCTTTTTTCTTTTTTTTATCTTACAAGCTGACCCGGCGTCCCGAATAGCAGAATAAGTATTAAAAAAAAATAAAAAATTAAAGAATCGACTGTTAGGCCTTTTTATTTATTTATACATTTTTTTATTGCTTACTTCAAAACTTATTTGATTGCTAATTTTCCATATATCCAAACTGATCAGCTGGTTTTCATTCATATTTTTAAAAATAAAAATTGAAAATTATGCTATCATTTCTCACTACCACTTTTGAAATCATTGCTTCTACGTCAACAAAATGTCTACGCAAAAACTTTATTTATAAGCGTAGCGAAGCACGCCGGGCCTGCTAGTAAAATATAAAATTTTCATGTATGACCGAATTTCGGTCACGGGATTTCCTATATTTTTAAAAATAAAAATTGAAAATTATGCTATCATTTCTCACTACCACTTTTGAAATCATTGCTTCTACGTCAACAAAATGTCTACGCAAAAACTTTATTTATAAGCGTAGCGAAGCACGCCGGGCCCTCCTAGTTCTTATTATAACTCTTATTATTATTCTTATTACAATTGCTATTCAAACTTTTATTCTTATTTCAATAATTATAACGAATAAAGTAATTACTTAAATTGCTTAGTAGTTACGTAATTACTTATATTTATAGTGAATAAAAGATTAACTTTAGTTAATCTACTAGTAAGAATCATTTATTTGATTTAAAATCATTTTTTAAAAAGTGAAATTAAATTAATAAAAATTTATCTCGAGCTGATATTGTCCAAACCAACTGCTCATAATTGGTCCAGGTAACCTTTTCCGTTAACGTACAGGTTTCTTATCGATAATTACAACTTGTGTAAAAATGGACATTTCGTATGATATTATCTGATATTTTCGAACCAAACTATTCCTATATGTCCATAAACCGAGTTAGAAAACCTCTCCATTTGCTCTAAATGCTAATTTTTGATAATTGCAACTTTTCTAAAAAAACGTCATTTAATCAAAACGACTTGATATTGTCCAGCTCAACTGTTCCTATTAATCCAGAAATCTTTTTAGATATTTAGAAGTGGTGAAACCCGCTCAATGTTCAATTACATTTCATGTCATTTAAATAATTAATTTTATGTTTCTTAAAAAATTTGGTAAAAATTTGTATGAAAATCAATTAACGATATTTTTTGACAAACTTATAATACAAAAATCAACATCCTGGTCTCACCAATGCCGACTATCTACATTTCTTTACATTACTACTCATAATCACTTAAAATGAACGCATTTTAAGCAAAATATATGTAAATTTACTTGCTTTGACACACTTAATGATTTTTTCGACACACTTGCGTTACAGTTATCAAATTCATCGTCCTTTCAGTTCTTTCCATGAAGTAACCCTACTTTAAGAAAAAAAATTTGAAATCGCTTCAACCGGTTTCAGTCGGTTTTGTGCCGGCCGGCAGACAGACGGACAATTGCGTCAGTTTTTTAGAATCGTTATGACCTAAAACGGCGAGAAATGTCAAAAAGGGGATAAAATTTTACTTTTGGCTCGAGATTGATGCTACATGTCTTTCAGACTGAAATAAAAGTAATCTACGCTGAGAAATAAGAGTGGTGAAACAGCGAGTTCACTTTTTTCAGATAGTACGTCGATTGTTGCCGGATTGTTGCCGGATTACGGATTTTTGTTACAGTTAGATAGATCTCTGTTATAACCAAAAATTTGACGTTAAGTTGGCTTCATAATATCACATCCAAACTAGTTGGAAAATATATGAAGAGAAGCTTCTAAAACTGGGTAACATTAGTAAGGTGACCTTATGCTGGATACCTGGTAGATAATAATTTATGATTTTCGACTACCCAAAAAACTCGCTTTTATGTTTCATATATGTAATAATGTGTTTATAACTTTCATTCAAAGATTGTCATTAAAAAGGATGTAAGCTCTTACAAACAAATTATTTCTTTCTAGAGAAAAAATCCATACCCATGCAAACGTGAAAACCAGAAACAAGGAAACAAAGAAAAGGGAAAATCGATTAAAATTGCTATATTTTTTTATTTTTAAATTTACGTATTGTTTCCTTCTTCAGTCCTGCAACAATTTAATTTAATTGTATTTTGGTTGATTTAAAATTTATGTTTGGTTAGAATATTGAGTACAGATAGCTTTTTTGTTGGCATATTTAATTCAATAGAATTTTCGGTTTAGAATATTTAATTTTATGTAAGTCAATAAATTTTATACAGATCATTAAGATATTAAGGAAAAAACCTGATGTCGGGAAAACAAAATGATAATGTAATTGAAAATCTTAAGTGTGTATCGTATATTTTTATAACATTTTCTTATCAAATATTGATAATATATCGTCATTAGTTCAGGTATTGTAATCACTAACAATGTATTATTATTTTTTTGCTTCCCATGATTTTTTCATGTTATTTTTATATCCATTGTGATTTATGAGGAAATAGAGAATTTTCATTATTACAAAATTAAAAAACATTGTAAAAAAATCATAAAAATTTGTAAAAATATTTAGTAATAAATAAAAATAAAGTGGAACAGCTTGAGTTGAAATACACAAAAAGCGAACAGCGGAAAAAAAAACAATATCCTCAAATTTACAAACAAGTTAAAATGATAGATGAGGGTTTATATAGTAGGCTGATTTTGTAAACCACTATAGCTACTGTACAACCAAATGCTATCATGCATTCGATTTTTCAAGAATTAAGTCTTATAAATCAAAACTTTTCTTAACTGAAAAATTATCCTCACCCTCCAATATATTAAGTCGATTGTAATTCGCAATGTATACAACTTAAATACTTTCTAATTGTTTATTATTGAGGGCAGATGTTCATATATAAACTTTTTGAACTTTTACAAATTCATTAATTTGTTGAATGAACATTTCATTAAATTTTTCGTTTTTCCGTAGAAAATTTGAGAACAACATTTTTTACTATGTTAGTTTTTGTTTTTAATTTTAGTTTTTCTTGGAGATAAAAGATCACGTATTGTTTTATCCGCAATATTGCTTTTTAGCTATAGATAACAAAACAACAAAATAAAAAAAAAAGAACGATATAAAACCGAAAGTTGGAAAATGAAAACCAATAAAATTAGTTTTTCCGAAATAATAAAATTTTCTTTTTTATTTTTAGAAAACGTTTGGGTTTTTTTTCTTCTGTTTATTGATAAAGTGTAAACGTGTCTTCCAATTTCAATTTGATTTTGTTGGTTTGATATGATTGATTGTGAAATGTGGAAAAATAAAACAAACATGTTGTTGGTTTATGGATCAGGTAGTCACGTAATGTTATTTTATTACGGATTGCAATCATTTATATAAAAATTTTAGATTATCCTACTCTGATTTTTGGTTTTATTTAATTATTGTTTAATCTTAATTTGGGAAAAAAGTTATCTTAAAACATTCATCTTTTGTGACTATTTTTGGCCCACAAATAATGAATTGCTTTTCTGTTGATCTTGTTCTACTTTCTTTATTGTTAACAATAATTAATAATAACAAAAAATCGCAATTTAACGAAAATTATTTGTATCTACCAAAAATTAATCCAACTGGAAAACATATAATAAAAAACAAATCCAAAGAAGGATAAAAAAAACAAACCGTTATATTAAATTTAAGGAAAATGGCAAAAGCAAAAATATCGTAATAAAAAATATTCAGAAGAAACAAATATGTCAAAGAAGAGTGGAAAAATTCAATTCTCAAACCTCAAATGAATTTTCATGCTTTTCTGAGTTTTGTTAGTTAATAACTTTTTGTTTAGTTTTGGTTAGTATTTGCGGAGACCAAAATAATCATGATTTCCCAAGAGGAAATAAAGGAGAAATTAGCTTTTATATTCATTTTGTTTATTTTGAGAACTTATATATTATATCAATTTGGTTTTTAATTGTTTGCTAAGCGGTAACGAATACACAGTAAAGTTTTAAATTATTTATTAACTTCCCGATATAGGAAGTTATTGTTTTTTTAACCTCCCGATATGGGAAGTTATTGTTTTTGGGTCGATTTTCGATATCGGAATTTTTATGATATCTTTACGTTTTATGACCTCCGAAGCTGTTTAGACTATTTTTAGCTGGCAGTCTGTATGTGTGTGTGTGTATGTATGTATGTATGTATGTATGTATCGCTGTATGTAGATAAATTTTTGCCCAACGCTTTCTCAACAACGGATGGGTCGATTTTAACGAAAATGGTCGCAATCGATGTATCTTGGCGTAATTTAGAGCCCAGTCCTTTTCTAGCGAAAATAAATCATTTGTTTTTTAGTGGTTTCCAAAAAACTGAAAATCATCTCCTGCAAATATCATGAGATTAAATAATGCTATCAAGATCATGAAACTTCCATATTGTTTGTCATTATGTCAGCCATTTATAATGACATTTGTATAAACAATTGCTATCTTAGTTTTTGAGATTTTTAACAAAATGTGAAAAAACGACGTGTTATTTTCTTTATGCAAACGAATGATATCTGGATAAAACTTTTGTATGTAAATGAGCTGCAACGGATGCTGTTTACTTGAATATCAAAAACCTGAGTTATTTTCTAAATTTGACAAAAAGGTCAGAGGTTCGAGAGTAGATTGCCTGGTCAACTGTTCATTTGAAACTTCAATAACACTCATTTCTGAGATTTAATTTGGTTGAAACATAGTGCATAAAGTTTTTGTAATGTTTATAAAATCACTTTCGGTGGAGTATCTTAGTTTTTTTTCAAAATTTCTACTATAAACCCCCTCTAATGAACATTTGAAATTATAACAACCAAAAAAAGGTTTTGGTTTCGATTTAGTAAAATCCCTACAACAATAAATTTTTTTAAATTTTTTTTTTGTAATGTTCGAAGTTGATGGGGGGGGGACAAAATTAATTTTTACATTTTTGAAAATAAATCGAAAACTGTGCTTTCAAAAAAAAAATTTAAAAAAAAGTTCTTTTGCACTACAAAAAAAAATCACCTTTCATATGACACCCCACATGCCATGATCAAAAATAATTTTTTTTCATAATTTCTACTTTAAACCCCCTCTAATGAACATTTGAAATTATAACCACCAAAAAAAATTTCAGTTACGATTTAGTAAAATCTCTACACCCATGAATTTTTTTAAATTTTTTCTTTTGTAGTGTTCGAAGTTAAGGGGGGGACAAAAAAACCACTCATTTTTGGTAATAACTCAAAAACTAGCAGTCGAAAATTCATTGAAAATTTTTTTTGAAATACTTCCTTTTTTTCGATTTTTCTAGACCAAACGCGATTCCTTAAAAAAAACTTTTGTTGTACTATCTCCTTATTTATGTCCATAAAATATATACAAAAACAAATATTTGAAATTTTTTGTTATTATCACGTGTGGGATAACACATTTAATAGCTGTAGAAAATTTCAATTTGATAGAACTTATAGTTTGTAAGTAAATTGATTATGTAGAAATTCGGACGGACACCGAAGTCTCACCAATAGGATACCGTTTTTACTTTTTCAAAGTACGGAACCCTAAAGAATGGTGATATTGTTTGAGAAAAATCGAAAAATTTTTAGCAACGTTGACAAAGTAGACTTTACGTAGACTTCACCGCTAGTTTTAAATATATGGTGCAATGAAAATCTTTCCAGTGTAACCAAAAGATGAAATGACGATTAATTGCAAGCCTTAGAAAGAGAATTTCAATTTATTAAAGTTTTAAGAAAATATCTTATGTTTCCTATTTAACTTAACGGGAAGTTCTTGGCGTGGCCGCTATGGTTACACCCTACCCTACTAGTTTTTTTTTGGAATTTGCTTAAGAAATACCGCTATAAACTTATACAGACTTTCTTGGTTATCTTTCGTTATTTTAAGTAGCAATAACGTTGTTTCAATATTGTGGAAGTTTTTTCTAATTTTAGTGTAAGAGATCGAAAGCTATTTTTTTGAATAGAAAATTTATAGTCGTCTTAAGATGTCGGGGAAATGTCAAATTGAGAATAACGACAGACTATTGAGAATAACGACAAAAAACTAAAATGCAGCTTACAATGCTAGTCGTCTTCTGAAGTGATTTTTGTACATCGTGATAGCTATAATCGCTTAAAAAATCACTTTCGGTGGAGTATCTTAGTTTTTTTTCAAAATTTCTACTATAAACCCCCTCTAATGAACATTTGAAATTATAACAACCAAAAAAAGGTTTTGGTTTCGATTTAGTAAAATCCCTACAACAATAAATTTTTTTTAATTTTTTTTTTGTAATGTTCGAAGTTGATGGGGGGGGGACAAAATTAATTTTTACATTTTTGAAAATAAATCGAAAACTGTGCTTTCAAAAAAAAAATTTAAAAAAAAGTTCTTTTGCACTACAAAAAAAAATCACCTTTCATATGACACCCCACATGCCATGATCAAAAATAATTTTTTTTCATAATTTCTACTTTAAACCCCCTCTAATGAACATTTGAAATTATAACCACCAAAAAAAATTTCAGTTACGATTTAGTAAAATCTCTACACCCATGAATTTTTTTAAATTTTTTCTTTTGTAGTGTTCGAAGTTAAGGGGGGGGGGGGGGGACAAAAAAACCACTCATTTTTGGTAATAACTCAAAAACTAGCAGTCGAAAATTCATTGAAAATTTTTTTTGAAATACTTCCTTTTTTTCGATTTTTCTAGACCAAACGCGATTCCTTAAAAAAAACTTTTGTTGTACTATCTCCTTATTTATGTCCATAAAATATATACAAAAACAAATATTTGAAATTTTTTGTTATTATCACGTGTGGGATAACACATTTAATAGCTGTAGAAAATTTCAATTTGATAGAACTTATAGTTTGTAAGTAAATTGATTATGTAGAAATTCGGACGGACACCGAAGTCTCACCAATAGGATACCGTTTTTACTTTTTCAAAGTACGGAACCCTAAAGAATGGTGATATTGTTTGAGAAAAATCGAAAAATTTTTAGCAACGTTGACAAAGTAGACTTTACGTAGACTTCACCGCTAGTTTTAAATATATGGTGCAATGAAAATCTTTCCAGTGTAACCAAAAGATGAAATGACGATTAATTGCAAGCCTTAGAAAGAGAATTTCAATTTATTAAAGTTTTAAGAAAATATCTTATGTTTCCTATTTAACTTAACGGGAAGTTCTTGGCGTGGCCGCTATGGTTACACCCTACCCTACTAGTTTTTTTTTGGAATTTGCTTAAGAAATACCGCTATAAACTTATACAGACTTTCTTGGTTATCTTTCGTTATTTTAAGTAGCAATAACGTTGTTTCAATATTGTGGAAGTTTTTTCTAATTTTAGTGTAAGAGATCGAAAGCTATTTTTTTGAATAGAAAATTTATAGTCGTCTTAAGATGTCGGGAAATGTCAAATTGAGAATAACGACAGACTATTGAGAATAACGACAAAAAACTAAAATGCAGCTTACAATGCTAGTCGTCTTCTGAAGTGATTTTTGTACATCGTGATAGCTATAGTGATGAAGTTATGGATCTCTACAAGTGTAAAAACCCCGAGTACATCAGTCTCTTGACATATGAGTTAACGATGAGGTAATACATATTATTGGTAATATCAGTGAATTATCACTATGACCAAGGTAATATTTTAAAAGTGCTGGCATATGAACTATACTCAGTTAACGGCAGTAACCTAAACCTTAGCTATGAAAAATCCTTGAAAATGCCACCGCTTTTGCTTGCTTTTTTAAAAAATTCGCTGAACTTAAAAAAGTTCATCATTCGCACTACTAGCCGTCTAGATAGAGCCAGTTTGAGCCGACCAAAAAAGTCAACGCTTAGAAACCAAAAATTAGTTATTTCTAGTGAAGTATATAAAAACAAATAAAAAACAAAACCAATTTTAATTTTATTATCAATTTGCACTAACCACGTGTTAATGCGTCGTTTACTGCAGAAAAGAGACAAATCGTTCGTCCGAACATCTGAAAATAGCGCTTGAAAAAACAATTTACAACAGAAAACGGATATGATTGATTGATTGATTGATTGATTGATTGATTGGACTGTAGGACCAAGCACTAGGCGAGACTCCCGGATTACGGCCGGGCCACTTCCTACAGCCGTTTTACATCTAACATTAGGTAAGGATAGGTAGGTAATTATAAGTTAGGAGTGAACGACCCGGTTACAGACACCTGGCAAATCGTATCTAGCTACTACTTTTTACGAGACAATCACAAGGACAATCACTTATACATATAATCTGCAATCGCCAATCAGCAATCCCGTATCTAAAATTCCTCGCTTAAACTAACTTATGAACTACCCAACACCAATACTTAACATCTAAATCGGCTCTGTAATTCTCATCCAGAAAATCCATATTGGATTTGACTGGATTCGAACCGTCGACCCTAACAATGTAAGACTAGTGCGTTAACACACTCGGCTATACATCGCTACATATAATCTGCAGTCGCCAATCAGCAATCCCGTATCTAAAATTCCTCGCTTAAACTAACTTATGAACTACCCAACACCAATACTTAACATCTAAATCAGCTCTGTAATTCTCATCCAGAAAATCCATATTGGATTTGACTGGATTCGAACCGTCGACCCTAACAATGTAAGACTAGTGCGTTAACACACTCGGCTATACATCGCCTACAATTCACAACAGAAAACGGATATGTTCGAATATATGTATATATTTTGTCAAGGTAATTATGAAAAATGAGATGTTGTTTAATAATTAAAAAATTTTTAACGATAATACGTACAATAATCAGCCCCAACAGGTACAGTATATAAATAAAATATATTATATTATTTATAAAAAGTTGTATGAATAATGAATATCTATTTTAGAATTAAAAACTTGCTAGGGTAGGAGGTAGTATTACTACAATATATTTATACTAAAAAATTTAATATTTAGATATTTCATAAAAAAATAAATAGCTTATACCATATTAAGGGTAGATGTTTCTTGTTTTTACTGCATATCCTTGACTTAAAAAAGTCAATTTAAAAAAAATATTAGACCCTTTTATTTCTAATTTGGTTGACGTTTTGATGTATTCATACTATTAAAAATTAATTCGAAAATTTCAATATCACATCTTTATTATTTCATTTCTTGTCTCTCCTGAAAAGTTATAAAAGGACTTATTCCATTTCTGCAGTTAGCGATTCAAGTATATGTTTTTATTCACCTACATATTAAAGTGTTACTTTATTACTGTGATTTGCTGGCTTAAAGTGTCACTTTTTAACCATTGATTTTGTTGTCATGGTATAAATATTTGTTTATGTTTAAATTCCATAGAAAATAGAAATTTTTATCAAAGCCCTCTTTCAATTCAAAATTAATCCGATTAAAATATTTGTTAGTTTTTGTTGTCATAGTTATACGATTTCTTTGAAAAAAAAACAAATATTTGGGTCAAAAGTTCAACATATTTTTATTTGCAATTTTATAAAATTTTAAATTTTGATGTAGATTAAACAGTTTTTAGGTAGATTTCATATAAAAATCTACCTATTCCAATATGCCTCATCTCGGAATTTCGGAAAAATTTTGATGCCAAACGACTATAAATGATAAGCGGAAACGAAAAAATAAAAAAATGTATATATATATATATATATATATATATATATATATATATATATATATATATATATATATATATATATTGTATAGAAGCGGAAGACACTGATTGGCGAAACATAATAATAATATTTAATAATATAATACTCCTTGTTTTAGTTCGCAAAAAATTATTTTATTTTATTTACTAAAATTTATTTACAAAATTATTAATAAAATACCTCAATTAATTTCGGTTTAATTCAACCATTTTCAAGAGGAATAAAAATATTAAAGAAAAACATTAAACATTGTAAACAAAAAGTAAACGAAAAAATATTAACTACTTTAATCAAACATTTTAACATTTACAAAAATAAAGGTAGAAATGAACAAAAACATTTTTTATAGTCAAATAATTAAATATGTATTAACACTAATAAAACTAAGTCTGTAAGGGTAAACCATTACATAACTTAAAGAATCTAAATAATATTTTCCATTTTAAATTTAAATAGTGATCTCAAACAAATCCGGGTTAGTTAAGGGTGAAAAAATGACGTCAGTTTGTAAGTTTAATAAATTTTGGTTATGAAAAAGAGCTTTTCTAATTTCAAAAGATTCAAGTTTTGTACCTTTAGATTCAAAATGAAGAATTTTTAAATTTGAATTATTGTTGAAAGAACTATTATGGTTTTCAGATAACAAATGATTCGAAAAAGTTGAAGAAGAATATCCATATCTCAAAGCTCGAAAATGTTCAGCTGAACGATCTTCAAAACTACGACCAGTTTGTCCAATATACAAGGCATCACAGTCATCACAGGAAAGTTGGTATACTCCACTTTTGGAAACATTTTTTTGTTTCATTTTATTATTTACAAGAAGATTCTGTAAAGTATGATTATTATAGAAAGAACAACTCAAATCGGTGTATTTAGAAATAATATTTCCTAGTTTTTGGCTTACTTGTCCATTATAATAAATTTTACGCCAATGTTTTGTTTCAGGTACAGAAACTGGATAAATTTGCCTATAAGCGAGACGTTTGAGTTTTTTGTTAAGAATTTTATGAACCAAAGTTGGTTCGAAACCATTTTCACTAGCGATGTTTAAGATAGTGTTAAATTCTTTATTAAAGTTTATGGAAGAGAGTGGGATTTTTATAAGTCTATCAACTAATGAATAAAGAGCTGAATGTTAGTTTTTGATCTTATAAAAAATTCTGTTTCATCTTCTGAACTTCAAAACGAACTCAGCATGATATTTAAAACTTGTGTTGAACAGAACTATTTTGTTTTTGATAACAAATATTATAAATTTACTGATGGTCTTCCGATGGGATCCCCATTATCTCCCCTTCTAGCTGAAATTTTTATGGATTGGTTTGAGAGAAATATTTTAGATGTAAGTTACATTCCATTCCACACCCTTAAAAGTAAATATTCCAAAGAATCCACATGATGAGATTCTTTTCTAAAATATTAGTAATTAAACAAAATTATTCATAAGTAAAATTCCCAAGAATATTAATAATCGAAACTGTTTATAAAATATTATAAATCATTTCGAAAACAAAACCTAAACATGATACAACTTGAACACTTGTATAAACAACACCTGTTATTCGTTTATGAAATAAACTGATAGACAAAATAATAAAATCATTTTCATGAGAACTAAAATAATAAAATTTAAATTAAACATTGTAAACTAATATTTTGTTAAACAAAATATTAGTATTAAAACTCGAACAGAGAAACTTAGACTTTAGATTTACTTTTGATTTGGAACTAGCAAGTTCCAATTTCTTATATGTTGAACATAAGTTTAATATAACTAGTGTATATTATAAAATATCACTTATAGTGTGAATCTCTTACAATAAGTTATTGTAATAGAAAAATAGTATTGTTAATTAAATTAATAATAATAAAATCATTTGCAAAATCAATTTGCAAATAAAATAAAGTTTTTTAAAAAATCAAAATTAAAAAACAAAAACAAAATTTGTATCACTTCCACTTGCTAAACATGTTTTGTTTTGGTATAGGTATGTAGATGACATTCTTTGTCTTTGGACTGGAACCGAACGACAACTTGACTCTTTTCTTCATATCCTTAACGGAAAATGTAACTCTATTAAATTTACAATTGAAAAAGAGATAGAGAAGTCTATTAATTTTCTTGATATTACTATCAACCATAGCCAAACTAAATTTGATTTTAATATTTTTCGCAAACCAACTTACACAGATACGATTATTCACTCCACCTCCAATCATTCTCTGAATATTAAACATTCAGCTCTTTATTCATTAGTTGAAAGACTTATAAAAATCCCACTCTCTTCCATAAACTTTAATAAAGAACTTAACACTATCTTAAACATCGCTAGTGAAAATGGTTTCAAACCAACTTTGGTTCATAAAATTCTTAACAAAAAACTCAAACGTCTCGCTTATAGGCAAATTTATCCAGTTTCTGTACCTGAAACAAAACATTGGCGTAAAATTTATTATAATGGACAAGTAAGCCAAAAACTAGGAAATATTATTTCTAAATACACCGATTTGAGTTGTTCTTTCTATAATAATCATACTTTACAGAATCTTCTTGTAAATAATAAAATGAAACAAAAAAATGTTTCCAAAAGTGGAGTATACCAACTTTCCTGTGATGACTGTGATGCCTTGTATATTGGACAAACTGGTCGTAGTTTTGAAGATCGCTCAGCTGAACATTTTCGAGCTTTGAGATATGGATATTCTTCTTCAACTTTTTCGAATCATTTGTTATCTGAAAACCATAATAGTTCTTTCAACAATAATTCAAATTTAAAAATTCTTCATTTTGAATCTAAAGGTACA
>OY856186.1:166928190-167132408 GCA_963693315.1 Diogma glabrata
TTTCGAAACTGCGGGATCATTGTTGTTGGAACCATTAATGTGTTCACCTATTCTTTTCCTTAAATATTGATTTGTATTACCCACGTATTCTGACAAGCATGAGCAAGTGACCTGATAAACTAAATTAGATTGTTGATCCATAGGGACTTTATCTTTAAGGTTTGAGAAGAGTGTCTCCAAAGATAGATTTGATCTTCCCACTGTCTTTATGTTGTATCGACTCAACAATGCACGTATTTTTTCGAATAGGTGTTTAATATATGGTAACGATACATATTTCTCCGCTGGGTCTCTTATGATTCTGTTTTCTTGACCCTGGGTGTGTTTAAAAATGTTTCCTTTAATTGTTTTTTTAACCAAACCTTTAGGATATCCATTATTTCTCAAGGTATTTACCAAAAGTTTGAAATTCTCGTTATGAAAACGTTTATCGGACAGTTTAATTATTTTGTCACACAGAATGTTAATTGTGTTGATTTTGTAATTGTGTGGTAACCAAGATTTATAGTTTAAATATCGGCCTGACCAGGTGTCTTTGTGGTACCAGTTTGTTGATAATGTTCCATCGATGTTTCTCATCACTTTTGTGTCAAGAAAAGACAAACAACTGTTACTTTCTAATTCCAGTGTGAATTTGATGTGTTCATTAAAATCGTTGAACGCTTTTAAAAAATTGTCCGTTTCTTGTGCTGGAATTGCGGTAATAATGTCGTCTACATATCTATAGTAGAAGGCTGGAGAAAATGTAAGGGACGACAGTACAGATGTTTCAATGTATTCCATCACTAAATTAGCCAAAACGGGACTAATCGGAGAACCCATTGGAGAGCCAAACTTTTGTAAATAAGTTTTCCTATTAAACGTAAAAATACAGTTTTTTAGAACCAATTCTAAACTTTCCATGAACTGAGATTTTAATAGTTTGGTTTTTGATTTTCTTTTAATGGATCTCCAGTCTTTGTTGATTAGTTCAATGACAAGTTTACTATCTATGTTAGCAAACAGTGACACTACGTCTAGTGATAGCAATACATAGTCTGGCGGTAAAACTACTGATTTAATTTTGCCGATGAATTCTTCTGAATTTTTTAAAAACGATGATGTGTTACCAACACTTGGTTTTAAGATTTCACATAGGTACGACGATAAGTTGTAAGTTGGTGAACCAATAGAGCTGACAATTGGCCGAAGAGGTGTATTCTGTTTATGTATTTTCGGAAGTCCATACATCTTTGATACTACCGAATTGTTTTTTCGAAGACGTAGTCCTTCTTCTCTGGTGATTCTTCCGTCATTTTGCCAACCCATTAGGACATCATTTACTTTCTTCTGTAACGTTAGTGTGCCATCTGATCTAAGAGTATCATAGGTGTTATGGTCGTTTAGCTGTGTTTCAAGTTTTTGTATGTACTCTTCTTTCAGCATCAACACTGTTACATTCCCTTTGTCCGCTCTAGTTATTAACAGATCTTTGTTATCTTTACAAAATTGTTTGTGTCTCTTTACTCTTCCTCCAACATTCGCAGATGCTGTTCCATTCACTAATATAATTTGTGATGTAGAAGCGTGTCTGTACAACATGGATGAAGATTCTAAGGTTGATATTAGAAACAATTTAGTAAATATTCTGACAAATTTTAAAAATCAAAACCAAAATCAAGTAAAGAAATATCACACCAGAGAAGATTTTGTGCTTACATCCCAGATTAAAGACACAACAATTTTGTAAAGATAACAAAGATCTGTTAATAACTAGAGCGGACAAAGGGAATGTAACAGTGTTGATGCTGAAAGAAGAGTACATACAAAAACTTGAAACACAGCTAAACGACCATAACACCTATGATACTCTTAGATCAGATGGCACACTAACGTTACAGAAGAAAGTAAATGATGTCCTAATGGGTTGGCAAAATGACGGAAGAATCACCAGAGAAGAAGGACTACGTCTTCGAAAAAACAATTCGGTAGTATCAAAGATGTATGGACTTCCGAAAATACATAAACAGAATACACCTCTTCGGCCAATTGTCAGCTCTATTGGTTCACCAACTTACAACTTATCGTCGTACCTATGTGAAATCTTAAAACCAAGTGTTGGTAACACATCATCGTTTTTAAAAAATTCAGAAGAATTCATCGGCAAAATTAAATCAGTAGTTTTACCGCCAGACTATGTATTGCTATCACTAGACGTAGTGTCACTGTTTACTAACATAGATAGTAAACTTGTCATTGAACTAATCAACAAAGACTGGAGATCCATTAAAAGAAAATCAAAAACCAAACTATTAAAATCTCAGTTTATGGAAAGTTTAGAATTGGTTCTAAAAAACTGTATTTTACGTTTAATGGGAAAACTTATTTACAAAAGTTTGGCTCTCCAATGGGTTCTCCGATTAGTCCCGTTTTGGCTAATTTAGTGATGGAATACATTGAAACATCTGTACTGTCGTCCCTTACATTTTCTCCAGCCTTCTACTATAGATATGTAGACGACATTATTACCGCAATTCCAGCACAAGAAACGGACAATTTTTTAAAAGCGTTCAACGATTTTAATGAACACATCAAATTCACACTGGAATTAGAAAGTAACAGTTGTTTGTCTTTTCTTGACACAAAAGTGATGAGAAACATCGATGGAACATTATCAACAAACTGGTACCACAAAGACACCTGGTCAGGCCGATATTTAAACTATAAATCATGGTTACCACACAATTACAAAATCAACACAATTAACATTCTGTGTGACAAAATAATTAAACTGTCCGATAAACGTTTTCATAACGAGAATTTCAAACTTTTGGTAAATACCTTGAGAAATAATGGATATCCTAAAGGTTTGGTTAAAAAAACAATTAAAGGAAACATTTTTAAACACACCCAGGGTCAAGAAAACAGAATCATAAGAGACCCAGCGGAGAAATATGTATCGTTACCATATATTAAACACCTATTCGAAAAAATACGTGCATTGTTGAGTCGATACAACATAAAGACAGTGGGAAGATCAAATCTATCTTTGGAGACACTCTTCTCAAACCTTAAAGATAAAGTCCCTATGGATCAACAATCTAATTTAGTTTATCAGGTCACTTGCTCATGCTTGTCAGAATACGTGGGTAATACAAATCAGTATTTAAGGAAAAGAATAGATGAACACATTAATGGTTCCAACAACAATGATCCCGCAGTTTCGAAAAGTGCCCTCTCTACACATCTGAGGAATACCAAACATCAAATTTCTCTAAAAGACAATGTAAAAATTCTTGCAAAAGAACCAAGTTATCATAAACGTAGAATCATGGAAATGATTTTAATAAGAAAAAGTCAAAAAACACATAAATCAATCAATATTCAGAAAGATTCAGAATATCTCCAGAACTTTTATGATAACCTGATATAACAAAAACGAAATATTGGATTAACGTTCACAAACAACAAATGGATTCATCGATAGTTTGTACTTAACTTGGTTTCCTGTTGTATAAATATATAACTTTTTCTTTAACTTGTTTGTATTGGGTTTTTTAAAAAATAAGTTGTCCGGTTTTTGATAACAATCTTTTTTCTTCTTCTTTATTTTTAATTAATAATTATTGTTCAAAAAAAGTAGTTCCGGTTTTTAAATTGTTTGTTTTATGTTATTAACCATTTTGATAGAAATGTTTAGCATAATTTTTATAGATTTTTAAAAAATTTTATTTTTGACTAAACTTATAAATAGTGTTAATTTTTTCCGTTTTAAGTTTTAAAATAGTGCTTTTTATTTATTTATTTTTGTAAAATGTTTTAACGTATCGTGTTAAATAAGGAAAAGAAAAAGGTATATAAAAAAATTTTTGATGTTTCTGTATAAAATGTTTTTATACGTAATTTTTAAGAAAAATAATTTTATTGTATTATTTGTTAATTTATAGATTTTTGAAAATGTTGGGAATGCCAACGAAACGTTAAATGTTTAGAATAGGAAATTAAAACAATATAAAATATAGGGCTATATACCAAAGAAAACAAAAAATTTTTAATCAAATTAAAAAACGCCCAAGAAATCCAACAACAACATATATATATATATATATATATATATATATATATATATATATATATATATATATATATATATATATATATATATATATATATATATATATATATATATATATATATATATATATATATATATATATATATATATATATATATATATATATATATATATATATATATATATATATATATATATATATATATATATATATATATATATATATATATATATATATATATATATATATATATATATATATATATATATATATATATATATATATATATATATATATATATATATATATATATATATATATATATATATATATATATATATATATATATATATATATATATATATATATATATATATATATATATATATATATATATATATGAGCTATATATGTATATGAGCAATTTCACGCAAGTTCAGCAAATTTTTGTCAAATTTTGACTTGACCCTTTTTAATTTTGATTATTTTTTGTTTATAGTTAGTTTATTTATAGTTCATAAATAAAAAATACAAGTTCCCTTAGAATTTTTTTTTTCGACCAGGGGTCTTCACAGGGTGGCCTGACCATTTTTTGTTATTTTGTGATGTGAAGTAGGGTTTCCACGGTTTTCAATATCGGTATTGAAAACCGGTATTGAAGTAAATTTTTACAATACCGAAACCGTATCACAATACCGGTTTTGTACGGTTTTCAAAATTTTAATTTTCAGAAGTTAAAAAAGATGGCAATTTGCAAATCTTACACATTCTAGAACAAAAAACCAGAGAGTTGCATAGCTTTTGGCGATTAAAACAAAAAAAATTTAGTTTTCTGAAAACTTTCGCCTATAGCAATGCAATAGCAACACTCTTCTTTTTGTGTTCGAAGTTTGTAAATGAAAGACAAAAATAATAAAAAAAAATTTTTAAAACACACTTTTAATGAAAACGAACTAAAACTAAAAAATAAATTTTGGATTAACACAACACGATGTTCCAAAGAAACAAAGGTTATATTCCAACGTTAAATCTTTTATTAATACCTATGTTTGCTTTCAAACTGTAATAAGGAAATAAATATTTAAATATCTTTTTGAAGCCTACGGCTCGCGCTGTAAATTTCGCCTCCGAGCACAAAAGATTCACTTTCCGCTTTAAATATGCAATATACTATTGTAAAATGTTTAAATTGAGTTTTTTAATGTTTTAGCCAAATTTTTAAGATGTTTCATACAAATACCGCGCAATACCGGTATATACCGGTATTGAAAAATTTTGAATACCGAGAACCGGTATTATAATTTTCCGGTATTTTGGAAACTCTATGTGAGTGCATTTTGACGAGCGATTGTAGAAAAACTACTTAATCGATTTTCATAAATGATATGTCGTTGAATAGGTATTAGAACAAAGTTTTTAAAAATATACACTGTTAATTTTTTGAAATAATTTTTAACGGTGTAACATAAGAAAAAAACGGTATAATTGAAAAAAAGATGGCATAGCCTTTTTTTTTTAAAACTAAATTGAAGCTTATTTGATATCTAACCACTAGTGAAAGTTTAGGACACGCGTTATTTTTTGTTTTAAAGATAAAATTCGTTGTGCATATAACTGTCGGGAATAAGTTTTTTTTGTTCTGAAGGAAAATTATAAAAATGGCGATTTTTAGATTCAGATATTGTTTTATGTTAAATATCAAATATTTTATTATTAAATGAACTTTTTAAAAAGCGATTTCAGTCAAGTTCAACAAAATTTTGCGACATTTTGACTCGACCCTTTTTAATTTGTTTTATTTTTAGTTTATAGATAGCCTTTGATAAATGAAAACTACGACTTCTCGTAGAATTTTTTTTAAATATAATAATATAAATTATTATATTTTTAAAAATAATAATGTAATTATATAATAACAATATAAATGATATGTCGTAGAATAGGTGTTAAAAAGAACAATAAACTTGATTAACTTAGAGCGTGATGTGCTAATTAATAATTTAAACGAACATATTGTGCCGTATATATCGGATCATCTTTCACCTCTTAAAATAAATTTTTGTGGCAATCTCGAATAAAAATCCGTACAAATAACTAAGTCTATTCAGGAACGTTTGACTGGAGAAGTATTAAAGTTGTCTGAAAATGCAAAAATAAGGCATCGTTATGAAGAAATTATTAGAAACCTAAAGATACATTTCGACAATGGGGATTATGCTGAAAAACAAAATTTGTTGTCAATTTTACCGCAAGAAATGAAAATGCAGGAGATTCAAGATATATTTGGAAGTAATGCTACGCGTCATTTGGTTGAAAAAAGTAAAACTCTACATGACAATAATTTTCAGCATTCATCTGCGACGGATAAAAGAGGTGTATCCACAACAGATATAAATGTTGTGGAGCAGTTCTATAAAAGTGATGAAATCAGTAGATTATTGCCAGGCAAACGAGATGCAATATATTTTAAAAAAGGAGACGAGCGCATAAAAACACAAAAGCGCTTATTGCTATGTACATTAAATGAAGCTTATGTGGAGTTTAAAAATAAGTTTCCTGATGTGAAAATAGGATTTACTAAATTCACGTCCCTTCGACCACAAGAATGTATAAAATTATCCCAAGGAGTTCATAATGTGTGCGTGTGTACCATACATCAAAATATGAAACTAATGATTCAACACTCTAAGATGTCTTGGATTACTGATGCTGCTTTCCAGAATTATAAAACATTAATTGACTTTGTTTCATGTGGTGAATTAACGGAAGATTGTCATACTTTGAAGTGCAACGAATGTTTAGAAAAACTTCAACAACTGGAAGTCAAATATCAACAATGGATTACCACTGATCGATGCAATTTGGATACTTTGATAGAAACTGTAGAAGAATTTATGAAAAAATTTATCTACCGTTTACAAATTTTTATACCACACAACTTTATAGCAAAACAGCAATCTACATTCATTGAGGAAAAAAAATTAGAAGCAGGGGAGTGCTTCGTTCAAGGGGATTTTTCTGAAAACTACGGCTTCATAAGTCAGGATGCGGTTCAAGGCTATTATTATAATAATTCACAAGCTACTATTCATCTATATGTCATTTATTTTAAAAGTGCCGCAGTTGTTTTGGCTCTACTCTTGATGATTTACTGTATATTAGACCAATTGGCTACAATCAATTCCTTTAGCAATTCAATCGATTGGAAAGTGACTAATAACACCGGCACAAACTCTTTATTAAAATTTAATAAATTTTTCGGTTTAAAATTGGATACAGAATAAAATGGCAATGTACAACACATGCAAAATCATATAACCATATACAGATTACCTGAACTACTAACTTATGTTTTATTTACAACAAAAGTTTTTATTAAATTTAAATTTTTTAAAAGATCGTTTACTTCGAAAAGTGGCGTTCTATTCGAGATAGCGTTCTATTTTAAACAGCGTTCTATTCGAATAATTATATCACTTTTTAAGAAAATCGAAAATTTGCTCACCCTCGAACACAACGCCTAGGCGTTGTTTTCGGGAAAGACGGTAGTTTTTTTTAACCATTAAGATCGTATTGGTTACACATTTAACAATACCAAAAAAAATAAAATTCTTACCTTATCACAATATAAATTGAATACTTTTTTTATTTAAATTTTTCAAAATATTAATTTATTTAACTAAATTTTTTAATTATTTACATTTAATTTTATGGAACCGCGAAACAAAAAACTTTAAAACAAACTACAAACAATTGCACGAACAGTATTAATATTATTATCATTATTGCATAACTTATACTCTTTATAAGAATAATCTCTTCTTTTTATTAAATTAAGAGCAGAAATTATTCTTAGGGAGCATAAGCTATGAAAAAGTATGTTTTTACAGAATTGTAAAAAAGATTTCATAAGTTATTCTTTATTAGGAATAAATTTAAAAAAATTCAATGTGTAATGGTCAATCAACTATATTTTTATGCAGTTTATGATTTTGATAATCATAGATAATCATTAGGTATGATTATTTATTCATAATTTCCATCAAACTCTTAAATATATTTCTTTTCATAATTTATGATTTTGTGTCACAAAACAACGTAAAATTTAAAAATTTTTAGGCATAATCCACGATCAGGGGTTATTTTGTAAATTCGTCTAATTTTTAGAAGATTTACTTAACTAATATACCAGTTTTATCGCATACTATTAATTGAAATATATCTGATAATATAATTATTACGTTACATATTATTTTGACCCGACTAAAGTACAGTTCACCGCAATTTTCAAACCGTTATCGTTCTTTGTATCAAGGACTAGAGCGCCGCCGATACGAAAGGCGGTAGTATTGCTTCTAATCTTCTGATGAAATCAGTTTTATAAACAAAACAAGATCGTTGTTCCAAAAACGTCGTGGGTGCGTATTTTGACAAAATTCTATCGTACTATAATTTGGGCAGCATCACCGCTTTTAGAAGAACCATTGTGTTCTGTTTATAAGATATTCGTGTCTGAGCCAGAGGAAACAAAATATTTCATTAGTATAGGGTTCCTCGAGAGTTCATAGTGCAGTATTTAACATTCAAATTTCAATTGTTATTGGCCATTGGTAATTTATATAAACTTAAAAGTAAGTACATGCAGGAGAACACAAGCTAATTATACCCCACTTATTTGGAGAACCCTGCATGTTGGGCCCTGTTTTTTATCTATATCATATTGTAAAAACTTTACAAGACTTTTTTAAAAACAATAAATTAAAAACATTTAAATGTAAAATCCTATAACATATCAGAAGTTTTCTTGATAGTTGTGCTAATTTTTATAAAATGAATGAAAATAATTGCGGGAGTAATTTAAATTTTTTGTGTTATTTCCAGTGATTTTATAATAGTGAATAATGGACAAGCAATATTTTCTAACGACACGAACAAATTTTTATGTTATGTAAATATTTTCAAAGTATATTATGAAAACTTGCTGACAAATTCTTTTCGCTATATGGACTATAATTTTTAATTCATAAAATAGCAAAAATTATATGTTTGGTTGGTTATAATAAAATCCAAAAAGTATCCTAAACGTCAATCTTTGTTCATTTTTTTTATACTGTCACAGGGAGGGAGAAACTATTATTTTTTTGTGGTAGGTTTTTCTTATAGATTTAAAAAAAGCTCGCAATAATTGTACAATTTTGAATCAAATGAAAAATTTACGCACGTTTTTGGGTAGTACTAAACTGACCAGACGTTTCACGCTGCATGGAAATGTCCCACATTTCACTGCGTTGTCCCACGGAGAAATTTGTCCCACGAAGCGTCCCACGAAACAAATATTTCTACCACATTTGCCCGCAATATCGAAATAATCAAAAAACCTTCTATCTACTTACGTACAGTTTGCGCAATAAATTAGTCAAAGCAATGGCTTCACAGTTTTTTCTTGCAGTTTGTATAATGTTATGTATATGTTGAGTTAACTATGTTGAGAGAACAAACCAGTGCAATATTTTTTTTAATAAAATAGTGTTTTAACTATAATTTTCTTAGAAATACTAAACTCAGTTTTTTTTCAGATAACAGATCTACCTCAGCGAAAAGGTTTCTTTGTTTATAGAAACATCTCACCGGTGTATATACGAAAGATCGAAAGTACATATATTATGGAAAATAAAATGCAAAATATTTTACTTAAAAAGACGAAGTTTTCCGTATAAATTCATAAACATTTAAATTTTCAAATCAGAGTCTACAATTTTACTTTATTCGAGCACTCATTTCAATCCTTTGAAATAATATTCAAAAATTAAAATGTTCATAATTTGAATATCGTTCTTACTCGTAAGAGTAAAATTTTGGTTTTTTCGATTTTACTCCTTAAGAGCAGATTACATTTTTCTGTTCTTTTATTCGATTTACAAAAAAATAAAATTAGTCCCTCTACGTCATCCATTATATTCATTTTTCTAACAATACATGAATAATTAAACGAATCATTCGAAGCATTTTACGTTGGAAAGCATCAAATTTGAAGCAAAACTAAAAGTTTTGAGTATTTGAAAGAAAATATTTTTTCAATTCAGTAGCAAGAATGATATTTTATTATTTTCACTCCTGTATGTGGGAGTGTTATATTTTCTGAAAGAACAAAGTAAAGGAGTGATATAAGTAGCGTTTCAAACTCTGTTTAAAACAAACTTTAACTAGATAGCTCAAAAGTATAATTATTATTTTCTAATTTATAATTTTTTTTCTCAATAAAGAACAAACAAAGTGAACAGCATAAAAACTTGATAAATGGTATAGATTTGCAAGAGATAGAACGAGAGGTAGGTTGTATACCTCTTATACTTACAGAATACAGAGAAGATATGAATTATTTAGTAAAATTAAAATAAATTGTTTCAATTGTTTTGCAGTCTTTACTTGTGTAACTAAGGTTTTAAGCTACTATAAAAGGTAAATTTATGCTAATTTTTAAAATTATATTTAAAAAGTTCTCCCGCAAACCAAGACGGATAGAAAACGTTTGCGTAAATTCTCATACGATATTGCATTGGACTATCCTTTTATAAAAAAATCAAAATATAACGACGCAAAAGTTTATTGTATTACCATTCGGAGTGAATTTGCATATTAGCAGTGGACATTATGATATTAAAAGACATATAGATACAGATAAACATAAAAAAGCGTTGCTATAAGCCGCCAGCTCCAGTAGCTTAAACAAGTTTTGTTGTTATTTTGTTTTCTTGTTGTTATTTAACATTGACAAAAAGTTAGTTGCAATTTGCTCTGATAACACGGACACCAATTTTAGTAGTGTCACGTCTGGGGGTGAACATTTAAAAGCAAGCTACACTCGAATTTGAACCGGAATGTATTGGGTATTGGATTCGCAGCCCATATTCTAAATAATGCAATAAGAAGTGCTGTTGATTTAAATGGCAGGGTTAAAAAAATTTGGATATTTTACTGTCTTTACTGGAGACGTTGAAGGAGTTCTGCGGCAAAAGTTATGTCGAACATAACCAACTTTTTGGATACAGTGAAACTCGCTGGCTGGCGGTAATGCCAGCACTAGAAAGAATTTTGAAAATGTACGAAACACGGCAATCACATTTCCTAACGGTTGAACAATGTCCAATTAAAATAAAAGAATTTTTTGAAGAATTAAATAGTAAACAAATAGTAAAGCATTAAATAGTAAATTGATGCACAATCTAGTTAGCACTTTTCACCGTCCCACTTTCTCGCAATAGAAATTCTAATTAGTTAGTATTTGGAAAAATATTTGCATTTTGTCCCACATTTTAACGACGTGGCTCTGGTCAGTTTAGGGTAGACACAACTCTTGCTCTCTGAGACAAATAAAGGAAAACAAACAAACAAACGATTCGACATAAGAGGAGTCACGTGGTTGCAATCCCGTGGTGTTTTATGGATCCTGGGACTACGTGACTCATAAATTTTAATCCCGGGATGTCCGAGATCTAAAAAATCGTATATCCTTTTTTTATGCTGCACGATCTGCTGTCGTTTACAAATTCACTCTCTGAACAGTTACAAAGCAAAGATATAATAATTTCTAGCACAAGCGGCTTAATTAAAACTACTTTCTTGATGTTAAAACAATGCAGAGATGATACTTAATTTAAAATTATTTTTAACAAATGAAGGGATTTTGCAGAACTTTGCGGCATTCGCTTCGATGAAACAACACCAGAAGACAAAGATCTAGCAGAGTAACCAAGGTAGCTCAAAAGCATTTTATTTTTATTTCTAAGTCCATGCATTTAAATGCTTTTAAATCTATGTATGTATAAAAATGTGTATGCTATGTTTTACGAAAAAAATCTTTTTATGTCATTTAAATTCTCGCCCCCCCTAAGATTTTAGTGAAATGGCGCGACTGTCCACGATTACGTAAGAATCCATAATTCTTATTGTCTATAATATATGATTAATAACCATAAAAAACATAAAGACAACTTCTCTGAAATTATGACAAGATTAATCATAATCTATGAAATACGATTTTTCTCCGTGATGCAGCAAAAGCCTTTATTTAAATCCGTAGTGGTATCTATTGTATTCATAACAGTGCCGGATCAAGCTTTTTCAGCGCCGGGTGCAGATTAGGTAAATGGCGCCCTCAAATTAAATTATATTGTAAGATAATATATTCAAAAATCAATGCAATACTTTTTTTAATACGATGTGTTGTGTAATAGAAATTAGAATATGTTTCACTGTCACACCAACAAATGGAGAGCTTTTAAGATCTAGATCCCACAACAGCATGCGTTCAAGTATTCAACGCTTGTTATATAATTGGATCAACATTTTCTTTTATGGTGTTTCAAACGTTGGATATTTAGACAATAAATCTTATCATATAATAAAATATGATATATTCCAAAATTTCATGATAATATGTGGAAAATAGAAACAAAATAAAAAATTTATTTTTTTTTAAATTTGAAAAACATAATTAAAACTAGGTTACTAATAATCTAGCTGATGTACTCCCGTGGTCAATGCTTAAAGTTCACAAATATAGTTAGGCATATCTTCGAGCAAGCAATTGCATAGTAAATAAAAATTTATTTTAATAAATAAAAAATGTTATACGAATTTATTTCAAATATTGTAACGATTATGGAGTGCGATGTGAAAAAATCTATTGATAGTTTTCTTACTGGAAAATGGTTCTGCTAACGCAATACAAACTGAATAACACCTAAATAAGTTTCTGAAGATAAAAACAGAAGTCAATAATTTTATCTAATACGAAAATAAAATAAAAACTACACAGTCTATGATAGAGTAGGTAAATAAACAAATTAGAAATTGTAGATTTCACACCTAGGTGCGAAGTTTCGAAGATTGTATTATGGTTTTTGCTATTTCATTTTTGACTACGATAAAAAAGGTTGCGTTGGCGATAGATTAGTTCAAAATAAACGATACAGTTAGTTGAACATTAACGGTGACAGAACGGTTATATAACGGTTATTGATAATATAGCAGTGATACGCTATAATTATATGAGATAGTCATAAATAATTTACACAATGTGAAAAAAATAATAGTAAACTGATTAAGAAAGAGGAATAAGATAAATGGACGAACAATATTTATAACGTAAAGAAAATCCATTGTTTAAGTTTATCAAATCTAGAAGTCGAACCGAATATAAGCAATGGCCGAGTTGCTCTACGTTACAATATAATAAAAATTATGAATAAATGTGAAAAAAAATAACATTAATTTTTAAGAAAGAATAATTATAATATGAAAATCAAAAAAACTATACAATTCATATATACAAATAAAATTGCATTAAATAAAGAATCACATTCACTTTTATGGCTTTATTTTCAGAAAACTCTTTTATTGCCGGTTCGTATTTTCATAAATAAGTAAAAAAGTAAATAGTAAATAAGAAAATAAGTAATAAATTTCAGATTCAATTGATATAAGAGAAAAGGCAACTAACCTCTCCCGGCACATGCTCCATCACCTGGTGTAATTTAGAAAAGTTCCTTTCAACGGGAGCTACTGTTAATGACAGTATCTTGGCTTTAAATCAACTCGGAAAGTATCTTGCATATTTTGCAAATATAGAAGGTGTAAAATTTTCTATAGAAGTTTCAAATATTTTAAAATCTAATCCCTATCTTAGTTTTTTAATTAAAATATGTTATATAAAAAGCCATATCTATCATTGTGCACTGGTCATCCGTAAGAAGAAATCGTTCTAATGAATTAATAGCAATATCAATAGAAGATATAACTTTGAGATCAGAAACCTTCTTAAGAGTCCTGATATAATAGGTTGTATCCGTTCTAATAGGATTGCTTGGTTTGGGCATGTTCTACGAGCTGATTCACAGTCTGGAATGATTAGAAAAATGTACGTTAGTACCCCAGGGAGTGGGCGACCGCGAGGTAGACCACGACTACAATGGGAGACTGACGTAATAAACGACCTTAAAAAAATCAGCTGCCATGGTAATTATGTCGCTGTTGCGAATGACCGTGGTGAATATTCAAAGCTGATTAGCCCGGCAACGCTCCTACATGGATCATGAACGCCGTTAAAAAAAAAATCAATAGAAGAAAAAGAAATTTTGTGAGGGATCCTGGATCTTATATTGTATTATCTTGTGTTTCATTTTCAAAACTTTTTCCTGTAAGATGAATTCGTATTTGATTTGAATACGGAATATTCGAATCGCTCTCTAAGAAACCCGTCAGCTTTTACATACATTCAATAAAATACATTCAATTACATTAAAGTTCAGACTTTGTATAATTTTAGAAACAACATTAATTTTGGAGAGAAGATCGTTTCACAAAATTAAACTACAAAGATATTTAAAGCAGCATTATCTTCGCTAAACATTTTGCTTCAAATTGTGTTATATAGTTTTGCGTGTCTGGTCTAAAGGAATTTAAATTAAAGTGTTTCAAAATTCTACGGTTTAAAATCTAAGAGGTCTATCAGCTGATTTTCAGTTTTCTCAACAAGTTTCATTGCTGGCCTTAAACTAAGCTTTTCATTTGCTGCCTAAAAAGATCAAAACGACACGACAAACGAATTTCGAAAAATATGCGTATATGTAGTTGAAAAAAATTAAATTTAGTTGAAAAAAATTAAGAGTTTCTCCAGAAAATGACGCCGCATAATTTATAACAATAATTTATAGAAAAGGAAAACTGCAGAAAAAGGAAAACTGTATATAAAATTGAGAGTACTGTTGGATGGATAGAGTTCATTCGACAGCTCCCGTATGATATCACCTTGGCTGGTAATATCTCACTGCTATTGACAGTGGTATCAAATACTTCACGTTGAATCGTAAGTCAATAGCAGCGACAAGAGTACACGGGCCCGTAGATCAAATATTTATTATAGAAAAATAAATTTTAATTTGCCTTAAATTTATTAAAAACCATAACGAAAAAGTAATCGAATTTAAAACAAAACTCAATTTTGGCGCCTTTTGTGTTGGCGCCGGGTGCGATCGCTCCATTGCACCCATGGTAGATCCGGCCCTGATTCATAACGAAACATTCTTTCTATCTTTAACAATTTTTCGTTTCCTGATATGTAATATTCAAAGAAAATTTAAAAAAACTAAAGTGTGAGAAAAAAAAAACCCTTTCAATTTTGAATTTTTTTTTTTCGCATATCACTTTAACTCCTACAGCTACTTAACAAAACATAAATTTTCAACAGTAAAATTTGTGAAATACAATTTTTAAAATTGTGTATAATCTGTGGTCTTTGTGGTTTCTAAATGAAAAAATAAAATTAATGGTAAAAAAATGTTGTTGTTTGCACATTTCCAAAAAAAAAATGTTTGTGGTTTTTACTGCTGAATTTTTATTTTCTATTAAAATCGTTTTATTTTATAAGGAAAGCGAAAAAAAATGGATTTTGTTGTGTAAAAATTTCAACAATTTTTATTCATTTTATTTTTTTTTTAAATAGGACGTCCGAATGTTTTCCTTTTATTTTCTATCAAATTTATACAATTTTTTTAATTATCTTTAAGTATTTTTTATGGTTTTTTCTTTACAGTCAATGAATTTTCCAAGTGGTTTGTGTAATTTTTTGTCCAATTTTTTTATTGAATGAGAGAAGGCAATTTTTTGCTATTTAATTGGAATTGTAATGTGTTTTTTTGTAATTTATTTAATTTAATTTAATGCGATTTGGAAATAGGAAAGGGAATCAAATAATTTAATTAGATTTTACTTCCAAATGTAAAAAAATAGTGAAGTTTTTTCAAATGGTTAATATGGAAGATAAAGTTTTTATTTCCACAAACATACAAATCAAAAAAAAATATCGGGCGATATAGTTCAATAAGTCAACTGAAATTTGTTTAATCCACCCTAGCGAATTTCAATCAGTAAAAATTAATTTTGTGTATTTCCATTAACATTAGATCCGCTTACTCTACTATGTACATCATCTTCTTCATTTATTCAATGGATGAATCAATTTCAACTCAACAAATTTATATTTTAAATAAAATTTATGACTCTACTCTTTACGAGTAAGTATATATAATACGTTTTTTTGTCCCGAATAATTTTTTCCCGTAATTTTTATATATTTTATTCGAAATATACAGAAAATTGAAAAATTGATTTATTATCCTAAAAACAAATTGGAAAATGAAGGAAAAAGATCGGAGAAAAACTTTGATATTTTAACTTTATTATATTTGTTTAACAACAGCAACAACAAAAAAAAAATGTTGGTATAAATGCTGATGATTGCGGATTTTTATTGTTGTTGCTGTGGATCAAATAAGGCATGAAATAGGATTAATAATATTTATGATTAGGGTTTGTACTTTTTAGCCAATTTCTATATATATTTTTGGAACGTGACTATTTTTTCTAGCGATTGCATTTACATGCAAAGATTTTATGCAACAATCGTAAGCCTATGACTTTTATGATTGTCATTTGATTTTTTTTACCTGTTTAGATATGTTTAGTGTTATATCTATTACGTTATGCTGTGAGCACTTTGCGATATTTAATAAAAGAGAATAAAAACACTTGCATACCGCGGCTATAAAATAAAATATGTTTATGGAAACACGAAGTACATTTCTCTTCTTAAGACACCGTCAAGAGCTCATTGTAGATGATGCCATAATTTGTAGGGCGGAGAAAAACAACATAATAACGGTGTTTAATATCGCTCCACCTGCACTCAGACGCTCGCATGCAATCATGCGTGAACATAAAAAGGTAACCAACAACATCACGTTACCCTTGCACGAATATTACGGTGACCACACTAGTTGTCGATTGAAGTCAAGAAAGCCTCCACATAAAACTGCCAGCAACTTACTGGCAACTAATTTTAATATCTTGGATGCCTGGGACACCTCCTGGAATGATTACAACACTTCTGGTGTTGCTATTACTAACCCGACTTCTGCCCAACCTGGTTTCGATCTGCCACGTCATACCTGGACCACACTAAACCGAATAAGAACGAATCATGGACGTTGTGCTGATTCTTTCTACAAGTGGGGAATCTCAGAGTCCCCTCAATGTGACAGCGGAGCTCCACAACAAACCATAAAACATATTGCAACTGTGTGCCCACTTCGACGATACAATGGCAACATCACAGACATCCAATTGGCAACTCCCGATGTAGTAGCATGGATAGACTCACTCGATGTAAACATCTAATGTTCAAATATACTGCCCAATGTTCAAATATTTTAAAATTTTACTTTTTAATTTTTAACTAAAAGACGCGCAATCAAATTGATTGTAAGCTCATTTAATGTGTATTCATGTTTTGTTTTATGTAGATTTCATATGAAAATCTATCTATTTTAAGTTTTATTTTTGTTTTTAATGTGTCACAACAAAAACCATACGCTAAATAATAAAAATAGAGGTAACATTTTTTTAAATAAAAAGTTTATAACAATCATTAAATGGTATTTGCCATTAAATTCAAATTTTCTAGATATAGACATAGATCTGTATGTACGTAGTTCCTCTCGTCTCTAGATTTATAATAAGTTGTATAACTATTTTGTACCTTAATCTATTTTATTCTTAAAAAAAAGGAAATATATAGATGTTTTATTTAATTGAATGATGATTAATAATAATAATAAACTTAAACGGTTATCAATTATTGAATAAGTGAATAAATTCAAGCTTTAAATATAAAATTCATTAGTTAAACATTAAATTTAGTTTGTTCTTTTAATTTTACATAAAAAAATTGTTTATAATTATGGAATAAATAGTTATGGATGAAATCTATTATTAAGATTGTAGCTCTAGAAGAATAAAAGCCTTTCTCAGAATTGTCTTGTCATGGGGACATGTTATGGTAATTGAACAACCTCAAACGCGGAAGGAGTTAGAAAACTTAGATAAAGTATTGTAGAATAAGAATAATAGCTAAAAAATAGGCACACTTTAGGCTGGAAAAAACTAGCACTTTAAGCACAAAACAACCTTCGTTTCGATAAATTAAAAGTACATCGGCCTTTAAGTTCGAAACTGTCAGCCATGTCTCGAAAATAATGGCAGGGAAATAGAAATACAAACAGGCAACACAAATTACACCGGTCGAAAAAACAAATATTATTTTTTGGGTTTCTGTTCTCATGCTTAAATTCTGATTCTAGACATTGAAAAACACTTAAATATTTCATATTTAGTTCGTAAAGTTTGCTTTGGTCTTTTGGGGTTTAATACGAGAGAGCTCATACGATGACGATACGATATTCACTTTTATACATTAATTTCTTGTTATTTTACATCTATATGTTATTGTTTATCACAAATCTTGAATAAAAAAGACTCTTGTATCTAAAAAAATGTTTTCTAATTATAATTTACAGTGGAAGTGTGGAAAAAATATAAAAATCAGTAATTTTTGCCGGAAAATTGAAAAACTGCTCTAGTTTCTACAAAAGCAAACTTTAATCGGAAAAAATTTTTTTTCCTTATTTTTGTCGTAGGAGAAACCAAAATTTAACATGTAGCAGTCAGACCCAAAAATCTTATTGACCGGTGTTATTAATTGAAGATGCCGGAAATGCAGGCGTGTGGAAAATTGACAAATATGTTATAAATAATAAACGGGAGCTATGCTATGAAAAATACGGTATATATAGAATTATTCCGTCACTTCCGATGACCTTGAAAATGGAGTATGTTGTACAGCTTTTCATACTGAACAACAATATATATATATATATATATATATATATATATATATATATATATATATATATATATATATATATATATATATATATATATATATATATATATATATATATATATATATATATATATATATATATATATATATATATATATATATATATATATATATATATATATATATATATATAAATATATATATATATATATATATATATATATATATATATATATATATATATATATATATATATATATATATATATATATATATATATATATATATATATATATATATATATATATATATATATATATATATATATATATATATATATATATATATATATATATATATATATATATATATATATATATATATATATATATATATATATATATATATATATATATTGCGCGGAAAACATTGCTTGATAGACTTTTTTTATGTTGAAAGTATCAATCATCTGATAAATTATTGTTTTGTTTTGTCGGTGAAATATTTTAAGATATAATATTTTATGATATATTATTTTATTTTTCACTCGCTTCTGCGACCCTGCAGACCTTCGATCAATAAAGATCTCTTGTATTTATTAATAATTCATTGTTATTTTATTAATCTGCTCAACAGGTTATGAGCCCAGAAATTTAAAGTTTAAATACAAGAAATTATCGTAGAATATTTTGTTTTTAATTTAGAAACATTTAAATAATTTCTTGTATCGCGAAGAAATGCAAGTGCGTTGAAATTTGTTTTCGGAAACGTTTAAATTCTTATATTGTGGCGTAGTTTTTTGGTTACAGTTTAAAAAATTGTAAAAATAAAAAATTCGGTACTTCGGAATGAATTCTTGTATTGTGGCGTGTTTTATTCAGATAACGGTTTCGAAAACTGTTTAATAAAATTAGTACGTCGGAGACATCGCGTGGAAAATCTTTTAAAAACGCCGGAAAAGTGTTAATAATTAAACTTTGGTAATTTCGCAAGTGTGTATAGAGAAAAAATTTACAGGTTAATTAAAAAAAATAATTTTTTAGTAAAAGCAAACCACTGTGTTATTTTTGCTTACTGTGGTCACTGATAACGGTACCTCAGAGTGATTCTATAAAATAAAATTTTGTTTGTGTGTAGTTTGTTAATATTTAAGAATAAAAATAAACACACAAAATGAGTGACAGTGATGTAGTAAATATTGATAAACTACAGAATTGTATTCAGTGGCTGTTATGGAAATTCCAAGTCAGAGTTTTACTAGGTGCAGGCGATCTATATGATATTGTCTCAGAAAATACATAACCAGAAAAAGATTGTTGTTTGATTGCCGCGTGGCAACGTAAAGATGCAAAGGCACAGAAAATCATTGCAACAACAATTGGACAGCAACCATTGCTACATATAATTAACTGTAAAACAGCAAATGAAATGTGGGTCAAACTTCATTGTGTATATGAACAAAAGTCTAATTCAAGTATTCATTTGTTGCAACAACGGTATTTTAGTTATACAAGAGATGCAAGCGATAACATAGCATCGCACATTTATAAGTTGGGTGAAATTGTTTAACAGTTAAAAAATTTAGGTGAAAATATTTCAGACTCAATTGTGATAACAAAAGTTTTAATGACATTACCGCCCAGTTTTAATCATTTTCATAGTGCATGGGAATCAACGGCACAAGATCTTCGTACATTAGAAAATTTATCATCAAGGTTGATGATAGAAGAAAGTCGAATATGTTGTCACAAGTGCAAACAGGGGAAAGTGCAGCATTGATGGCTAGAAATAAAAAGTTTCAGGGAAATTCTAGTCGTAATTTCAATCGAAAATCATCCAAAATAAAACCTGGGAAATGTTTTTGGTGTAACGAGAAAGGTCACTGGAAAAGAGATTGTCCGGCAAATAATTCGAAAGTTTTAGCTGGGAATTCGCAAAGACAAATTATGGTAGTGCATTTGTGTTGGAGTCAGAAATAATGACTTCAGTTGCTGAGGCTGACTCTTGGTTCTTAGACTCTGGTGCCAGGGATCATATGTCTAACAAGAAGCATTGGTTTAATAATTATATGAAGTTTTGTGAGCCAACAATTGTAAAAGTTGGCAATGGTGACTCTATTATGGTGTATGGAAAGGGTGATATTAATGTTATGTCATTTGATGGTCAAAAGTGGAATTTAAAACAAATTCTTGATGTTATTTATGTTCCTAAAAGTCATATTAATTTACTTTCGACAGGTAATGCGTTGGATAAAGGATTGCATTCAACTAAAGATAAATGTGAACTTACCTGTAATGGCAATATTGTTGCAGTGGGAGTTCGTGATATGAAATTGTTTAAGATGTTGTTCAAAGTTGTATTACCAAATGATGTTATATGCGTGAAGCTAATACAGTTATCAAAAAGTAATCAGTAAAATTATGGCATGAACGGCTCGTATATCAAAATTTACCTCATGTTAGAAAATTTTTGCGACATAACAACATTGATTTTTTTTGATGATAAAGAATATATTTGTGATGCTTGTATTTACAGTAAGCATCATAGATCGAGTTTTCCAAATAGTATTGAAAGATCGACAAGTTGTGGTGAAATAATACATGCTGATGTCTGTGGACCAATGCAGGAACTTTTGATTGGTGGATCAAGATATTATGTGTTATTCAAAGACGATTTTTCAAATTTTCGAGTTGTGTATTTTATGAAAAATAAATCAGAAGTGTTTCAGGCTTTTAAGGATTTCATAAAATTGATGAAAAACGATGCAGGTTTTTCGGTTAAAGCTCTTCGGTCGGACAACGGCACCGAATTTGACAATAATTCTTTTGCAGAATTTTAAAAGATTCAAGGCATTCGTCATCAAAAAACAGCGGAACAAAACGGAAGATGTGAAAGGGCAACAGGACAATTGTTGAGGCAGGCCCGAACGATGATTCACATGAATCTAAAATTTTGGGCAGAAGCGGTAAACACAGCTGTCTATGTCTTAAACAGAACAGGTAGCAGTCATATTTCCGGGAAAACACCATATCAACTATGGTTCGATAAAAAACCGAATGATTTAAAACTTGTGGTTTTTGGAGTGAGTGTTTATTTTCATATTCCCAAACAGAAAAGACGAAAATGGGATCGCAAAGCTGAGAAAGGAATTTTTGTAGGGTATTGTGACAATAAAAAAAAAATTCGTTGTACCATCTTGTTGCGTGCAACTTCAGTTTGTTACATCAACACATTTTAAACATAGCTATAACCCGTTTGTCGCCTTATTGCGACCGAATTTGTTACAAAATATACCGTGAATTCTGCTTTTTCTGTCGCAATAGAGCTACAGTTGTGTTACATATCTAATCTTGCGACTATTTTATTTGTTACATTAGCTCTATTGCTACAAATTTGTGCTAGCTGGGAATTAATCACTACAAACTTAAATGATCAATTAATGTAAACGATCAATTAACGTAAACGATCACTTTACATTAATTTAATATACTTGAGACACGAACCGATTGAGTTTTGATAAAAGCTTAATCTCGTTCCACTAGTCGACGCCGTGCGGCTGATGCTATAAATTATTTAATTAATTTACTCGAAATTGAAAATCGTCAATTAAACGTCCTAAATAAAATTACATGTTTTTGTTGAAGTAAAATTATAAATCAAAAAATTAGCTTTTACACTTTCTCGTGATATTTTCAAACGTTAACATCGCTCTTACAAATATTATAGACCGAGAGCCGACGACGGCCAGACCTTCGTTATTTTATAAAAGCTGAAAGTTTTTCTGCGCATACCCCCTACTTAGGTAGGAACGATTAGCGACATATTAAGTTTGGATCATGGTGGCTTTGGCAGGGGGCAGGTAACAAAGGGGTCTCCAAAGTTTCGTGAAAGTATAAAAGGTAATTTTTTTAAATATTCTTCGGGATAGTATTAGAAGTCACGTCACCCGTTGCCAGACACTTACTATCGTGGTAACCCCCTGCCAGACACCCTTAAACTTTAACAAATTGATAAAGTTTAAGGGTGTCTGGCAGCGGGTTACCACGATAGTAAGTGTCTGGCAATGGGTGACGTGACTTCTAATACTACCCCGATGAATATATAAAAATAATTACCTTTTATACTTTCACGAAACTTTGAAGGCCCCTTTGTTACCTGCTCCCTGCCAAAGCCACCATGATCCAAACTTCATATGTCGCTAATCGTTCCTACCTGAGTAGAGGGTATGCGCAGAGAAACTTTCAGCTTTTATAAAATAACGAAGGTCTGGCCGTCGCGGGCTCTTAATCTATTAATAATATAATAGATTTGTGTTGTCGTATTGTTTTTATTAAAAACATTGGTTAATAAATCATACTGCGTATTTACATTAAGTTAATTTAACTAATAGTGAATTATTATTTAAATAAAATCTATAATTTAAAAGAAAAGTATAAGCGAGTTTTTAGTGTATGAACCAAGGAGTTCATCAAAACATTCGTTCGTGAATGAATTTTGATGACACTTTGGAAAAAAATGCAAACATGTTTGACAAGGAACTGATCAGTTTTTGAGCGATAGTGAACAAAATGGTGTGGGGTCCCTGGAGCACCTGTTTTTTTTAAAGCTCTATTACATCTGTACCTGATAATCGAATTGAATGAAACTTGGTACATGAGTATTTAGTACGGTTCAAAACAGTTTTACATCCCAATTTTCGGTTTTTCACTTCCGGTAAAAATTTTTGTTTTGTTTTTGAAGTTTTTTCAGTGCCTTTATGCACACTACAGCCTACAATAATGAAGTGATTATGATGAAATTTATGAAAAGGGTTCCAATTAGTGTGAGAAGATAATTACTATCTTTTGGGACACATTGATCAAAGTGGCGGGGGGTCTACCATACAAATGCTGACTTTTCATACTTTGTTTTTAAAGTTTGTTGGGAGCATACAGACTTCATTCATTAATTTATTTTAATGACACATTGAAAACAGATGGAGACTTAAATAACAAAGAACTGATTAGTTTTCGGACAGTATTGGAATAAGTGGTGGGGGTCCTCCCGAACACCTATTTACTGTGTCACCATTTTTTCAATGTTTGTACGGAGCACACAGCATTCGTTCGTCTACGAATTTTGATGACACTTTGGAAAAAGATGCAAACATTTATGGCAATATTAGCGTTGACATTTGGTAGTCTATCTAGTCGGCTAGCCCTGATGAGAATGATAAACTTTTTTAAAGTTTAAAATTTTCTCATTGGTTCGAAACTAGATCGGTCGAAAATTGCATGGAGTGCAAAAAGTTTCATAATTTGCACCATAATTTTTTAGATTCAGTTCTTATATTATTCTTGATGGGAGATTTTCCATCGGAGTGATGTTATATCACAAACAATTTGCTGAATTAATTGTTGATTATGTGTCAAGTCAATAGACACAAGTAAAGACTAGTCATCTTCTTCTCGCCGATACGAGCTTGTTATTCAATACTAGTATGTCTAGAGTATAACAAAACAGTGATCACTAGAGAAACTAATTGACTAAACCTGAATCTATTGAATATATGTTTATGTAAATTTTTTGTTTTTTTATACTTTGCTAGAAATGTAACCTAATTTTTGGTTTATATGAGCGTTGACATATTTTGGTAGTTTATCTAGTCGACTAGCCCTGATGAGAATGATAAACTTTTTTAAAGTTTAAAATTTTCTCATTGGTTCGAAACTAGATCGGTAGAAAATTGTATGGATTGCAAAAAGTTTCATAATTTGCACCATAATTTTTTTAGATTCAGTTCTTATATTATTCTTGATGGGAGATTTTCCATCGGAGTGATGTTATATCACAAATAATTTACTGAATTAATTCCGGTTTGGAAAGAAAAGATTGCATTGTGTTATTTGCTTGAAAGCGAAAATTCCACGATCACCGTTCAAGAACCAAAAGGACATTCTGATATATGCGGGCCGATGGAGGTTGAGCTATTTACTTATATTTTTGGATGATTTTACACGAAAGTTAAAGTTAAGTTAACTTAAAAGTTAAGTTTTTCTATGTACGTCCTTAACGCCATTCTGTTCAAGAGTATATATGCTATTGTTCGCGAAAAATTCCTGCTTCTGAAGTTATCTTGAAGGTTTCGACAGTCAACCAGGAAAAGTTGCAAACTAAAGCAAGCACTTTATGGTCTAAAACAAGGCAGTCAATACTGGAATAAAAAGCTGAGCAATAGTTTAAAAAGCTTTGGAATGATGCAATCAAAAACAGGCCCATGCAATTATTATTATAAGTAAGGTCGTACAAAGCAATATATGTGGATGATATCCGTATCTTTTCGAACAATGTGACATATAAATAAAAAATAAAAGTTTCTTTGAATCGTACATTTAAAATGAAAGATTTGGGTAAAGTAATTGTCATTCTTAGAACAAAAATTACTCGAGATCGTCAAACTGGAAAACTAGATTGATCAGGAACATAACATTCATGATATTTTGAACGTTCAATATGGTTGATTGTAAAGCTTCGGATATTTCAGTCGATGTAAATCAAAAATTGTCCATGGAAATTTGTCCTTATAGTGATGATGAATTGAAAAAATGAATGGTGTGCCCCATCAAAAAGCAATCGGAAGTTTGCTATATCTTGTTCAGACTAGTAGACCCGATATTTTGTTTGCAATGGGGATGCTTTCTAAATTCAACAAAAACCCGGTAATGGTGCATTGGACAGCTGTGAAGCCTCTTTACCGATATTTAAAGACACGATCCAATTTAAGCTTGAGTTCAGCAAACATACGGATGGTATAGTGAACACATTCTCAGATGCTGATTGGGCCAATGGCATTGACAATCGTTGATCAGTAACAGGATATGCTTTCATTTATCAAAACGGTAGTGTGTCATGGAATTCGACGTCAAGCTCTGTCTATTACCGAAACGTAGTACATGGCGATTTCCAGTTCATGCCAAGAGCTAATTTGGTTAAAAAATTTGTTTTCTGAGTTGATGCAAGACTTATCTGATTCATGGATCTTGAACTCAGATAACAAGAGTACGATTAGTCTAGCACACAATAGTATGTTTCATGCGAAATCGAAATACATTGATGTTAGACATCATTTTGTAAGGGAGCTGTTGGAAGACGATGTCTTGAAAGATCAACATGTTGAGACTTCAGATTTTGAGACTGACATCCTTACAAAAGCCTTAACTTTGAATGTGTTTAGCAAATACAGATTCTTGGGACTTGAAGACCATGATTCTAGTGGGGATATTGGATATAAGAATTTAAAATGAAGTAGGCATCAAGAAATATCTATCAGTATATTTTGTTTTCTTTAAAATTGTATTCTTAAACATTCTGTATTAAAATAAACTTGTCATTCAGTATCATTATATTACAATAAAAATATGGTAAATGGGACACAGAAAGTAGTATATTATTTAATTAGGAGCTAAAGTGCTACTTTTTGTGTTGAGTCTATAGTTTGGCAGCCAACCGTAGGGCGGTTGACAATTATAGATACACAAAAAGTCAGTTTAGCACCAAATTAAATACACTAATTTTTCGGCAAACGTTTAAATTTTTTATAAATATGAATTTAATACATCAAAATTTTTATAAATAGGATCTATTATCATCATAGGTACGTCCAAAAATGTTAAAAACATTTAAATTTGTATAAATTATATAAAAAATTTTTTTTATCAAAGCAACCTTTCTATTCAAAATTTTATAATCCAATCAAAATATTTGTTATATTTTGTTGTCACAGCTAATCAATTTGTTTGAAAAAATAAGAAATATTTTCGTCAAAAGTTAATTATTTTGAACAAACTCATAATCCCATGTTATGTTACATTGGCTGCCGTCGCAAAAATATGGAAAAAATGGCGACACTATTTTAGACGCCGCGCCGTAAAAATATGAAAGTTACTTTACTACCGCCGTAAATAATGTAAAACATGGCTTTGATTATATGTAAAAAAAGAAAGACTTTAACCGTTTTCCACGTTTATTGTCTAAACTTATTTACATATAATAAAATAATTTATAAATATAATTATATTAGGGTGATGTTTTTAAGGATTTTTTTGTGTGAAGCTAGGTTCCACCACTTCTAAATTATAAGAACAGTTTGAAAATATCAGGTTGTTGCAGATAAAATATTGTATGTTTTTTACAACAAAAGTTGAAACAAGTGAGTTTTAAGAGTGAACTCTGTTTTGGTCACTGGTGAGTGGTGAATAATAAATAGTTTAAACGTCGAGGAAGTCGAAGTCTTGATATCTTAGAGCCTTGAGATATCATTTCCTTCATATTTCAACATTGTAAAATGGCTGTAAGTGGCTTTTCTGCCGATTACGCTGGAATGATATAACTTTACTTTTTGCAATTTTTTATAATGTTTCCATTTTTATTATATAAACATAAACTTTTTATTCATTTACATTCATAAATTATTTACTTACTAATCCAAAACAATAAAGACGATAACTTGAAATGAAAATTAAATAAGATAAAATTAATAAAGCTCCAATTTCGTTGTAGACAAACTTTTAATCATTCTCAAAATTAAAATGCTAATTTCAAAGGAAATAAATATTAAACAATAAAATAAACAATGATTTCGAAATATCTAAAATAAAAAATACACAAAAAACGAGAGATAATAAATAAAAAATAGAATTAGAATAGTAAGTATAAAGGATTTATTTATTTTCATTTGAACTTAAAACTTCATAATACTGAAGTTTTTTGTCTTTTCAAGCTTTTAATTAACTTTTTTTTTGTTGCTTTTCTTTTCGGGTTTGATTTTAATCTGGCATTTATCACTTCAGTTGGTTTTTTTGAATTTTAAAATAAGCCAAATATAAATGAAGGGAAGGAAGAATATAGCAAAACACAAAAAAAAACAACGGAAGAAATGAATAATAAATGAATTTCTAATTTTTCTATCGGTTTTCTAATTTTCTTCTCTTTTTTTTTCTAAATTGTCTTTGAATTGAGATATGAGATGAATTTAGATTATTTTTATCAAATTTGATTATAATTGTTTTTAGTTGGGTAGAATTTCATGGTAGACCTTAAGATTTTAAGAGGCTTTACTTGATCCGTTTTTATTTTTTTGTTGTTGTCATCATTTGAATTAGGATATACATTGATTGAAACTTAATTACAATTAATTTAACTTCAACAAGCTGCTATGGTTTTAATTAGTTTGGGATTTTACTAGAATGTTGATTATATTGCTTGAGAAAGAGATTAATTAAGTTAAACCGATAATAGAGAGATGAGATGGGAATATGAACGAAAAAAACAAAAAATGATATTAATTTACCACGACAATGGAATTTAAGACACGAGAGTCAGTGAGTACAAATGGACAATATTGTATTAAAAAGGGATGGAGTTTCTATAGGGCGATTTTTCTGTTCCGGTGTTTACCGCAATGGCGCTGCAAAAAGGGGATAAGAGAAAAAATCACAAACATTTTTTGTGGAATTCCATACAGAACACAATTTGAGTACTTTTAAAAGTTAAATTTCTCATTTTACTACAATTAAATAATTTAAATTTGTTTATAAACTATTATTGACAATATATTAAGCATAATATATAAAATATTTTCTTTTCAGCTGTCAGTAAAACAAATACGAAAATAGGTTAAATTTTTCATACAACTTTGTATGGGAAATTTTGGTAATTTTTATGTTTCTTTTTTGAGCGACTTAAGAATAATATTTTATACATTACACTTAATATATAGTCAATAATACTCCATAAGCAAATTAAAATTGTTCAATTGTGGTAAAATGAGAAACTTCATAGATAATTTTTAAAATTATTCAAGATGTGTTTTGTATGAAATCCCATATAAAAGTTTTTGAATTTATTCTCTTATCCCCTTTTTGCAGCGCCATTGCGGCAAACACCGGAACAGAAAAATCGCCCTATACTAATCAAACGAAGCGATGCAGTCAACCAGCAGTCAACCATGAAGGAGCGTTCTGCTAGCATGACCATGTTAAGCGGCAGTTGTCCGCTTATATCGAAAAACTATGAATTCCATAACTTGGCTTTAACTATTTAGAATGGGTGCAGATTGTGTATTTCTTCTTGTAAAACTCTGTAAATTTCCAAAAAATAAATTAATATAATCACTTATCGAATTTTTGCTTATTTTAAAACATATGGTAACAAAATGTCGTTTTATGAGCTACATAATCGTGTTATTTCCACTAATTTTGATTACATGGACATTCTAAGATTCCAGGAGAATTTGAAAAATCTTATTGGACAAAATTGTTAAATAGGCAATGGGTTCGATCACCTATACTTATTGAGATCCACTGCAGAAATGAATTTTTACTGATCTTAAGGAATGACATATAAAATCAAAGAGGAGACCGAAACATGTACCGTACTGAAGTTTGAGCTTAATCGAACAACAGGTTTCGGCATGACAGCCTGTTTTGGACATTTTTGTTTTGTATAAAAAAAATGTAAATCGCTAAGTTTTGTCGATTTGTGGTCAGATTTATGTACTAAACGCCTAATTTCGACTAATATTGATGACCTAAACTTCCTTCAGACCTCTTCTGCGATTTGTTTTGAAAATATATATACTTGATAATGATGATTACCACATATTTAATACTTCGTGAGGCGCATGTCCCTTGACAAGTCCGACAACAATTTATTTTTTTTATTAAAGGGGGCGAAAATTTGTTTTAGAAAACGAGGGTTACCCTTGTCCGACAAAGGGTTGTCTGCTATTATCGAGTCTGACAACCCAAGTATGACCAAATACCGAGGTTTTGAAAATCAATTACCACAAAGCTTATTTTTACAGGATAGTTTAACACAAACTAGAGGAATTGAAGTGTCATATTGTAATGTCGCGAATATACGTAAAATTAAATTCGAATTTTAAATATACATTCAGCGAAATAAATTTCCCGTAGGTATAACAACTTAACAAACACAAAGAAACAGAGAAGGGCAAGTTATAATTTCAGCTCAGGTAACTCTTCTTTTTCGAACAGATGTGACGAGATCACTACGATCTGTTTTACGATTCATTCAGTTTTTAACTTTAAATCAGAAAACATTATTTATTTAATTAAGACAAAAGAATTCCATGTTTGATTGTTTTGATATTAAACACAAAAAAAAAATGTTTAAACTAAAATAAATTTGTGACTTGATTGCTAAGAAGATTTTAAATCATAAAAAAGGAAAAAAAATGCAGTTATATTATAAACTTTTTATCAGCATTGTTTTACAATAATTATTTTTAACATAACCTCCATATTTTCTGACGGCTTTAGTTCGGTTTTATTAAATCGTAGTGTACGAGTGGTTATAACAGTCCAATTAAAGTAATAGTTGAAACGAGGTTGGAATTATTCAGAACGAATTTGGCAAACAAAAGAAACGGACGGTCACATAAGTTTACCATAAACTCAAATTACGTTGCACAATAATAAACCTATATTATTCTGTTATAACAAACGTCATTTAGTATAAATAAAGATAATCAAAATATATTTTTATATTAATCTAACTGTGGTGCAAGAATTATAACACTAAAAAGGAACAAAAACGTAAATATGATAAATGCACCGACCATATTCAATTTCATTTTTGTGGAATAAAATAATAAATATGAGCTGTAATAATAACAGGGTGAGGTTAGGAGGAAATTGTGAACATATAGTGGAAGCTCATCAACTTCTTCACCAACTAAATTCACATCTTAAACACTAACAACAATTCCATCAATAATTGATATAAGAAACCTATTTTATCAAGAGTCGTACCTCTCTCTATGGTGCAACCAACAAATAGCTAAATAAGGAAATTCATACACACAAGACAACATTCATCAATCAACGGTACAAAAATAATAAGATAAGTTCCTTTTATTATATTGAATACTGAAATTTTTCTTTGTTTTTTTTTAATATTTATAATAATTACTAAATTACATTCTCTGAGTTCCTTCTGAGAAAGCTAGGCTAGAGCCTTCATGGTATATAAGAGGTTCCCAAGAATGGGTTTGTGTGGGGGCAACACGGCCATCCCGTTTATTTGTATAGAATTTTCTTTTTGAATAATATATTTTGTAATAAAGTCCAAAATCCTACAATATTATTTGACAAATTTTTGGGAGCGTTTTCCAGAACCACGCATGCCAGTCGGAGTTTCGGTGGGTTATTGCTTATCGATTACTACATGTCAGACAAAACAGTCGCCTCACGAAGTATGGAATATGTGGTAATCATCAAATGAAAGGGGCTGGGGCCTGGTGACTAAAATTGCTAAAAGTTAACCTGTGCTTGTAGAAATCCAGAGAAATAAGTTGTTACAAATCTTGGCGAATGACATTTAAACTGAAAGAAGAGACCAAAATATGTATTGTGATGAAGTTAAAGCTTAATCGACTTCCAAGTCTAGCAATGCTAGCATGTTTTGTGGACATTTTCGTTAGTAGAGATTTTGCTAAGGCACTATTTGTTTGTCGATGGTAGTTTTTTGTCTCAATTTTTTTATTCTTAGCAGTTTGCAAACAGACTTAAAAGAAAAGAATTACTTTGGGTAGCCAATACATACATATAAACCTTTCTCCGAAAAAGCTTATTTATACAAAACGTTCAGAAGACTAAATATATCTAAACGTATTCTTCAAATGATTTTCATCGGAATTTGCGTAGGATGCTTACTCTCTTACCTGACAATGTCTGCTTTTTTCATTTTATTATTACATTACCATTACATACATTTTTGGAAAACTATAATAAAATAAATAATTGATAAATTTGAAACTATAATTGAAATAATTAAAAACTATAATTGATATTCGAATATATCGTTTGCTTGATTTTGAATTCAAAATTGTCTAGCTTTCTTTATTCGCCATCGCACCCAAAAATTCCCATGCACATAAGGGGCCCTATTCCCGAACACATTAATGTCATCACAGTATTGTAAATTCACCAATATTGTGAATTTCGTATTATGCGTGGTTATTCAGTTTTTCAAAAAAATAAATCTTTCTTCGTAATCTTTCTTAAATTAAAAAACTTTCTTAAATTAGAAAATATTGTAGGTGTCGTAAAAATCCCCTAAATTTTATTTCGTTATGACGTCACAACATTTTATTGTGCAACTTCATTGTAGGTCTGTAGCATGCTTAACACTTTCGTTAATTTTTTTTGACATATGTATGTTGCACCAAAATAAATGTCATTCAGTTGGTAAAAATGTTCAGTCAAAAAAGAAGTTTAAAGCCATTGAAAAAATACAATTTAATTCTTTTTAAACTCAAATAATTTTTAGTTAAATGGATGAAATAGTGAAATTTGTTTTTCTATTTTGCGTCTAAAATAAAGTCATTTCGATACCCAAATGCGTATCGAAATGGCCTTCATTACGATACGCAAAGTTTTGTCTTTCAAGGTTGGTCACATTGGTCATACAAACGCCAGTGAACATTAAAACGAATAATTATGTAAATAAAATTAATAAGAATATCTAAATTAGTGTTAAATATTTTAATTAATTAAAATGATTAGTAATAATAACAAAATTTCAAATTGACTATTTTTTTAATAAAATACACATATTTTTAAATTTCAAGACAAAAAATGCAAAATAGAAAAAATAGTATAAAAACTGAAACATAAGACGTTTTATCGCACTTATCCTTTAGAAAACTCCCCGATGCGCGGCTCGTTTTCTAAACAGATTGCGTGCGATAAAATCGTCGATTATGAAACTAGTTTCTTAATATACTATTAGGCGCGTTCCATTGAAAATCAAACTTACTCAAATTTGCTTTGATCTACTCTACCTCGAACAAGTTGTGTAGTTGAAAAGCAGTTTATTATTCGATTTTATTCAAATCAGTTATAAAGTTATTTTGGTATTTTTAATATTAAAATGGACCAGTCAATAGGCTTACCACCTTTGAATTTTTCCAAAAGCGTATACATATATATTTTGAAATAAAATAATTAAAAGAATTTTTTTTACTCATATATTTTATTCATTTTATAAGTTAATTGGAAAAAGTGAGACAAGTGCGAATAAAATTCGCTCGTCAAGGGTTCCGTGAATATAAAAGAACACAATATCAAAAATTATTGACAAAAAGTTGTGTTGTATGTCCTTATATTTCCAGACCATAGACGCATAACAAAAAAAATGTTAAATTGTAAAGGTCAATAGTAAAATACAATCAAATTTACATTGATCAAAAATGGCAACAAAAATGTTAATTCAGGTTAAATCTTATCCATAGATGTTTTGGTAACTTAAGAAAGATTCAATTACACCAGCTTGTATAAATGGTTTAAATTTGATTATTTTTTCAGTCAATCAAGTGTCGAAATTAGGGGGGTGGAGAGGCTACATTCTAAAAATATTTTTTTTCCAATAACACAAAAACTATACATTGCAAAATTCTAAAAAAAATTGTAATGTTTCTTATATTATGTACACCCCACTCATTTGGGTCAAAAATGTTTTTTTTTTGCTCTCCCCACACCCATCCCCTAAACACACAGAAATATAATTATTTGAGTCTCCGCTATGATTTTCATTCAAAGTTTACCAATCCTCCTGTCTCTGTGAATTTTTTAAAAATTTTTCTGTCAATCATCGTCGAAACGTAGGGCGCGGAACGATCTGAATTTTGCACTTTCTTGTCCATTATTCAAAAACTGTGCACCCATAATTTTTAAAAAAAATTGCAATAATTTTTAAATTAAATGTTCTTTCAAATGACACCCTACTAGATTGGGTCAAAAAAGGTTTTTTTGGTCTGAATTTTTCACTTTTTTGAATATAACTCAAAAACTGGGCACCGCAAAATTAAAAAAATGGAACGAATTCTAAATTAGGTGTTCTTTCAAATGAGACCCCACTCGCTTGGGTCAAAAAAAGTTTTTTTTTACACTCTCTACCCGGTCCTCTAAGCACACAGAAATATAATTATTTGAGACTTCGCTATAGTTTTCATACAAAATTTACTAAATTTCCTAACTCTGAATTTGTTCAAATTTTTCTGTCAATCAGTGTCGAAACGTATGGAGGGGAACGATCTGAATTTTGCACTTTTTTGACAATAACTCAAAAACTGGGCACCGCAAAATTCTTAAAAAATCTAAATTGCAACGAATTCTAAATTAGGTGCTCTTTCAAATGACGCCATAGTCGCTTGGGTCAAAAAAGGTTTTTATTACCCTCTTTACTTGACCACATTTTAAATAGTGTTTTACCCCTTCTCATTTCAGTGGCGTCATTTCACCAAAATCTTGGGGGGGGGGGCGAGAATTTAAATGACATAAAAAGATTTTTTTCGTAAAACATAACATAACAGGTCGTTCAATAAGTCCGTAGGATAAGTAAGAAAAAAACAACATTTTGACAAAACTCGATTTTTTTATTCAACATAGTTGCCTTCGAGGGCGATACAACGAGTATAGCGATTTTCCAACTTTTCTATACCACTTTTATAGTACGATTTCTCTTTCTCGTCAAAATAGGCCTCAGTTTCAGCGATTACTTCATCATTGGACTTAAATTTCTTTCCAGCAAGCATTCTCTTGAGATCTGAAAACAGGAAAAAGTCGCTGGGGGCTAAATCTGGAGAATATGGTGGGTGGGTAAGCAATTCAAAGCCCAATTCATTCAATTTTGCCATCGTTTTCATCGATCTGTGACACGGTGCATTATCTTGGTGAAACAACACTTTTTTCTTTTGCAAATGTGGCCGTTTCTTTGCGATTTCAGCCTTCAATCGATCCAAAAGTTCACAGTAATACTCGCTGTTGATGGTGGTTCCTTTTTGGAGATAGTCGATGAATATTATTCCGTTCGTATCCCAAAATACAGACGCCATCACCTTACCGGCCGACTGTTGCGTCTTTGCTCGCTTTGGATTCGGTTCGTCGACTGCTGTCCACTCAGCTGACTGTCTTTTGGATTCTGGTGTGTAATTGTGAAGCCATGTCTCATCCATTGTCACATATCTACGATAGAATTCCCTTTTATTGCGGTTTAACAGTGCCAAAGACTCCTCCGAAGCATCGATTTGTTGTTGTTTTTGGTCGACTGTGAGCTCACGCGGCACCCAATTTGCACAGAGCTTTCGCATACCCAAATGTTCATGTAAAATGGTAAAAACACTACCATCTGCTACCTTTACAATGTCAGCTTTTTCGTGCACCTTCAATTTGCGATCGTTCATAACCAATTTGTGGATTTTTTTATGTTTTCTGGAATAACAGCCTCATTTGGGCGTCCACTGCGCTCTGCATCTTTTGTGCTGGTACGACCACATTTAAATTCAGCCATCCACTTCTCTACCATTTGTCTCGATGGAGCAGAGTTTGGATAATGTTTATCAAGCCATTGTTTGGTTTCCACTGTATTTTTTTTCATCAAAAAGCAATGCTTTATTAAAATTCGAAATTCACTTTTTTCCATTTTTTTTCAAAAACAAAAGTTGCTTCACACAAAATGCTATAACTCACGAATAAATAGTCAGATTGCTGTCAAATTTATACACGTATCGTTTGAAGGTTAGTACTAAATAAAAATCATATGGAAAAAATTCTAGTAACGCCATCTATGTGTCATCCTACGGACTTATTGAATGACCTAGTACATATTTTTATACATACATATATTTAAAAGCATTTAAATGCATCGACTTAGAAATAAAAATAAAATGCTTTTGAGCTACATTGGTTACTCTGCTAGTTTGCTGGTGTTGTTTCATCGAAGAGAATGCCGAGAAGCTCTGCAAAATCCCTTCATTTGTTAAAAATAATTTCAAATTTAGTATCATCTCTGCATTGTTTAAGCATCAAGAAAGTAGTTTCAATTAAAGCGCTTGTGCTAGAAATTATTATATCTTTGCTTTGTAACTGTTCAGAGAGTGAATTTGTAAACGACAGCAGATCGTGCAGCATAGAAAAAAAAAGGATGGTTTTTCAATACGATTTTTTAGATCCCGGGCATCTAGGGATTTAAAATTTATGAGTCACATAGTCCCAGGATCCATAAAACACCACGGGATTGCAATCCCTACGTGACTCCTCTTATGTCGAATCGTTTTTTTTGTTTGTTAGTTTGTTTTCCTTTATTTGTCTCAGAGGGAAAGAGTTATGTCTACCCTAAACTGACCAGAGCCAAATCGTTAAAATGTGGGACAAAATGCAAACATTCTTCCAAATACTAACTAATTAGAATTTCTATTGCGAGAAAGTGACTAACTAGATTGTGCATAAATTTACTATTTAATGCTTTCCTTTACTATTTGTTCACTGTTTAATTCAATCGTTAGGAAATGTGCTTGCAGTGGTTCGTAAATTTTCTAAATTCTTTCTAGTGCTGGCATTACCGCCAGCCAGCGAGTTTCACTGTATCCAATAAGTTGGTTATGTTCGACATTACTTTTGCCGCAGAACTCCTTCAACGTCTTCAGTAAAGACAGTAAAATATCCAAATTTTTTTAACCCTGCCATTTAAATCAGCAGCATTTCTTATTGCATTATTTAGAATATGGGCTGCGAATCCAATACCCAATACACTCTGGTTCAAATTCGACTTTAGCTTGTTTTTAAATTTTCACCCCTTGACGTGACACCACTAAAATTGGTGTTCGTGTTATCAGCGCAAATTACAACAAAATAACAACAAAACTTGTTTAAGCTACTGGAGCTAGCGGCTTATAGCAACGCTTTTTTATGTTTATCTGTATCTATATGTCTTTTAATATCATAATGTCCACTGTTAATTTGCAAATTCACTCCGACTGGTAATGCAATAAACTTTTGCGTCGTTATATTTTTATTTTTATATAAAAGGATAGTCCAATTCAATATCGTATGAGAATTTACGTAAACGTTTTCTATCCGTCTTGATTTGCAGGAGAACTTTTTAAATATAATTTTAAAAATTAGTATAAATTTACCTTTTATAGTAGCTTAAAACTTTTGTTACACAAATAAAGACTGCAAAACAATTGAAACAATTTATTTTAATTTTACTAAATAATTAATTTCTTTTCTGTATTCTGTAAGTATAAGAGGTATACAGTATACCTCTCGTTCTATCTTTTGCAAATCTATACCATTTATCAAGTTTTTATGCTGTTTGCTTTGTTTGTTCTTTATTGAGAAAAAGAATTATAAATTAGAAAATAATAATTTTACTTTTGAGCTACCTAGTTTAAGTGTGTTTTAAACAGAGTTTGAAACGCTACCTATAGCACTCCTTTACTTTGTTCTTTCAGAGTGCGTTGCTTAAAAAAAATATAACACTCTCACCTACAGAAGTAAAAATAATAAAATATCATTCTTGCTACTAAATTGAAATAAATATTTTCTTTCAAATACTCAAAACATTTATTTTTGCGTCAAATTTGATGCTTTCCAACGTAAAATGCTTCGAATGATTCGTTCAATTATTCATGTATTGTTAGAAAAATGAATATAATGGATGACGTAGAGTGACTAATTTTCTTCTTTTGCAAATCGAATGAAAGAACAGGAAAATGTAATCTGCTCTTAAGGAGTAAAATCGAGAAACAAAAATTTTACTCTTACGAGTAAGAACGATACTCAAATTATGAAGATTTTAATTTTTGAATATTATTTCAAAGGATTGAAATGAGTGCTCGAATAAAGGAAAATTGTAAACTCTGGTTTAAAAATTTAAATTTTTATGAATTTTTACGCAAAACTGAGTCTTTTTAAGTAAAATATTTTGTATTTTGTTTTTCATAATATACTTTCGATCTCTCGTATATACACCGGGGAGATGTTTCTATAAACAAAGACACCTTTTCGCTGAGGTAGATCTGTTAGACATTAAAAGATATGTAAATTATTGAAGTGAAATAACTGAGTTTAGTATTTCTAAGAAAATTATAGTTAAAACACTATTTTAGTAAAAAAAATATTGCACTGGTTTGTTCTCTCAATATGGTTAAATCAACATATACATAAAATTATACAAACTGCAAGAAAAAACTGTGAAGCCATTGCTTTGACTAAGATATTGCGCAAACTGTACGTAGGTAGATATAAGGTTTTTTGATTATTTCAATAATGCGGGCAAATGTGGTGGAAATATTTGTTTCGTGGGAAGCTTCGTGGGACAGATTTCTCCGTGGGACAACGCAATGAAATGTGTGACATTTTCACGCAGCGTGGGACTTCTGGTCAGTTTACTACCCATAAACGTGCGTAAATTTTTCATTTGATTCAAAATTGTACAATTATTGCAAGCTTCTTTTAAATCTATTAGAAAAACCTACCACAAAAAAATAATAGTTTCTCCCTCCTTGTAACTGTATAAAAAAAATGAACAAAAATGGACGTTTAGGATACGTTTTGGATTTTATTATAACCAACCAAACATATAATTTTTGCTATTTTATGAATTAAAAATTGTAGTCCATATAGCGAAAAGAATTTGTCAGCAAGTTTTCATAACATACTTTGAAAATATTTACATAACTTAAATATTTGTTCGTGTCGTTAGAAAATATTGCTTGTCCATTATAAAACATTCACTATTATAAAATCACTGGAAATAACCCAATAAATTTAAATTACTCCCGTAATTATTTTCATTCATTTTATAAAAATTAGCACAACTATCAAGAAAACTTTTGACATGTTTTAGGATTTTACATTTTAGAATTGTTTTTAATTTATTGTTTTTAAAAAGGTCTTGTAAAGTTTGTACAATATGATATAAATAAAAAACAAGGCCAAACAGTCAGGGTTCTCCAAATAAGTGGGGTATAATTAGGTTGTGTTCTCCTGCATGTACTTACTTTTAAGTTTATAAAAATTACCAATAACAATTGAAATGCGAATGTTAAATACTGCACTATAAACTCTCGAGGAACCCTATACTAATGAAATATTTTGTTTCCTCTGTTGTCAGACACGAATATCTTATAAACAAAACACAATCGTTCTTCTAAAAGCGGTGATGCCGCGCACCTTAAAGTACGAGAGAATTTTGTGAAAATACGCACCCACGGCGTTTTTGGAAGAACGATCGTGTTTTGTTTATGAAACTGATTTCATCAGAAGATTAAAAGCAATACGACCGCCTTTCGTATCGGTGGCGCTCTAGTCCTTGATACAAAGAACGATAACGGTTTGAATATTGCGGTGAACTGTACTTTAGTCGGGCCAAAATAATATGTACAGTAATAATTATATTATCAGATATATTTCAATTAATAGTATGCGGTAAAATTGGTATATTAGTTAAGTAAATCTTCTAAAAATTAGACGAATTAACAAAATAACAGTGCATTGAAATTTTTATAGTGTATAAATCTACCACGATTGGATGATTTTATTGAATCGATGTATTGATAGTATCAGATCCTTGGGGGGGGCCAATGCCCCCCCCAGCCCTACCCAATTGACGCCCCTGTCTCATTTCCACCCCCTTAATAAATCTAATTAGGAGTATGTGACACTTTTATATATTTTTTATTAAAAACTTACTAATCACTCTATCATTCCAAATACATATATCCAAATACATACAACATTCAACACCCAAATACATACAAATCCAGTGCAACTCATCTGTAATTGAAATGCATAAATAATTCTGATTTCACCATATCGGTATGAAGCCTTTTGATTTGTTAGTCCATATATTTCCCATCACGCTAAAAGTGCGTTTAACAAAACAATTAAAATTATTAACTGGTACTGCAAAAACAAATTTGCAAATTTTAAGTCAGTCAGGTGCGTTTCTGTTGATTTTAAAATATTAATTCCACTTTTCTCTGCAATTCATTCCAGTTAATAAGGTAAAAACTTCATTCAAGATACGTATTTCTGAAAATAACTGAATCTCACTATTTATAACCAAAAAAGCGTATATTTTTGAATATTTTCAAAAAACGTACGTATAGCGTATTCACAAATATTTTTGATAAAAAAAAACGTATTATACGCTCCAAAAACGTATAGGTGGCAAGCCTACCAGTCAAATCTAAATATCAGCCCAATTTTGACAATAATAAAATTGTGTGGTTTCTTTTGAAAAATTTTCAAATTTTTGGCGTTCCATTGGTGATCTACTCAAAAGCTACTTTGAGCAGCTATTTTGTTCCAAAGGAACGCATGTATTGTTGTTGTTGATTTAATTCGTTTCGTTTAAAAAAAAAGATGAAAAGTCTGCTAAGGAGATTTTAGTTTGTAAAAGTAAGAATACATTTTTGTATGGATTCTTAGAGATTTTTTTCATAACTATAATTATTGAAAGTTTAAAATTATACTAAATTAATTTTTTTTTAAAGTAGTATTCTTATTCTTCGCCTTCGCACAGTTATTACATTGAACAGTTATTATATTAGTGAATCTGTCATCATTCCTAAGTTGAAAAAAAAATAGTTTTGGGGTTGTATTTCATCGACAGCCTAACCATAGGCGTAACTAGGTAGGGGCCCAGAGGGCCCGGCCCCCCCTAGACGAATTTTGGCCCCCCCCTAGAACAGAAAGTTCATGAAGTATATATAACAGTGAAAAAAATGAAGGGAAAATGAAAATGTATTTCTTTACTAAGGAATTTGCTGTTCAAAATTATTTCAAAACGTACAATTATATTGTTCATGATATTATTCATATCACTGATCTGCATTTAAATTTAATAAGGATGTTTAATATGCACTACCAAAAATATTGTCACAAAAGTATCTATAAAATGGTCGTTTATCTTATCGGTTCACCATAGTAGCGAAGTTTAAAAAAGCAAACATTTTCTTTCCAACATGTGATGTGCCAGATGTCAAAATGTCAAATGAACTCATAATTTCTGGAAAACTACACCTTCCAATTTGTTCAACGAAAAACATCGCAATAAGAATAATATAGACTTTGTTTTAAAAAAATACGGTCTCATTGTTCCATAAGACCTTGTTTTTTTTATCGTAAATTAAGAAAATTTAGTAAAAGGGACAGTTTTGATCTGTTTATCTTATAAGCACATAGGACATAAAACAAAAATTAAAAAAACAGAAAATAGTATATTATGCTACGATCATGTAATGACGGTTATTAATACACGAGCATTAACCGGGATACGAAACGAGCCGTAGGCGAGTTTCGTATGGTATATGCGAGTGTATTAATAACCATTATATGCAAGTGGCATACGCTATTTTTTCTACACCCGGTAAATAACGAGGAACGAAAATTTCAATTTTCAAATTTCAAATTTCAAAGTTCAATTTTTTTCCCATACGAAAATTTCAACAAACGTCAAATGCATAGTATGTTTGATTGAAAAACTATGGGTTTCTTTCTATTGATTAAAAATCTGTATCGTAATAAAATCTGTATCGAAATGAATATCATTATAAAACGGATTTTGATCATATAAGTGTATTTTTAAAGTACGGGTGTAGAAAAAATCCTTTTCAAAACTGTAATTTTGCTTTTTTCAAAGGCCTGTATTTTTAACCATGGGGCTGATATACAACTCATTTTGGTTTTATTCGCTTCAGTGAGTGATTCTATATCAAAAAAAATCTTGGCGCCTAAGTAGAAGTAATATCCCCGTTTGTTTGTATGACCATTAGCGAATTGACGACGGAATTCGAAGTCTGATGGATTTATTTTTGGAATTATCTGAATTTCGTATGGCTGAAAATGAAGACCGTTGTGCACAGTACTGCATTAAATGGTTGTGGGAGAGCATGATTACTGTAAACAATGAATTGTTATTTTTGAACTATTTTTTATTTTTATTTTTTTAATAGTTTTAGACACTAGGAATGTAAAGTTTAATTTAGAAACTAGGAATGTTGATTTTGTATAATTTTTGTTTGTTTGAAAGTTACTAATTGAGGATTTATAAAAATATCATACTGATATAACAATTTATAATTTTATGTGATTTTTTTCAATTTTAATTTGTCAAACATGTCGATTTTAAGAAGAACATTTTTTTCTTTTAGTTTTATAATTTAAATATTTATTATTTACACAAATATATATCTAAATATAAACATAAATAACTGCAAACAACATAGCATAAATAACTGCATTCGAATCGGTAGATGTAGTAGCAACGACGTCAAAAGTGACACTAACCACCGGCAATTTCGCCGTTCATATTAGATAGGTGCCGGGTCACAGTGGCGTTAAATTCAACTATATAGCAGACGGATTTTCTAGGCAAACGACTGAACTCGATCTTCTACAAGAAATGGAAGCTCTAAGCGAGTCGTTTGCTCCTCTCAAACAACTAACTTATGACAAGGTTAAATGCGTAATCTATAGGTCGGTGGTCAAACACCATTAGCTGCAAGATAAGCAGGTAAATCTTTCCTAGACTAGACCTACAGCGTTCCAAAAAACTTATAACCTTGAGTAGGCAGAAAACTAGTTAATTGTTAAAGTCATCACTGGTTGCAAAGCACCCAAGTGTTAATTTGCAGGAGCTGTAAGGAGGAGGATCAGGTGGAACCAGCGTTTCATCTACTTTGCATATGTCCAGCATTCGCCCATTATACGGCAAACTCATTTTGGAACGCACACATTTAAAACTCTCACCGACCTGGATAATTTTAAAATCACGGAAATACTTAGCTTCATTAGAAGCTCCAAATGGGTCGAGTTGGGCAACGAGATTCTTTGGTATCACAACCGACGTATTTTGGTCTATGTATGTCGTCCTGATATTGTGTTTTGGTGACAGTCACTGCAACCTAACCTAACACAAATAATTTAGCAAAAAAATATATATGACCGTAAATTTGAAAATTAACCTCAAATTGACACACCGACCACACAATTGACACACGTTATGTATTAAAAGAAAGAAATAAAAATGGAAACTTTATTAATTATTTTACTCAGCAATACTATTGGGGCCAGGCCCACCCTAGAACAATTTCCTAGTTACGCCAATGAGCCTAACTAACATACTTTATAAATACAAGCAGTGATAACCGATAACCGATAACAACTTAATCACCATCAACAATACTCTTTTTATTATCACTATTCAGCAATTGCCTGTACATGTGGCACAATGATTGATTTATATTATTATATGATTGTTATTCAACAATCACATGCACCTTTGGCGCAACGATTGATTTGTATTTTTTGTTTAATAAAATGTGTTGTGTAGTACGAATTACAATATGTGTCGCAACAACACATAAAACCCTTTTAAGACCAAGGTCCCAACAACATGCGTTCTAAGGTGTTGATGGACGCAAATATGTTTTTTTTTTTTATTACTTTTATGGAAAGGATAACTTAACAATAAATCTTATCACATGTATTGATTCCTTCATGCTGTATTATTATTGTTTATTCAGAAATCGACTGTAAATTTAGCGCAACGGTTGATTTTTATTATTATATTATTCTTATTCAACAAACGCCTGTACATTTGCCACAACGATTGATTTATAATATTATTATTATTCAACAGTCGCACTGAAAAAAAATTGAAGTTTATGACAACCTCATCTCGAAGTTGGCAGTTGATTATTCATGCAAAGAAAAATGATTTGCAAACAATTTCTCTGTGATTGGGACAACTACACGATAACATTTTCCTAACAACAGAATGAGGTTTATTTAAAATATAAAGTGTTCCAATATAACAGTAATTGAATAAAAATAATAACTATTTCCTAAAATAATTAATCTATTTCATGAATTTTTCATTTTAAAGTTTAAGTATTTGAGATTAACTGAACTATATTTTATTTTCACATAAATATTTCGTGTGATTGTCTCAACTTCATCGATTTATAATTGTAGAGTTGTTGAAGCAATTTCGTAGTTTGATTCGCCATATGTGACCGCACGGTGAGGTTGAGACAATTGCATTTCGATTGGAAATAGGACATGTTTTTTTCAGTGCGCCTATAACGTTGGCGCAACGATTGATTTGTATTACTGTATTATTATTCTTATTCAATAAGCCCCTGTATCTCTAGCGCAATGATTGATATGTATCATTGTACAATTTTAATTGTTCAGCAATCGTCTGTACCTTTTGCAAAACGATTGATTTATACTACTATATTATTCTTATTTAACAATTGCTTGTACTTTTGTCGCAATGACTGATTATTATATTGTTATTATTCAACAAATCGCCTGGTTAGGTAAGTGCAACGCTTTTTGCAACAATTTTTTTTATCAAATTTAGATTAAAGTTCCTTAGATTATGGTTTGCTGATATGGATGAAGTATGATGGTTTTGGATCAGTTACAAATAATGAAGTGGATGAAACATTTTAAATTTAATAATTATATTTTATGTGGTGGGGGTGATGGTCTAGGTTCCTCTGGCTTTCGTAGTCGAAAGAGTCCCTATTCTTTGCTCATTTGAGTCCGTCTTCTTCTAAAACTTTTGCATGCAATTAAGTAATTATAATTTCAGGCAGGCCATCCCTGGTAAACTGCTTTCACTATGCAAAATGACAGTACAGACTCTCAATGATGTGTACGAGTATAGAGAACGAAATATCAAAGTTTTTTAAAGTTGACTCCGGTTTCAGACAAGGTGATGCTATCTCTCCTATACTTTTTAATCTAGCCTTGGAATATGTGTGCCGTCAAAAGACAACTACCGACTAACAACAATATCTTGTCAATAAACTCAGTACAGATGATCGCATACGCTGATGATGTTGTCATCCTCGGCCGAAGTGAAGCTGTTATGAGTGGGACTTTCAAGTCGCTTGAGAGTGGTGCTAGAATTTTTCTACAAATTAACTACAAATTAACTACAATAAAATAAACATATGAATGTTTCAAGAGAGGCTGAGAAGAAAGATTTGATGTGCGGCGATGAACAAATTGAGGGAGTTGAATCTTTTAAATATTTGCGATGAATGCTTGACTCAAACAACAGCATACTTACAGATATAAAAGCTTGAATCGCAGCAGGCAATAGAACTTTCTACTTAATTAAACCTCTCCTTGGGTCACCGTATGTATCAACTAACACCAAGCTCAATTTATACACGACATTGATTAGACCGGTTGTGTGTGATGTATGGGTCACAAACGTGAACCCTTACACAAAATGACGAATTGCATTTATCTGTATTTGAGCGTAAGATTTAGAACATATATAATTAATCAACATTTAGGCAAACTCGTTGCTATGAATTAAGTAATGGAAGATTCTATTATAAAAACTATAAATTCTATGAAAAAAAGTAGCCTATGACATTCCTGGCATTCCTTTCTTTATGTATGTCAAGTTTCATCTAAATCAATTCAGCCGTTTCGGAGCTTATCCCGAACAGACAGACAGACAGACAGACATCGAATTTTATTTATATAGATAAATTCGGTCAGTAAATAACGACAGTAAATTTTTTTTTAACTTCATTATTAAATTCATTAACAACAAATTATAAATTATTCGTTAATAAATTATGTAAAAATAATAAATTTCAAAAACATGAAATCATTATCTAAATCTAAGTCATAACTCATAATGACTCAATCAATCATACAAATATCTACAAATCTTGCTTATTAAACAACGACACAGGACAAAAACTAACCAAAATAAAGAAAAACAAACAAAAATATGAATAAAGGATAGTTAGAAAAAACACTAGAATTTATTCCCCTTTTCTTTTGAGTGAAATAAAATAAAATAAAATCTACCACGCACAAAATAGAATATTCTTCAACGATGCCGAAAACAACATATTTTGAATCGAGAGGACCAGCCGAGGCGATACCTGAGGTTGGTAATGGTCGCGAAATTCAAAATACGATTTTCGGCGAGTAGAAGACTGTACTTTTTCTACTACTTTTTATAAATTTATTATTAATTATTAAACATTTTAATTTATAATTACATACAATTCAAATTTTAAAACATACACTGTTACAAATTAAAGTTTTCAAATGTAATTTCTGCTATTAAAAAATAGATGACTCAATATGAACAATTTATTCAATTTCTTTGTCATAAACAAAACCGTCTTTAGTTACAAGCCAGATTTTTCGTACAAACAAATCGTGAACTTTATACATTTATAAATTTATACATTATACCTTTATGTATTACCTTTGTGCATTATACGTTATTCATGTTGTTATATTTTTATTCTTTTTATACTACAATATCCTATATTTTTATTCTATTTACTCTATAAAGTGCTTAAAATCATTAAATAACACATCTCTGAAGGTTCATTGCTTTTTTCATTTCGCGTCTAGTTTCTAAGGACGGTTTTGTCATAATCCAAATTAAATTTAAAAATTTTATTATTATTTCTATAAAATAAAAACATCAGTTTTGATTTAGTTTTTGTATGGGGATGACGTTACGTAAATTCTTGATATATTTTAAAACAATCTAAATTATTTAACGTAAAAGTGAAATCGTGCAAAAATCTCGATGGACAGTGACATCAGACCAACGAGTTAGTTGCTTTACAATTTCAATTTAAATAGTACATTTTTCAACAGGTGAAAACGTCTCTTTTTGCGTGACTGGACGGTTTGTCCACGAGGCGCGACAGCGTCGATTGGAATAAGTTCAGGAACGCAAAAAGGTTTTTACCACGCGTAGAAAACGCTATTTTTTCTACGCTTTCTAAATATAAATGATAATATTCACAAATTCTTCTACTAAAAACTTACAAGACGACATAGCCAATTTTGACAGTGGAAATCAAAATAGCAATATTGTAATTGTATATCATTTTTAACAGTGTAAAATATTGTTTTTATTGTATGCCAGTGTTCGCCTCCAGATGGAAGACAATATCAAATCGATCGAACATATAAATTTCAATTTGCAAACACAAAACTTTAAAAACTAAATTTTCAGTTTTGTTTTAAATAAAATTAATTTGATTTAATATTATTACTTATTTAAATAAAACTTACTTTTTGAAATTTATAAATAAACTAGCGGGACCCGGCGTGCTTTGCTACGCCTATAAATAAAGTTTGTGTGTATACATTTTGTTGACGTAGCAATAATTTCAAAGAGTAGTAATGAGAAATGGTTTTCTATTTTTTTTTTTTAATATGAATGTAAAAGGATCAGCACTCTAGTTGATCAGTAAAATATAAAAAATACTATTATATATAAAACAAAGAATATATAAAAAATACGCGATTATATAAGTTTTCAGGTGTGTAATCTATTTAGAACATTATACGGAAAAAAATCGATTCACAAATTTTCACAGTGCTCATGCGGTTTAATATACGCTTTCTTTACCGGTAGGTTACTAAAAACGTTGCAAAAAATTTTGATCGGTATATGATTTTATGGTCAGCAAGTGCAGTAAGAATAGCGACAATACATTCGATGAAGGTATAGAAGAAGTGATGCAAAAAAGGAATAAAAGAAGTGATGCAAAAAAAATCAAAATTATTTGGAAGTTTTTGTATATGAATTCATAGGATTTGAATTCATAGGATGAGAAATATTTCTATTTAGTCAACATTTTAAGTCATTTTAAAGTCATTATTATTGAATGTTGCAAATCAATGCGAAACTAATATCTTACACATGGTCAATATATTGGCATAAATGTTCCATATATGGACAACATTAATGGTATATTAATTTTTAAGCAAATTTGTGAGTAATTATTGCTCAAAGTAATTATTAAAAGTATTATTCCCGATAATAAGTAATTACTGTCGGGATTGAACTCACGCTCATCAGAGACATCATAGTTCAAAGCCATCTTACAGACTCAGCCACAGTGGATGAAACAACAACGAAACATATTTCAATTTTCATGTTCAGATAATTTCTAAATTGAAACTTCATTATCGCATATTTATTTAAATTGAATTCTTCATCTGTGATTATACAATTGTAAATTGTATTTGTTCCCGACACGAAACACACAAAAACTGTTTTAAAGAAGTTTTTCTGAGCGAAAATAAAAAATGCTTTAAAATTGCAAAACTCATGTGAATTAAAATAATTACTTTAGCTTAATCACTCTAAAAATCTCTAAAAACTATTTATTTTACACCAAATAGTGTAAACCTTTTGTTTATTTTACATTATAACCCGTCGCATATTGTCGGTATCTCATAAGAAAGAAAATTCTAGAAAACTCGTCTTGAGTTGTTGATGGTCATTGCAAAAGCGAGTCGCATTGGAAACTAAACGTTTGAATTCAAATGCAATATCTGTTGCGATCATTGAAATACGTAGCAACAGTACATCTTCCACTTTGAATTTTCCATTCAAAATTGTAGCTTCAACGACATTGTTCATCATCTTTTTCACCTAAAATTTCCAAAAAAATTTGCTATTTCAAAATATTTGACATATTATTTTAATAAAATATTATACATTCATTTTTCTATTTCATAAAATTATATTCAACGAAAAAAAACATTGATCAAAGCAAGCTACGCGCATAAACCGATATTTAAAAAAAAAAACAATTAAAATAGTTATCACCAATCACCAATCAAAAAATAATACACGACAATTGGAAAAAGCAAGCGTTGTGTATTTGGAAAACTTTAACATTAAAACCAATTTTTTAAATACAAATATGGCACCATCTATTGGCTAACCCAAATTTATGAGGCGTATATCACACTATCTATATATTGGTCAATAAAAAAAATTTAACATGAAATTGGAGAGTTAACGTTAACTTTAACTTAACCGTAACTTAAGACTCTATACAAAATTTTGATTTAAGGTTGGTAAGAAATTAGGTATTCTTTGACGTTTGATTTGATATTAATTTTGGTTTTGTAATCAATTTTATAAATCAATCAATGCTTTAAAAGTAACAAACTGATTTCACAATCAAAATTTAAAATAATAAATTTCGAAATAAACATTTGATACAAAATTTAAAAATAAAAAAATTTATTTTCATATTAATTTCATGCTAATATTTGGCTTTAATTAAAGTCGCTCTTTTTATGTCTTTTGCATTTTTTAATAAATAAAATTTTATTTTTATGGACACTTGCAATTAAATATTAGTTTTCTTCAGTTTTTATACTAAACGTCAAAAAATCCTTAAGATAGAATGAAATGAACTTTACGTTAAGTTAACGTTAAGTTTACGTACCGACTATAAATGTTCTAGTGCATTTTCATACATTTGTACTTTACATTAAGTTAAAGTTACCGACTATAAATCAAGCATAAAGGTTGTAAAATAAACTTTGCTAGTTTTTCATCCAGTTTTGATGACAATTTTTTTTACCTCTAATCGTTCTATTTTAATTAGCAATACGTATAAGAGTATTTTTCAATTTGATAATGATTTTTGTAAATTAACATTGAAGACCAATGAAAAATTTAAAAAAATAAAAAAATAAATTTAAATTATTGTTTTCTTTATTTTTACTCTTATTTTTATTCAAACTTTATAAAAACCAATACCCTAATTTTTTACAGATTTCGATACTTTATACACTACTATAATTAATATATAACCTCCACAAAATTGTTAATAATCTTTGGTAACGTATTTGACATAGCATAATATGCTTTTCGTTTATTATCAAATATAAAACAAAACCTTTTTACTAAAACAAATTTGATAGTCTAATAATGGCCTTATACGAAGTTAAGCGCTATACACCTGAGCGAAACTATAAAAAAAAGCGAACTATGTTTTTAAAAAATAATGTATATAACGTAATTATAGAAAAAAACATTACCGAAACAAAATATTTAAAAAAGAAAAGAAAAACGGAAACATTACATTTTTTTGAAAAAGCTTTATTCGCTTTAAAACATTACTTTTTTAAAAACATAGTTCGCATATTTCGCATAGTTTAGCTCAGGTGTATAGCACGCCTGAAGTTTACTATCAATTGAATAAATTGATTTACGCTGCCATCTGAAAGTTGGCATATGAACAATCCATATTTAACATTTAATATACAATTAAAAAATATTTAGGCATTTAATCAAGATAATAACTATCCTATCTCTCAAGCTGATCATACACACATTGTACAAAATTTCACTAAGATTGGTTACGTTGTTACGGAGTTCATCGCGGACAAACATCGTGACACGTGATTTTTATATATATATGATTATTCTTAAGTCGCTCAAACATGAAAATTGCTAAAATTTACCATACAAACTTGTATGAAAAATTTAACCTATTTTCGTATTTCCTTTACGGACAGAAGAAAATAAAGTATTTTATATATTATGCTCAATATTGTCAGTAATTGTCAGTAATAGATCATAAAGAAACTTAAATTATTTAATTGTAGTATAATGAGAAATTTCATAGATAATTTTTAAAATTATGCAAGTTGTGTTTTGAAATGAAATCCCATATAAATTTTATTGAATTTATTCTCTTTTCCTCCTTTTGCAGCGCCAAAAGAAATTTAAATTATTTAATTGTAGCAAAATGAGAAATTTCATAGATAATTTTTAAAATTATTCAAGTTGTGTTTTGTATGAAATCCCATATAAATTTTATTGAATTTCGTTTCTTTTCCCCCTTTTGCAGTGCCATTGCAGCAAATACCGGAACAAAATAATCGCTCAATAACATATGATAGTCTATATGGGCCCTACATGGATGATTAAAAAGTCGATAAAGCAGGTTTGACAGTAAATTAATTAATTTACGCCGCCATCTGAAAGTTTGCTTATGAACTATCCATATTTAACATTTAATTCGTAATTAAAAAATATTTAGGCGTTCAATCAAAATAAAAACTATCCTATCTCTCAAGTTGGACCATTATACACACACTGAACACAATTTTATTAAGATTGTTTACGTTGTTGCGAAGTTTATCGCGGACAAACATCGTGACATGTGATTTTTATATATATAAGATATAAATAACTTCACGGATTGATTATATAAATAACGTGACCTGACAAGGAAACGAACCAATTTTAAATAGGATCTTTATAAAAATATTGCCAGCTAATAGAAATTGAGTAGTCAATATTTATTAGTGTGCAATAAGTTTTATATTGTGTTCCGGTGTTCGTCTACAGGTGGTGGAAAACCAAATATTTAAAATAATATTTAAAAAAATATTTATAACGTTACACATTTTATTACAATTAGACAATTTGATGAAGTATTGATGAGTATATTTTGCATAATGTACAACATATTCTTATTTACCATGTAAAAAATACATGCAAAAATATATGGAAATAGTTATATACTTTGTACTACAAAAACCATCGTGAAATGTACATACTATAAATTTTTATACGATCAATCACAAATGGCTGGAAATAATAATATGTATTAAGAAATTAATGAAATAGCAGCTTTTATTTTTTTTTAGTCTATTTACAGAAAATGAAACTATGGAAAGATAATAATGAAAAACAAACTATCTGTCATATAAATAATTAATTTTCTTATTAATATCGAAATGATATAAATAACAAATTTGAACGAAATGGCTGAAAGACTACATTATCGAAAAATTTAAATGCCGTAAATGGAATTTTTATGAATATAAAGGAATAATTTTTATTTGGAAGGGTTTTTGTGAACAATTAAGCTTGTACATATTGTAAATCACTTGAATTTTGCAATTCGAAATAACTTTTCATTTTCTCTAAAATTCCTTTAGAAAAATTTTTTGTGTTTCGTGCCAGGATTCGAACTCACATTCATCAGAGACGCATGTTCAAATCCCGCGTGTCTCACACAACTGAGCCACAGCGGCGATGACGTACCATATTTTAATTTGCATGTTCAGATAATTTCTAAATTGAAACTTCATCATTTTTCATATTTACTTAAGTTGAATCTTTTATCTATGATTACATATTGGAAATTGCATTTCTTTGGGATTTTTTGTATTAAATTTCTAAATATTACGATGTATGAATTCATAGGATGAGAGAATATTTCGTCAACACTTAAGTCAACATTCTAATCAACATCCTAAGTCACGAGTGTAAAGTCATTATGGCACGAAAGACAAATATTTTTCTAAAAGAATTTTAGAAAAAATGAAAAGTTATTTCGAATTGCAAAATTCAAGTGATTTCCAATACGTACTTAAGCTTAATTGTTCACAAAAAACCCTTCCAAATTAAAAATTCCCCTGAAGTTGTTTATATTTCCTAACCAAAAATATAGCAATGAATTGACCATGCGTCAGGTATTAAGTCGCATTGATTGGCAACAATATCTAAGAAATATCTAGAAGTAATATCTATTAGTAATATCTAGAAATTTAATACAAAAAATCCCAAAGAAATAAATTTTATGTTCTATAAAAAAAAATAAACAAAAACAACAAAAAATAAATAAAAGGTCCGCGTTGAACCCCGAACCTTTCTCACAACCCTCTACATCGACAATGACAACGAAATTTTGTACTGAGTTTTTTAAACATCATTTTATTAAATCGGTTTAAATTATTAAATTTTTAAAAATGTATATTATAACACAAACTGTTTTATCCCAATAATATCAAATGTTTGCATCCTACATTGTTTTTAAAAATTGTTAAAAATCTATATTTTTCTATGCTGTTATGTTCGCTGTTCTATAGAACAATTTTCTGGGTCTGACTCCTGCTATAATAGTGCTACAAAGGGGAGTAAAGAAAAGCTTTTGCTTACATACAATAGCACAAGCCTACATACAAAACCCAACTATAATCATTTAAAATATTCTCTCTGAAATTTCTCATGTTTTTGCTTTAAACGATTTAAGTTTGTTTGTGAAGTATATTAATTACTATAAATCAAATATAATATAAAGCATCAAATATAATATAAAGCCTATATAGGTTCAAAAGCAAAATTAAAACGTATTACATATATTGTAACTAATTGAATTGAAAAAAAAACAGATTGAATAAAAACAACAACAAAAACTATAAATAACTTTTTAAAAAATCCCCCCTCTAAATTTTATTAAAACAATAACAAAAAACAATCATTTTAATGTTATTTAAAAAAAATGAAAAAAAAAAAACAATAAAAAATGTACTGCGTCATCAGCGTTACGACCGTATAGAGGGATAGACTCACGGCTATTATATTAAGGTAATATTGTAGTAATTAATATGTGAAATTTTATAGAAAATTTAGTTAGCCTTAGTTTTATTTTAATTTAAACCAATGAAATTCTCTAAAATGTAATGACATCATTCAATTTCACAACTGGGATATTAAAAATTATCAGTCTAATTTTGACATAATTAACTGATATAGAACAGTATCAACTGATACTGAAAGTAGGCCAACGTATAATTCATAAAAAGTATATAAATAAATGAAAAATGGCAAACAATTTCTAAACGTATTCCCCTCGCTCGTTGATAAATTCTCATAATTTTTTGAAAAACTCCTCAAGCAAGTGGTATTGATAAAAGCAAGTGGTATTGATATACTTGCTTTCGAAAATTATTTCGAATTAATTATCACCGCCCTTGGGAAATTACAACTGATAATTTTTAAAATGATTATTTTTAAATATTTGGTTTTAAACACCACCTGCAGGTGACCACTAAAACTTATTTATTTTCGCTCACTAGTGAGAAAAAAATTTTCAGTCACTAGTTAGAAAAAGTTTCACTTTCACATAGATTTTACTCTATATTATAATGGCATTTTTGTAGCTTGAAGTAGAAAAAATCTCTTTTTTCTACTTCAACCTACGAAAATGTCATTTTAATATATAGTAAAACCTATGTGAAAGGGAAACTTTTTCTAAGTAGTGACTGAAAATGTTTTCAGTCACTAGGACTAAAAGTAAATAAGTTTCGGTGGTCACCTACAGGTGGTGGTTATTTAAAGGATTGAATATTTGAGACTGAATTTGATTTACTGTTTCTGTTGTTGTTTCGGTTGCTGTGTTTATTTCTGTCCATATCGCAATATTTTGAAGGGATTGAATATTTTGAATATTTTGATCGATTCGAATCGAATCTAATCATTATAGCAATTGTGTGTAATTAATTAATAAAACTAATAATGAGTGTGTTTTTTTTCTATATCGGAGAAATCGGAGCGATAAAATAAAATTTGTATCAGATATATCGTATAATTTTTCCTGCGATAATTTACTGTCAGATATGAAATATATTCTCTGAGTTCTTTCCGCCAAAAACAAATAAAAAAAAAATTTATTAAATAAATAAATAAATTTTATTAAAAAATTTATTTTTATTTGTTTTTAAATAAAACTTTACCTACAATTTTTTAAATTTATACTTTAAACGATGACTTCCAGTCGGTAAAAAAAATATCTGTAATATCTGTAAAAGTTTTTGGAGAAAATATATGAACTATTTTCATTATTCATATTGTCAAATTCATCTACTAAAAACTTACAAAACGACATATCTAAATTTGACTGTGTAAAAAATAACCAAGATTATATTTATATATAGCATTTTTACCAGTGTAAAATAATGTTATTATTGTGTTTGCCTACAGATGGAATAATAACAGGCGAACACAATAATAACATTATTTTACGCTGGTCAAAATGCTATATATAAATACAATCTTGTTTATTTTTTACACAGTCAAATTTAGATATGACGTTTTGTAAGTTTTTAGTAGATGAATTTATAAATATTATCATTTTATGTAAATGTTATGTAAATATTATCAGAAAAAATAGCGTTTTCTACGCGTGGTAAAAACGTTTTTGCGTTCCTGAACTTCAGGTAACTTTCGTTCCTGAAACAAACCGTTCAGTCACGCAAAAAGAGACGTTTTCACCACTTGTATAAAAATCTACTATTTTTGTTTCCAATCCATTTTCATATCCGCATCTAAAACTTTTGCAAATCCAATATGTCCGAATTATAATAAAACACTAAAACACAGTTTTAGCATTCCATTACATTCAAACAAATTTTTATTACACCCACGTAAAACACCATTCTCTAAAATTTGATAAATTTATTAAATTTCCCGAAAAAACCAAAGTAATTTGATATAAGTTGAATGAAAAAAAATCCATCAAATATAATCTGATTTTATTTTCCATTAATAATTTTATCACAAAATCAATTTCACCCCCTAATTTTATACAGTTGCTGTATGCGTAACATAATTTAAGTGTGATTGAATTTTAAGAGAATTTGTCTTTCTCAAAATATCAACAACTGTATCAAGCCGCTAGGTTATAAAATATTTCTTAGCTAAAATTTCAAAATTGTTCTTTGTTAAAAGTCACATGTTGTTAAAATAAATTCACCCCTTAAATTATCACAGTGAAAATATTTTGTTTACTATCCCAAACACCATAGCAAGCCCTTGTCAAAAAAAATTCCGCATTAGCAAGAATAATGCAAAATCATGTAAATTTAATCACAATCCATAAAACATAAGAAAAATCCATTTAGCTAAGCCCTTATAAACGAGTATTATCACATACAAATGCCATCATTCTCAACAAAAATTCCATCAAATTCTCAATTTAAAACAAAACCAAATTAAATCACATTTTTTTTTTTAAACTTTAAATCTCATTTTTCATTTCCTGCGGCCTCGAAAGTGTGCAGATAAAAAATTACATAATTTTTGTTGTTTTATTTCAGGATATCATTTTTCCTACACGTTTTTCTCTGTTTTTAAATTCAAGCATTCCATTTATTAAAATGTACCACAACACCCTTTGGGATGAAATAATATGAAATATTCCAATTCAATTATCACTTTCACTGAACCAAACTTAAATGCTTTTAATTTTTGCTGTAAGTTTAAATGTCATGTAAAATGGAGAAGGAGACCAATACGAGCATAGGGATTGCTGTTGAATTAAATAAGATGAAAATCAATCAGGAAATAAAAATTGGATTTTTTTTGTAACTCACTCAAGAAAAACATGTTGATCAATGATCTTTGTAATGCAATTTGGTCTTAATTCGTATTTTTAATCAAATCTTAAAACATACATTATCATTGAGTTAATTTTGTTTAGATCAACGGATAACTGGACTGAGTGCCTTCCACTGCACTTTTGGAATAAATAATTGTCTATTTCTCAGACAAACTTGTTATTTTTCAAAATTGTTATTTGGCCCATATATAATCTTGGTTACAGAATATCCCAAAATGGAACGTCCACGTTCTGTTTTCCTTCCACGTGGCTGAATGAGTTTCTAAAAGTCAATTCATATGGTTCCTTGAAGATATTTGGAAGGTAGCAAGTAGTCATTAGTTTTGGTTGAGGAAGTGTAGTATCTTGTACGAATTATAGACTGGCGTAAAACGTACTTATCTACTGTTAACAGGACTATTTGTGGGCTTAGTGATGTAAAACTTTCAAAATAAATTTGGTTGGTGGTCTAAATTTAGGCCTCTTTCATATTTGATTTATAATATGTGGCTACTACTGCATTCACAGCGACATAGCAAATTAGTAGATAGTATATTATAATTTGCATCTTGGCATATTTAATATGAATCGTAATTTGAATCGTAAGTATTTGAATCGTTTGTAATGGTAGTAAGCCTAGATATCAAATTAGTTGCAAGATTTTAAAATAAAAAGTCTACTACTAATCTACTAATTTGTTATGTCGCTGTGAATGCGGTATAATCAAAGCGATGCGGTAGATCGCTGTTCGTGAAAAAAAATAGCGATTACCACTTTTGCTTTATTTACGCTGAACCTAGTAGACATAACCTCAAAAAAATGATTTGATCTAATGTTGTTTAACATATATGAACTTATGACGAGTTTTGTAACATAAAGTCACCTTTAAATTTTAATTTGAATTAGATTTTGTACAATAAACGTTATACAAAATTAATTAAAACATAAAATTTCGAATACGATTTTTGAAAAATGAAATTTCAACAAGATTATTCAGACGAAAATTTATCATTCTAGTGACTTTTTGATTCAAGCCATCTATTGTAAGTTTAAAATGTAAATAAATGTAAATAGCTAAGACACTTTTTTTAAACATAAAAACATTATAATTTAATCTTTTGTAAATATGTATCATTTTATTAAAAATTACTTAAAATTACAATAAATAAAATATTCCTCATTAAAACTAAATTATTTTATTTATATCCGTGAAATATAAAATTTTTTTTTTTTTTTTTTTTTTTTTTTTTTTTTTTTTTTCCTTTATCTCCATTTAGGAGCATAGGGCGTCTACTAGACTGGACCATCTAACTCTGTTGGGGGCAATCGCTTTCAGTTCACCCCATGTCTTGCCAATTTGTTTTGCTTCAGCTAGCACCGTTTTCTTCCATGTCATGGGTGGTCTTCCAACTCTCCTTTTACCTTGTGGATTCCACTCTAGGGACATCCTTGTTATATCTTCGACTGATTTTCTCAGTGTATGTCCTATCCATCTCCATTTTCTTTGTTTTATCTCGGTCTCAATGTCTAGCTGCTCTGTCTGCCGTAGAAGTTCCTGGTTACTGATGGTGTTTGGCCAGAAGCATTTGATCAGTCTTCTCAGGCATTTGTTCACAAACACCTGTAGTTTATTTGTGATCTTTCTTGTTTGTTTCCACGTTTCACACCCATACAGCAGCACTGACTTGACACATGCATTGAACATTCGTAGCTTTGTCTTTCTTGACAGGACGGATGCATTCCAGATCTTGTGAAGCATATTGAACGTATTTCTGGCTTTGTTAATACGCTGACTGATATCTTCTTCAGTCCCGCCTGTTTTTGCTACAGTACAACCAAGGTACACAAACTTGTCAACTTCGTCCACTTGTGTATTATTGATGGTAATTGGTGTTATCGTTTTGGTGTTCAATCTCATAGCCTTTGTTTTTCTGATATTAATGTTGAGACCGACTTCATGTGCAAGGGTTGATAGCTTTTGTATTTTCTGCTGCATGTCCGTATGTGTGTGTGTAAGTAGACAGATGTCATCTGCGTAGTCTAGATCATTGAGCCGTCTTGTTGTATTCCATTGGATTCCATTTGGACTTGCATCATCGAGCTTTCTCATGATACTATCTAGTACTATTAGGAATAGTAGCGGGGATAGTACACAGCCTTGTCTCACTCCTCGGTGGTTGTAGTATTCATCACTTTGCTGTCCTTTGTATTGTATTCTGTTTGCAGCATCCCGGTACATTTCTTTGATTAGATCAACTATTTTCTTCGGGATGCCCATTTCACAAAGTGTCTTCCATATCGCGCTCCTGTTGATTGAGTCGAAGGCGCGTTCGAAGTCCACGAAGAGGAGATACAATGGTGAATTCCATTCATTTGATTGCTCAATGATGATACGGATTGTGTTGATATGATCGGTACAGCTTCTTCCTGGTCTAAAGCCGGCTTGTTCATTTCTTAGTTTCATGTTAATTGATGGAGATATTCTTTCGAGAATGATCATTGCTAATATTTTCATTATTGTGTTGAGCAGAGATATACCTCTCCAATTTTTGCATTCTCTTAGATCACCTTTCTTTGGGATTGTTATGGTTAAACCTTCTTTCCATTTGGTTGGTATTTTACCTTCGTTCCATACATCAGCTAATAGTGGTGTTAGAGCTTCTGCTGTTGTGTTTACATCTGCTTTGAGTAATTCTGCTGATATATTATCTGTACCAGCAGATTTGTTGTTCTTGAGTTTCTGTATGGCATCTCTAACTTCCCGTTCCGTTGGTGGATGGGTGCTGATAGTTTCGTTATAGTTGTCATCCGGAGACTGCAAGTTATTTTCTTGTTGGTGGCAGTTGTCTTCGAAGTATTCTTTCCATCTATTTAGCTGTTGTTCATGTGTTGTGAGGGTTTGACCAGATTCATCTTTTATTGGTGGAGTGTTTGTATATTTGTTGGTGACCTTTCTCACGCATTTGTGTAGTGTGCGCATATTTCTATTAGCTGCTGCTGTTTCCGCAGTCTTGAGAATGCTTTCTGTATATCTTCTGCGATCATTCCTTGCCATCTTTTTAACTTGTTTTGCTGTACTTTCATATTTGTTGCGGATCTCGGTTGTGTTCTGGTGACACAACTGCAACTTGAGCTGTCGACGCTCTTCAATTTTCTTCCATGTATCATCGCTAATCCATGGTTTCCTTGATTTGTCTTGGTATCCTAGCACATCTGTAGCAGTTTTGACGTAAGCTTCTTTAACTTGTTCCCATTTTTCATCAATGCTGGTGGTTTCGTTGTTTGGTAGATTGAGCTGGAGCGACTCTTTGAAGGTGTTATTTGTATTTTTGTCGCTCAATCTATTGATATTAAATTTCCTCTGACATGACTTGTTGTTTTGTTTTACAGCGGCTGGTTTAATTTTGAATGTTGCAATTACCAGTTGATGGTCGCTGTGTATGTCTGCTCCTCGCTTTGCTCTGACGTCTTGTAGTGAGGATAGAAACTTCTTATTCACCAGTACGTGATCAATTTGATTCTTGGTTCTTCCATTTGGTGATGTCCAAGTGTATTTGTGTATGTTCTTGTGTGGGAACTTGCTGCCTCCTATGAATAGTTGATTTGTGACACAACAATCGATGAGCCTTTCTCCATTATTGTTACGTGTTGATTCTAGTGCATGTTTGCCCATGACTGATTCCATTCCGGTGTTGTCGGTTCCAATTTTGGCATTGAAATCCCCTTGTATTATTTTGATGTCATTTCGGTGTGCACTAGCCAGCGTTGCTTGGAGCTGTTCGTAGAATTCATCTTTTGTTGCATCATCAGCTTCTTCGGTAGGTGCATAGCACTGTATGATCGTTGTGTTTCTAATTTTCGATTGGAATCTTGCTGTTATTATTCTGCTACTGATTGGTTTCCATTCGAGAAGTGCTTTCTTTGCGTTAGGTGTTATTAATATGGCTACGCCTTGTTCATGTGTGTTGGATTTACCAGAGAACATCATGTAATTTCCTTCGCTTGTTGTTAGCTCTCCACTGTTTTTCCATCTTACTTCACTGAGTCCTAGTATCTCGATGTTATATTCTTTCATTACTTTCTCAACTTGTGCTAACCGCGATGTTTCTATCAGAGTTCTGACGTTCCAGTTTCCTACTCGTGTCCGGGTACGATAGCTAAGGGTCGATATTTTATTATTCCGGTTTGATTTGGTTTGTTTCTTTCTAGTATGCGTTTCTTTAATCGTTTGAATTTCGGATTCACCTTTCGGATTAACGGGTGATTGGGCCATCGAATCCTAGCCAGTTTCCAGGGCTGCTGGATAAGGTATACTGGCATACCGTGGGCGAGATATTCCTGCTTCAATGTGATTCAATCATATTTCCATATTTTTTCTGGTGAAGTTCCCAAGCGGTCACCTGTTTAAGTTCGCACCCTTCCCAGTGTTGCTTAACTTCCTTGTAAGTGATGTTGTTGACTTATCCACTTCTCCATCTCGCCCACGAAATATAAAATACATAGCAAATATTCTAATCCATCAATTAACATTTTTTGTTTCTCTTCATTGTACAACACATCCAAAAGTTCAATTACATTTTTATGTTTTAATATGCGATGTAGCTGTTTTTCTTTCCTTACATTTTGTTCCACATTTGGAATCCGACGCAATTTTCTTTTTGTCAATATCTAAAGGACATAATACAAAAATATTAGCAATTCGTACATAACCAAACAATTTAGATTTACCTTCACAGTTCTTCTGCTTAACGTTTCATAGTCTAATACTTCCTTCACTTTTCCGTAAGATCCTTCTAATATATCCCCCATTTCATATTTTCCAACCATTTTACATTTCTTCTTTATATATTATATCAGCGCTATCTACTCGATTGAACATTATCGGTCCCTGGATCAATAGATAAATCCAATTTATCAATCTCCTCATCATCAAGCCATGTCACATTTTGTTGTTGACATAAATTATTACAATTATTAACAAATTTATTTTCGTATGTTATCGTATGAAAACGTTTTGTTCATTTAATATACACATATCTGAATTTGACTCCATTGTAAATTTATAAAAACATATTTTACTCAATTAGAACATACATTGTCCAATTAATTTAAATTTATTTATAAATAAATAAACAAATAAAATATTGTTGTTGTTAGTGATTTTTTTTGGATTGCCTGGGTTTTTTTTTTTATTTGAAGTTTTCTATTTGATATGATCTAGCTCCTCCCACCTCGGACTTATTTTGGGAGTTGGAAAATATCAGTTGGTTGATTATGAAATGTTTATTTTTGACAATAGTTAGGAATTTTGAATTTAACCCTTTATTTGTACTCTTCAATTTTGTTAGTGTATTTTGTGTCCCCATTTTTTTTTTTGCTTTTCTCTTATCGTGCTACTGTTGCATGAAATCTGCTACCGTGTTTTTGTGACAGAGATACCCAGTTTCTTTTGTACTGTTTAGTGTTGAAATTTAGGCCTGGCCGAATTTCAGTAGCTATGCCTGCAATGTCAAAGGGTAAGTCTTTGTCTCAACAAAATGGCCGCAGAGTGAACCAACAGCTTAGCATTGACTTCACCAACATAAGAGGTCTCAATTCGAATCTAAACGAGGTTCATCACTACATCGAAAAAAATAAACCTGACATATTGTTTCTTACCGAAACAATTGTTAGTGGCAAAGCATCGAAGTTGGATCCCGATAAATACCGGATACCTAGTTACGAATTGGAACATTCCTTTTATAACAAGCATGGTGTCTGTGTATTTGTTCGAGATTCACTTTCATGTATGAGAATTAAGGCCTACGAGTTGAACTCTAAGCACCATAATTCTATAGCACTGAAGATCTCAGGTGTTGATGAAACTATGTTTATAATAGGATTATATAGATCCCCAAATTCTCCCCCAGGATGTCCCTTTTTCGATCAAATATCGGCTAATCTAGACAAGATTACCACGGACTACCCCAAAGCAAGACTGGCCATTCTTGGAGACTTTAATATTCATAATAAAGAATGGCTTATATATTCATCGCGCACTGACGACGTAGGACGACAAGCCGAACTGATACTCGCAGATTATCACGGTTTGACGCAAATGATAGAGTGTCCCACTAGAATCGCAGACAATTCACATCATAACAATAATTTGCTGGATCTGTTTTTGACAAACGAACCAGATACTACGAAGACAAAAGTCGAACAACCCCTCGGAACATCGGACCATTTACTAATATCAGCAATAGTGCAATTTACATCACCGACACAAATTAAAGCAAATCCTCGCCGGGTTTGGAACTATAAACGCGCTGACTGGGAGGGACTGAGAAACTTTTATGACGAAACACCTTGGAAAACTATTTGTTGTGTTGATCAAGATCCTAGCACATCGGTAATAAGAATTTCTGAAATCATAAAAGAAGGAATGCGGCGGTTTATTCCAAATCGATTAATCACTCCTAAAACTGAGCCTTGGTTTACACGGGATGTTGATGAGGCAGTGAGGAATAAACGCAAAGCATTCAAGACGTATAATGCTAATAAAACACCTGAAACCCATAGCGCCTATAAGAAAGCCAGAAATATTAGTAAATTCAAAATAGACTTGGACAAAGACGCGTTTATCCAGAAAAAAGCAAAGAAATTCGCCGAGCACCCATCTGGCTCACGTAGTTTCTTTCAGGCAGTTAAATCAGTCCAGAGCAATTTTACTCGATCCTCTATTCCAACCTTAGTTCTGAATGACATTCCCGTGAGCGACTCGAAAGAGAAAGCGGATCTTTTGGGTCGTATTTTCGCAGAAAACTCAAACATAGTCGAACCCCCACATTCTCCTACACTCATTCCCCCAGTTGTAACGAAAATGAAACCAATTATTTTTCGTTGCAATATTGTACGGAAAATGCTTCTTTCTATCAATATCAACAAATCTGCTGGCCCAGACGGTATTCCACCCCTCATTCTTAAAAACTTTGCTAGGCAACTAGCTCCAATTTTAACAAAAAATTTCTATTTATCTTATAAAACCGGAATATTTCCCGATTCTTGGAAGCTGGCCAGCGTTCAACCCATATCAAAGAAAGGCAGTAAGATAGACCCTAACAATTATAGACCAATTGCAATTCTGTCGGTTTTAGCTAAAATATTTGAAAAATATGTTAACTACAATTTGATAGATTATTTGGAAATGTCGCGAATTATTGATGATAAGCAGTATGGTTTTCGTAGAAGTCATGCAACAGGTGATCTGTTAGCCTACGTATCCCATCTCTAGAACAAATCACTGGAAAACTACGGTGAAACATTCAGTATTTCACTTGACATTTCTAAAGCATTTGATAAAGTGTGGCATAAAAATCTTATAGCTAAATTAAAATCTTATGGCATAGACCATCTTACTGTCTCATGGATTCATAGTTTTCTTACAGGTCGCCAATTTCAGGTTAATTTAGATGGTATCACATCCAATATTTTCACAACCAATGCTGGGGTTCCCCAAGGTTCTGCACTCTCACCAACCTTGTTTCTTCTATACATTAATGACTTACTTATTTCCACAGTGCACCCAATCCATAGTTTTGCTGATGACAGCACATTACATGCATCACATGCATCTCCTAAATTTCGATCTCATACTGCAGTTACCACTGATAGAGAGTTGCTAATTGATTCCATCAACAAAGATCTGGAGCGTATAATGGAATGGGGTGATCGTAATCTTGTTTCATTTAATCCAACCAAAACCAAATTATGCCGTCTTTCACGAATAGAGCGACATAAAAATTTTCCTATTAAAATAAACCAAGAGGAATTGCGTGAGGTTGAATCAGTTAGACTTCTTGGAGTGGATATTCAAAATAACCTGAAATGGAATAAACATGTGTTCAACCTCGCTAAATCTGCAATGCAAAAATTAGGATTCTTGAGTCGATGTAAAAAGTATTTCAATCCCGAGCAAATTTTGCTAATCTTCAAGTCCTTTATTCGTCCATGTATGGAGTACTGCTGTCATGTTTGGGGAGGTGCTTGTCAGTCAACAATAAAATGTCTAGACTCTGTACAGAGAAAAGCAATGCGGTTGATTGGTAATACCGAACTAACGGACCAGCTTGATTCACTCCAGCACAGAAGAAATGTGGCTGAATTGTCAATCTACTATAAATATAACTTTAGCGAATTCTCCTCTAAGGAAATTCAAAATATTCTTCCATCGTGTGCGCAGTATAATCGACAAACAAGAGCTGCCGAGTTATCCCATCCATTTGTTGTACAAATACCTCGTTGTAGAACTGTGTCCTTCCAAAACGACTATTTCAATAGAGTGGCCAAATTATGGAATTCATTGCCCTCCTCTGTATTTCCCGATGAATTTTCTCCTCAGGCATTTAAAGAAAATGTCCATCATCATTTAAAAAAATTAGTATAGTTATCCCTATATCCCCATTCCTTCCATTCCTTTATAGTTGACATGGTATCTTCGGATATTCAAAGAGTCTAAATAATGAATATTTCATATTTAGTGTGCTAAACATGTCTAACTGATTAATAAAAAAAAAAAAAAAAAAAAAAAATTTAATTCTTTTGTTGTTTATCTTTTTAACAATAATAAAAATTTACAAAAAAAAATTGCGAACAAATGTCAACCAGTTGATAGAAAATTTAATGTTTTTGTGTTGGTATCAATGTGTTCTAAAATATGAACAATTTTTGGCTTCATACATTTTTTAGTTTCGAAAGTTTAAAATTTTTATTTCGAAAAAGACAACGTTTAATATTTTTTTGAATATTATCAATCTAGACGGTATGTTTACCTAATATATGTTAAGACTGCATTCCAATTGATGCTAATTTTTACTAAATGTTGTAAATCAATTAACACTAAGCTTACACTAGTATCTAATAGGTACTTCATTGAATAAATATCTATTGAAGAGTAACTGCAGTCTTCCCCGAATTTTTGAATAGAAGAGCTTTCGAGTTTCGAATAAAAGATCCAGTTCTTATATTTGAATGCGTGATAAATTTTTTTCAGTTCTGTACATATATTTTATTAAAATTCAGGGTAAATATAAGCCCACAAAAAATCATTTAATGTAGTCTGATTTTTGCTAAGACAAATGTTTTAAAAAGGAATGTATTTGGTTTGTATGTTGACATAAAAATACATTATAATTACATATCTTGCGGATTATTGGGTATGTTGTTTCTATAAACGCAGAAAAATTGGAAATAATTCAATCAATCGTTAAAGTTGGTATACAAATAAATCGATGACAAACATTCAAATTGCTTATATCAAAATGAAATAATTACCTATTATTAATATTATTATTTATTTCATTATAATCCAAGCTCATAAAATTTATTATTTACTACAAAAAATCGTGATATCAGCTACAAAAAACATCAAAAATGTAAATTTTAGTTCGTGAAAAAGGTGCAGTTTAAAGTTTAATAGTCAAAACTATCTGTTCAGTACAAAAAGAAGTGATATCCTGTGTCAAGTAGAAACGAGTGTAAAACAAAACATTTCCAAATAATTAGGTGTTCTACATGTTTGAAATACTTACTTTGTCTCTCGGATTAGAGATTAGAATTAGAAACAACTTCAACTAACTAGGTATTAAAACAAAAGTTTCTAGTAAAAGTAAAAGTACAAAATAATATTTATTTATTTATTTATATTCGAAAGCAAATATGGAATGCGATATTTATACGATCGACTGAATCGAGAGAAGTGCGGAACCATCACGAAACCTCAGGACTAACAGATTATAACTTTAATGAAATTCTGTTCAAATAACATGTTCTTAATCTACAAACTAGGGTCTGCAATATAAAATACTAACTAATAAATTAGCTTGCATTTCTTTTATAGAATTTACATTTTGTATATAATATTTCTCATTAAATAAAAGTCTTAGCTATCACTGAGGTTTCGTGATGGTTCTGCACTTCTCTCGATTCAGTCGATCGTATAAATATCGCATTCCATATTTGCTTTCGAATATAAATAAATAAATAAATATTATTTTGTACTTTTACTTTTACTAGAAACTTTTGTTTTGTCTAACCTAGTTAGTTGAAGTTGTTTCTAATTCTAATCTCTAATCCGAGAGACAAAGTAAGTATTTCAAACATGTAGAACACCTAATTATTTGGAAATGTTTTGTTTTACACTCGTTTCTACTTGACACAGGATATCACTTCTTTTTGTACTGAACAGATAGTTTTGACTATTAAACTTTAAACTGCACCTTTTTCACGAACTAAAATTTACATTTTTGATGTTTTTTGTAGCTATAACCAACTAGCATCCCTGAAAAGAAATAATTTGTTTTCAATTCGGTAGTTGGTTTATTAGTATGCTGGCAATAGATACAACTTAGGAAAGAAAAGACTGAAAGAATGAAAGAATGCAAAAATGAAAGAATGAAAGAATGAAAGAATGAAAGAAAGAAAGAATGAAAGAATGAAAGAATGAAAGAATGAAAGAATGAAAGAATGAAAGAATGAAAGAATGAAAGAATGAAAGAATGAAAGAATGAAAGAATGAAGAAATGAAAGAATGAAAGAATGAAAGAATGAATGAATAAAAGAATGAAAGAATTAGAGAATAAAAGAATGAAAGAATGCAAGAATAAAATAATGAAAAAATGGAGGAATGAAAGAATAAAAGCATGAAAGAATGAAAGAATAAAAGAATGAAAGAATGAAAGAATGAAAGAATGAAAGAATGAAAGAATGAAAGAATGAAAGAATGAAAGAATGAAAGAATGAAAGAATGAAAGAATGAAAGAATGAAAGAATGAAAGAATGAAAGAATTAAAGAATTAAAGAATGAAAGAATGAAAGAATGAAAGAATGAAAGAATGAAAGAATGAAAGAATGAAAGAATGAAAGAATGAAAGAATGAAAGAATGAAAGAATGAAAGAATGAAAGAATGAAAGAATGAAAGAATGAAAGAATGAAAGAATGAAAGAATGAAAGAATGAAAGAATGAAAGAATGAAAGAATGAAAGAATGAAAGAATGAAAGAATGAAAGAATGAAAGAATGAAAGAATGAAAGAATGAAAGAATGAAAGAATGAAAGAATGAAAGAATGAAAGAATGAAAGAATGAAAGAATGAAAGAATGAAAGAATGAAAGAATGAAAGAATGAAAGAATGAAAGAATGAAAGAATGAAAGAATGAAAGAATGAAAGAATGAAAGAATGAAAGAATGAAAGAATGAAAGAATGAAGGAATGAAAGAATGAAAGAATGAAAGAATGAAAGAATGAAAGAATGAAAGAATGAAAGAATGAAAGAATGAAAGAATGAAAGAATGAAAGAATGAAAGAATGAATGAAAGAATGAAAGAATGAAAGAATGAAAGAATGAAATGAAAGAATGAATGAATGAAAGAATGAAAAAATGAAAGAATGAAAGAATCGATGCATAAGAGAATGAAAGAATGAAAAAATAAAAGAATGAAAGAATGAAAGAACGGAAGAACGGAAGAATAAAACAATGAAAGAATGAAAAAAGCAAAATGAAACAATGAAAGAATGAAAGAATGAAAAAATGAAAAAATGAAAGAATGACAGAATGCATGAATAAAAGAATGGAAGAATTAGAGAATGAAAGAATGAAAGAATGAAAGAATGTAAGAATGAAAGAATGAAAGAATGAAAGATTGAAAGAATGAAAGAATGAAAGAATGAAAGAATGAAAGAATGAAATAATGAAAGAATGAAAGAATGAAAGAATGAAAGAATGAAAGAATGAAAGAATGAAAGAATGAAAGAATGAAAGAATGAAAGAATGAAAGAATGAAAGAATGAAAGAATGAAAGAATGAAAGAATGAAAGAATGAAAGAATGAAAGAATGAAAGAATGAAAGAATGAAAGAATGAAAGAATGAAAGAATGCAAGAATGAAAGAATGAAAGAATGACAGAATGAAAGAATGACAGAATGAAAGAATGAAAGAATGAAAGAATGAAAGAATGAAAGAAAAAGAGAATGAAAGAATGAAAGAATGAAAGAATGAAATAATGAAGGAATGAAAGAATGACAGAATGAAAGAATGCAAGAATGAAAGAATGAAAGAATGAAAGAATTAAAGAATTAAAGAATGAAAGAATGAAAGAATGAAAGAATGAAAGAATGAAAGAATGAAAGAATGAAAGAATGAAAGAATGAAAGAATGAAAGAATGAAAGAATGAAAGAATGAAAGAATGAAAGAATGAAAGAATGAAAGAATGAAAGAATGAAAGAATGAAAGAATGAAAGAATGAAAGAATGAAAGAATGAAAGAATGAAAGAATGAAAGAATGAAAAAATGAAAGAATGAAAGAATGAAAGAATGAAAGAATGAAAGAAAGAAAGAATGAAAGAATGAAAGAATGAAAGAATGAAAGAATGAAAGAATGAAAGAATGAAAGAATGAAAGAATGAAAGAATGAAAGAATGAAAGAATGAAAGAATGAAAGAATGAAAGAATGAAAGAATGAAAGAATGAAAGAATGAAAGAATGAAAGAACGAAAGAATGAAAGAATGAAAGAATGAAAGAATGAAAGAATGAAAGAATGAAAGAATGAAAGAATGAAAGAATGAAAGAATGAAAGAATGAAAGAATGAAAGAATGAAAGAATGAAGGAATGAAAGAATGAAAGAATGAAAGAATGAAAGAATGAAAGAATGAAAGAATGCAAGAATGAAAGAATGAAAGAATGAAAGAATGAAAGAATGAAAGAATGAAAGAATGAAAGAATGAAAGAATGAAAGAATGTAAGAATGAAAGAATGAAAGAATGAAAGAATCGATGAATAAAAGAATGAAAGAATGAAAAAATAAAAGAATGAAAGAATGAAAGAATGGAAGAATAAAACAATGAAAGAATGAAAAAAGCAAAATGAAACAATGAAAGAATGAAAGAATGAAAGAATGAAAAATGAAAAAATGAAAATATGCAAGAATGAAAGAATGAAAGAATGCATGAATAAAAGAATGAAAGAATTAGAGAATGAAAGAATGAAAGAATGAAAGAATGAAAGAATGAAAGAATGAAAGAATGAAAGAATGAAAGAATGAAAGAATGAAAGAATGAAAGAATGAATGAATGAAAGAATGAAAGAATGAAAGAATGACAAAATGAAAGAATGAAAGAATGAAAGAATGAAAGAATGAAAGAATGAAAGAATGAAAGAATGAAAGAATGAAAGAATGAAAGAATGAAAGAATGAAAGAATGAAAGAATGAAAGAATGAAAGAATGAAAGAATGAAAGAATGAAAGAATGAAAGAATGAAAGAATGAAAGAATGAAAGAATGAAAGAATGAAAGAATGAAAGAATGAAAGAATGAAAAAATGAAAGAATGAAAGAATGAAAGAATGAAAGAATGAAAGAATGAAAGAATGAAAGAATGAAAGAATGAAAGAATGAAAGAATGAAAGAATGAAAGAATGAAAGAATGAAAGAATGAAAGAATGAAAGAATGAAAGAATGAAAGAATGAAAGAATGAAAGAATGAAAGAATGAAAGAATGAAAGAATGAAAGAATGAAAGAATGAAAGAATGAAAGAATGAAAGAATGAAAGATTGAAAGAATGAAAGAATGAAAGAATGAAAGAATGAAAGAATGAAAGAATGAAAGAATGAAAGAATGAAAGAATGAAAGAATGAAAGAATGAAAGAATGAAAGAATGAAAGAATGAAAGAATGAAAGAATGAAAGAATGAAAGAATGAAAGAATAAAAGAATGAAAGAATGAAAGAATGAAAGAATGAAAGAATGAAAGAATGAAAGAATGAAAGAATGAAAGAATGAAAGAATGAAAGAATGAAAGAATGAAAGAATGAAAGAATGAAAGAATGAAAGAATGAAAGAATGAAAGAATGAAAGAATGAAAGAATGAAAGAATGAAAGAATGAAAGAATGAAAGAATGAAAGAATGAAAGAATGAAAGAATGAAAGAATGAAAGAATGAAAGAATGAAAGAATGAAAGAATGAAAGAATGAAAGAATGAAAGAATGAAAGAATGAAAGAATGAAAGAATGAAAGAATGAAAGAATGAAAGAATAAAAGAATGAAAGAATGAAAGAATGAAAGATTGAAAGATTGAAAGAATGAAAGAATGAAAGAATGAAAGAATGAAAGAATGAAAGAATGAAAGAATGAAAGAATGAAAGAATGAAAGAATGAAAGAATGAAAGAATGAAAGAATGAAAGAATGAAAGAATAAAAGAATGAAAGAATGAAAGAATGAAAGAATGAAAGAATGAAAGAATGAAAGAATGAAAGAATGAAAGAATGAAAGAATGAAAGAATGAAAGAATGAAAGAATGAAAGAATGAAAGAATGAAAGAATGAAAGAATGAAAGAATGAAAGAATGAAAGAATGAAAGAATGAAAGAATGAAAGAATGAAAGAATGAAAGAATGAAAGAATGAAAGAATGAAAGAATGAAAGAATGAAAGAATGAAAGAATGAAAGAATGAAAGAATGAAAGAATGAAAGAATGAAAGAATGAAAGAATGAAAGAATGAAAGAATGAAAGAATGAAAGAATGAAAGAATGAAAGAATGAAAGAATGAAAGATTGAAAGAATGAAAGAATGAAAGAATGAAAGAATGAAAGAATGAAAGAATGAAAGAATGAAAGAATGAAAGAATGAAAGAATGAAAGAATGAAAGAATGAAAGAATGAAAGAATGAAAGAATGAAAGAATAAAAGAATAAAAGAATGAAAGAATGAAAGAATGAAAGAATGAAAGAATGAAAGAATGAAAGAATGAAAGAATGAAAGAATGAAAGAATGAAAGAACGAAAGAATGAAAGAATGAAAGAATGAAAGAATGAAAGAATGAAAGAATGAAAGAATGAAAGAATGAAAGAATGAAAGAATGAAAGAATGAAAGAATGAAAGAATGAAAGAATGAAAGAATAAAAGAATGAGAGAACGGAATAATAAAAAATTATAGTACAATAAGACTATGAAGAAATTTTAATGGTGAGTAGTAGCAAACGATGCGACGATAACATGAAACAAAATTTTGATAATATTTAGAAATTCTTTCAAGATCAAGCATAATTACATACATTTATTAAAATTCAAATTAAAGCTAAATAAAAGACTATTACACCCAACATATCAGAAAAATAATTTCTTGAAAAGAATCATTTTATTTTAGATATTCTACTATACTATATAGTATTATACTATATTGTATTATACTATAGATATTGTATTACATATATTATTTATTATATTATTAAAAGTATGATGTGATAATTCATCGTTTTGTAATTTTTGGTTCATCCTGTACAATCACAAACATAAGTCATTAAATAAAACCAATACAACATACGTCTCCAATATCACAAACACTTAGGTATTCCTCAAATTTCGTTCTTTTCCTATAAACTTTCTTCAATATTCTCACTCTGTTGCCTTTTTCTTTCGCTTTCAATTCTAAATAAATTTGATTTAACGTAATTGTGGTTTAATACAATAAATAATAAACTAAAATACGAAAATAATATTACTAATAATAAAAGAAAAACAAAACAGAAAAAGCAGTAAAAATAAGTAAATAAGAAAAATACAAAAACAAATTTTATTTATAAATTATTAATTTTTATTATCCTTGAAAGGAATAATTTATTTTTATTGTGGAAATGGAGAGGAAAGAAAATGTTAAAACAAGTAATTATTCATGATCGTTTTCCAAGTTTTCTATTTTTCGAACGTTAGCTTAAGAAATTGTTAGAAATAAATTTTATGGAAATGATAGTTTAATGAATAAATAATAAGATAACGGATGCGAGAATGATAGTTTGAATAGGTTTGTTTTTGTTCTGTATCAGATGGGAGCAAAAATTTATTTCCGTACAGAATCAAACTTTACATAGCAACTTTACGATGTCATTCATTCATCCATCACATTTTCTTTTCATAGTATTAACAATATAAACTTTAAAATACATAATATATTGTTAAAGATGCTGTAAATATAATTTCTTCACAACACCATATCTAGACTTTTTTAATTAGTTGTGATAAAATTTAAATTCATGTCAAAACATTTTACGGGTTAAGTCAAAATGTCATTTCAATTTTATTATTATTTCCGAACTAACAACAAACTTTATAATTAATTTTTAAGGATCACAAAATAACTTCGTTTTATTGCTTAAGGAAAATAGAAAATGTATAAACAAAACATTTTATGAGTAATAAAATTAATAAAATTAAATTTCAAAATGCAAAAATTAATGGATTTTGAATTTTATGAGAAATACATAAATTAGCACATCAAGGATACAAAAAGCTATGTAGTTTTGAAATAGTTCATAAAATTTAAGGATTGAGTTTATGATTCGTACCTCGACCAATGCAATTATTAGGAGATTATTAGGAGGAGCGTTAACTGAACGTTAACAAAATGTTGATAATATGAATCAAATTCCCTCGTTTTCCCTCGTATTGGTACAACATTTGTTGAATTTCAGAATGATATAAAAGAGCTGACATCAAAATTACAAAAAGCGACGTTACTATGAACCACCGGGCATCCAGAACCAGCTATCCCTGTGGTAAATTTTCTGACATATCTTACACAAAATTCTTGATGTCTAAAGGATCGACAGGGTTTTAAGTCTCTTGTGTACTGAACATCGAAACCAAGGCAGTATATGTTCTATTGTTCAATGTTTGATTTCGGTTCTCTTTATTTCGTACATTTGACATTGGAATGATAGTTATTGTATGCACTTGTTTAATTTGACCAAATTAGCACACTCAAAAAAAAACTAGCTAAATTTTACAAATTTTTTATAAATATACAACTCACAAATTTGTTAGTATAAGTTTACCAAAAATATTGTAGATTACAAAAAAAATTATTTGAGAAAACCAATAATTTATTTGATTTACAAATTAGTTTTGGATTTGAAGGACAAAATTGTAGTTTTATCAAAAAATTTTTTGTGTTTTATATTTATAAAAATTTTGTAGAGTGACTTTTATTTTTTTGAGTGTAAAGATCTAGTGAACAAATTTAACTAAATCTTTCATTTTGCTGCACCTTTTATGTATCCTCACAGTTCCGAAATAACGTCAAGTTCAACAGAGTCTTCTTTCCCCGCTTATTATTTCAAGCCCGTTTCGTTGGCTGTGCAGATGAATGATACGAAGATAGTAAGTGTTACACGCAAGAGGCTGAAAATTATCTTAAATGTACTAAGATTCCTTAATAATTGCGTTTTCTCTTGTACGCCAAAAAATTTACATTGGCATTCCACGTTTATCTGCTTGAATAAATTTTATGAAGTTTTTTTTCAAAGAACACTAATGTTACATACTGTACTTGTATTATACATATAATAATAAAGTGATGAACACAATAATGAGGGAAGACCGAGGGAAATATTAAACTAAAATAAACCTTAAACGATAAAAAATCGAATCAAGCCGTCGATAAAATGAGATATTTGAACCCGAGCTTTTCTCATTTCTTTTAAGCTTTGATAATCGTTAGTATTATAAAAAAAATTAGTGTATGTGTATAATATTACTTTATAATATTATTGTTGAATAATAAAACACTTTATTATCACTTTTATTATATTTATTTAAATTCATAAATATTCTATTTTACAGATAAGCTGTTAACACGTGTGTTTAGAAAAGCGGACTGTCACTTTTTATAATATGCGTAAACGTCAAGGTGCCGTGTATATAATTTTAGAGTGTTCAATTTCAATTATTTCATACACAACATCTTCCCTTTTTAAATTTAATTAAATTAATAGTTTAATTTTATTTTAATTTTTTATAAGAATACATATATCAACAATAAAGAAACTCAGTCTTGTTAAATAAAATTTTTTTTTTCTTTAAATTTAATTCATATTATTTTACTCTTTTTCTCCCTCATTTAATTTAAATTAAGTTTGAGCTAAATTTCATAATCTCTAAATCGAGATGGCATTGTTACAGTACGACCTGCTCGTGTTGTTTTTGTTTGAGTAAACACCACGATTGGTACTTTGGTCGGTTTTGGTACTTTGTCGATTTTGTGCAGTTTCTCGTTGGTTGGCTTGAAAATTTTCTAGATTTCGACCATCTATAGTTGGATGAGAGACATGAGTCATTAAAGGATTTCTAACTTCATTTTTAAATTCTTGTTTAATTCTTGGTTTAAGATCAGACTTTTTTAAATGAAATGAGTTTCTCCGTAAACTTCGATTATGTTCATCCATGATTACGTAAGATCGAGGACTTTTTTGTTGCTTCACAATTACTGCAGGCTTCCACCGTTTATTTTTCCTAAACACAACATTTTGTCCAGCAGTAAAGGATTGTCTTATTCGGGTATGTTTGTCATAATACGTTTTTGCTCTAATTTGATTATCTTTGAGCTTTTGTTGTATACCAGTCTCAATTTTTTGTTTTAATAAATTGTCATTAATCGGTAATTTGGTTCGTGTACGACGACTCATAAGTATTTGAGCAGGAGATACACCCAAATTCACAACGGGATGATTCCTACATTCTAGAATCGCGTATAATATCTTTATCATTATCTAAAGCTTTCCACACGAGGTTTTTTGCAATATTCATACCTTTTTCGCCTTGGCCGTTAAACTGTGGATATGTTGAACTCGATGTCTGAATTTCAAATTCCCACTTTTCACTAAAAAGCCTAAATTCTTTAGACAAGATGTAATGAAGAGCTTTCTCATTGGCGAGCCAATGAGAATGGCATAGCAGGATGCGTACCTAGAGTAATTTAACGCCGTAACGACTAACGCTCAGCCATCGTGGATTTGAAAGATTTTTACCTGCTGCTTCAACACAAATGCAGAAATGTACGCAATTTACGAAAATACACAGAAATGGAAAAAAATACAAGTGAAAAACGGAGACTCTGGCGACACCTTTTGCGAAAGAACCACGATCAGCGCGTCTAACCCCCACAATCACTCCTAGACGCCCACACACTCACGCTTCATACACGCTAACATTCACCCACACACTCAGACTGCGAAGCAAGACAATTAAGCTTCAAGACCCGCAGCAAGTATCGCAAGTGGTAGTAATCACTATTTCGTTGTATGGCTGTCATCTGACCCATATGATACAGCTCGTAAACCACTGCCATTGCTGGTACACCGTGAATCAGATCTTAGAGCACTGGAGAACGTCACACGCTATATTAAAAGTCTTTAATGATTATTTCCCTTTTTCTTTATTAATAACATTTTTAAAAATTTATAAAACCATAAGTAATTCCCAAAAAAGAATATTTACAGCTCAAACAAAAAAATTTATAATTTTATTTGTAAGTTAAACAAACATGTCCAAACCAGTTTGTTTCAATACCTGTAGTTTACAGTTGGCTAATGTATTATATAATTAATAAACCTAAAACATGACAAGAATTTGGTTTTTTTTTTGTAATGACCTGTATTATTTGAGAATGATTTTTGATTTACCCAAAAATATAAATTCACAAATTTAGGCAATATAATAAAAGAAAAGGTACTTGGAAAACGAGACGTTAACTCGAAGCAAAAAATATTTTGATTAGAATCATTTCCAATTCAGACTACATGCATCTTGCTACACGCATCGCCAGCTCACACACACACACACGCATCGACAGGCAAGCCCCATTCAATCACTGGCACACCCCTTTCACACACATTCACACCACTATGAAAAAAAATTAAATAAAACAAATCAAGTTCGCTCACCCCATGTTTAAATCCTCCCGATTTCCAAGTCTTACGGCCTTAGCCCTCCATCCGCGATGAACAATCCAACAGGTAAAGTATCAAGAAAATTGGATATCAATGTTGAGTTGAAATTCAGTTGTAATCCCACCAAAATTTGATATCAGTCGAAATGTGTACAATATACGTTAGCAACAGCAAAAATTTGATATAAATGTTGAGTAGAAATATGTCAAATATACGGTGGTAATAGCAAAAATTTGATATAAGTGATGCGTTTCAATATGTATAATATAAGGCAGCAATAGTAAAACTTTGACACAAATGTTGCGTTGAAACAAGTAGTAATAGCAAAACTCTGATATCAATGTTGAGTTGAAATATGTAAAATAGATGATTTGCTATAAATGTTGATTTGATAACAGCAAAAATTTAATATCAACGTTGCGTTGAAATATGTATAATACACAGCAGTAACAGTAAAACTTTGATATCAATGTTGAGTTGAAATAATAACAAAACTTTGTTACACAAAAAATGAACTCTATTGCCTTGCTGGCATTATATTTCACTTTATAAAATATTTCAAATTAAATTTTATTTTTATCAGAACAATTCACAGAACATACATATATATATTTTTTTTGTAAATTAATTCACAATTTTTGGTAAATTAAGCTAAACGATAACTATGTAGTAGAATTATTTTCTTCTTATTTAAGGCATCACTAGTTACTGTTATTTTATCTAACAATTTATTTAACAATTTATAAAACAATTTATTCTTTATTTTCAATAACAAAACTATCTGGATTATAAACAAATAACAACCTTCATAATTTCTATGTAAAATTTGGTAAGGAATATTCTTAAAATAAAAAAAATAACAAAACGAAAAAGTTTTAACACACCAAACAAATATTACATGCAAACGTTTTTAAATTAGACTACGAGACGTCAAACACGCACAAAATTCCAATAGGAAAAAAAGAATAGACTAAGAGCATATGACCTACAAGGTCATTATTAAATTTTTCGGTTATTTTCACGGCACATAACATATATGATTTATTTTTTTTTTCTTATATTTTTGCACAACACAAACATATATATTTTTTTTAAATTTTCACTCAACGATTGAGAACTAATAAAAGAATTGCACTAATTAGACTATTTTAAAATTTAATTTAATTAAAAATTTACTACTTAAAGTAAACTTAAATTTTAATCGAAATTGCATGAATGCAAAATTTTCCCTAAATTTTGTCATTCATGAGAGAATAATATGCTGCACAAGACTGAGAGAGTGAGATAGTATAGTCATTTCTTTTTATAGCATTTTTAATACCGAAAAATTCGACAAAGTGGTTCTGTTGAAAGGAAATTAATTTATATTATGTTAATAAATGTTAGGACCTTTTTCGTTAAAACAAAACCGCTTGTTATTTTGTAATACATAATATTGTAAGATGATTTCACGAAATTAGTCATTTCCAACGGATTTGTAAGACATATTAAAAGGAATTAGACGTAAGTTTAACCGATCTTATGATGTTTATGTGTTATGAAATAACAGCTTACTATAGTATTACAGTAAAATGTAGATCCATAACGGAAAGATAAATTGACAAAAAATATCCATATAAGAAATCGAATACTTAACTAATTGTAGGATAATACTTCCTTCTATTGCGACGATTGGACAAATATGCACCGCTGTTTGAGGTTTGAAAACATTCAGGGCAGTTACGGTTAGTGTCCAGAGAATTCAAATTTATGTAGGATGGTGAAGTAATGCTGGTGAAAACGTATTGTGAGTTAATAATAGGGGATTGTAAAGGAAATATTATGGTTACTTGTTTCATGCGAAGAACAAATTTATGTAACGGAAACTATATAAAAATGTGTCTATGGATTGTGGATGAATGAGAAACTATTATGAACTACGTATGGTAAGCAAAATTGTGAACTATGAGAAAACAGACATTAAATAAATCGGGAACTTTACCGCTCTACATTAACATACTCCAGTCTACATAACAAAGAATGGCATATTGTCTGAAATTACAAGCTTTGGAATGCCATGTGTGGCAAATATTGATTTTAAATGACGTATAAGTTCCAAGCTTTGTTTATTTTGCAATGGACTTCGATCCATTTCGAAAAATAATCTGTAACAACCAGATAATCCGTTATTCCATGTTGCATAATATCACACGCTGTTTTTTCAAATGGATGTTTCGGAACTTCATGAGGTGTTTCGGAACTTCATGATTAATGGTTCTTTCAGATTGGATATTTGAAAATTTTCGCATGTTATACATCTATTAATAAAGTTTTCGATATCAGTATCGATACCGGACCAATACAGCAATTGCCGTTTTCACTATACCGATGTGCGATTCGTGTAGCTTGTTTAGCATTTCCCTTCGTAAATCTCTAGGTACTATTAACCTATTACCTAAATAAACCAAGCCTTCATCACAAAATATGTTCATTCTGTGTTTCCAGTATGGTATACTTATATTTGACATTTGACACTTGAGATTTTGAATTTGGCCAACCATTTTTATAAACTTCTAATAAATTTTTCAAAACTTCGTCGTTTTGAGTAGCCACTATAAATTTTTCTTTCTTTCGATCAGAAAGATTAATGGTATGAGCAATTTATTCATACTCTAAAAATTCCTTTGCACGTCCTTCTTTTAGAAACGTTCTAGATAGGTGGTCCGCGATATGCATCTCTTTACCAGGCTTGTACACTACATTAAGTTCGTAAATTAACAATTTCAGCTTCATTCGCTGAAGACGAGAAGAGTTGACTTAATGAAGTTCATTTTTCATTAGACCAACTTATGGCTTATGGTCTGAGTGTATCTCAACCGGCCTACCATATATATATATAGTGGTGAAACTTTAAGCGCGAATACAGAATAGCAAGAAGCTCTTTTTCAACCTGTGCATATTCTTTTTCTGTATCGTTAAGGATTCTCGATGCGTACGATATTGGTTTATTATTTTGTAATAATACGCAAGCTAATCCATTTTTGCTAGCGTCCGTTTGAATGACAATTTTTTTCTTACTATCAAAGGGCTGCAAGATTGGATCATTTGTTATTACATTTTTCAATTTCACGACAGAATTTTTGTGTTGTTCCATCCAACAAAAATATACGTTCTTTTTCAAAAGCAATCTTAATGGTTCAATCATCTCGGCCATATTGGGGATAAAACTCCTTAAGTAGTTTATCATACCAAGGAACCTTTGAAGTTCCTTCCGATTGATTGGATCTTCCGTTTTTGTTATTGCTTTGACTCTATTCGGATCAGTGCTTCCACCATCTTTAGAAAACACATGTCCTAAAAAACAAACTTGATTGACTTTATATTGCAATTTATTTAGGTTAAATTTTATATTTAGCAATTTCGCTCTATCTATAACCTTTTTTAAAATTTCATCGTGTTCTTTTTCAGTACGACCGGCTACAAGTACATCGTCAATGTATAATATAGTACCTGATATATCTCCAAAATTTCATTTAACCTCTGGAACGTCTCAGGAGCTATATTGATCCCAAACAGCAATCTTTTGTAATAAAAACTTCCAAATGGAGTACTAAAGGCACATAACCTTGAGGATTCATCATCGAGTTCTACCTGGTAAAAAGCATCCTTCAGGTTTAGTACAGTAAAAAACTCTGCACCCGATAATTTAGAACTAAGGTCACTCAACTTTGGCATTTTATAATATTCTTTTCTTATAGCCTCGTTAAGGTATTTTGGATCTAAGCATATGGGTAGGGAACCATTTGGCTTTTTCACTACTACCATATTGCTTATCCACTCCAAGGGTTCTTATAATTTTGCGATTATTCTTTTTTTAGTTAAATCTACTAAGGCATTTCTTACTTTATCGCGAAGAGCTAAAGCTTTTCTAAGAGGTGGTCGCGTTACAGGATTAACTTTTTCTTCTAAAGTCAGTGTTAATTTTTCAGGAAATTTTCCTAAACCTTCAAATATTGCCTTATTCGATTCAATAAAATTATTTAATCAGTCAGAATTTTTTATAAGTTCGCCTACCTCGCAATTTATAAATTCAAATGATGTTATAGTTCCTAATCCTAAGAGATTGGAATAAAATTTTTCACCAAAGTTGCGCTTATTTGACAATCAAAAACTGTGCATCGCAAACTTCTAAAAATAGTTGCAATGTTTTCTAAATTAGATGCTCTTTCAAATGACACCCCACTTGACCTGGTACTAAATGATGTTTTTACCCCTTCTCATTCCCCACCCCTTAATAAATATAATTATGAGTACTTGACTCTTTTCTATATTTTTCATTATAAAATTACTCATTTTTCTATCATTCCAAATATATTTTAAGATTTTCGATCAAGTTAATCGAGACAATAAAACATAAAGAAATCGTCATTATTCAAAATTGTACAAGAAATGGTGAGGTGTGAACTGAAGTCCTTTCATATCATACCCTACTCGTCTCGATAGAAAATGCATTTTCTCAAAGGCTTCACATCGTGCCTCTGTAAAACAAACGAAAACAACTTTATTTATTTTTTAACCCGTCATCTTGTGTGGACAGGTTAGTTTTATAAGCGATATAATGCGAAAAACACGTTGTACTCTCAGCAAGAGGGTTTGTTATAAAAAACGGAACCCTAAAAATCCAGACCTACATTTTTTTTGTTAGTGAATATTCAAATGGGTTTGTATCGTCAACAAAACAAAACGCCTCTTTGTAATTTTAGTATGTTTTGGGTCACAGTCTAAATTTTTTAGTGTTATATTTTTATAGGCACAAACGAATCGTAAAACACATTTTACATCATAATTATCGTGGCTGAAAGTTGAACTTTAAGCCCGTAAAATAAAATCTCGTTGCTATTTAAAACGTTAGTAATTTTTTCTACTTTGCCCGTAAAATAATTGACCGCAAAATAATCATAAAATTAAAACAAACAAATAATAGACCGAGAGTCATTGATCGGCAGACTTTTGGCATGTTAGCAAACTCCATATTGATGCTAGGTATACTTTTTCGAAATGGGTAATTTTTGAAATGGGTATTTACTATCCCCGTTGATGGTTTTTTGGGTGTGTCTGGAAGTCAAAAAACTTGAAAATTTACTTTTAAAACGTGATTTCAGCATGACTGCCATTTTAATATCTTAAGTATACAATTTTTTTTATAAAAAAAATCAATGACAGACACAATTTATTGTTACAGAGAAAAGGCATTCTGGGAAGATAATGGAAGATAATGAACGAAAGAAAAACTAGAGAAAAATTTGTTAAAACATATGTTTTTGCAGAGGACCTATAATAATGAAAATTTTTTGATTAAAAGACTTCTTATACACTTTAATAATATTTTATTTTTTTAAATATATTTTCTGTCTCTAAGAGACCTTCTTCAGAGAATGAATTCTGATTTCTATTAGAAATCAATTCCATAATAGAAATCAGAATTCATTCTCTGAAGAAGGTCTCTTAGAGAAAGAAAATATATTTAGAAAAATAAAATATTATTAAAGTGTATAAGAAGTCTTTTAATCAAAAAATTATCATTAGATTAACACTTTAAGTAGTTCATCAACAATTAAAAAAGGACCTATAATAGTTCAACAGCTCTCCATTATTTTTAAGTCACAAAAGCGTTCAATCCACAAAAAGGTTTAAGAGCAGCGTTAATCAACACCTCAGAACGCATGTTGTTGTGGGACCCAGGTCTTGAAATGTATATATGTGTTGTTGTGACTTATATTGTCATTCGTATAATACAACACTTTTTATTAAAAATAAAAGAAAACCCAATTTACGCTTTACATTGTGCCTCTACTTTTTTTTTTCAAAACCACACAGATATCCTATTTCAGAATTTGTCAACAAAATATTTACATGTTCATAACAACGCACATTCTCGTCATTATCAAACCGACAACAAAAAATTAGGAATATGTATATACAAAAAATTGATATTAAAAATAAAAAAATGTTAACTGGCATTATGTTGGAGGATTACGCTGCGACAGCTAAAATACATTGTTTGTATTATTTTTAATACGAAAACAAATGCAAAAGGAAAATCGCTTTCTCTCCACTTTTTGAATATTAAAATTTTCATTTTTTTTAAGTATAATTTTTCATTTTATTTTGCATTTGCATGGGATTTGAATTTTTCTAATTTTTTTTATTTATATTAAAATAAAATATTAATAAAAATATTTTTAAGGAATTGAAGTTTTTGTGGTTTCTGTGGTTGAACAGTTGAATATTCGATATATTACTTTAGGTAAATGTTTCCTCAAACCACCGAAAAATTTCCTATTTTTAAAGATACATTCAAATAAATTTTTTTTTCATATTTGTAAATACAGAGGAAAAATCCAAAAATCGAAAAAATCGTTGGTCTTGAGATATATGGTGATTTCAATATTAGTACGAGCGACTGGAAATATTTTATAAACGACTCGATGTGAATGAAATTTGACTCAACTGACAAGCTGCAAGAAATAGCTAAAGTAGGCATATCTTAAATTATTATTTTAAGACAGTTTAGTGGGTTTTTCTGGTATTCTCATAAAATTTTTGAAACACTGATAACATTTATCTGAATCTGATTTCACCAAACCAGTTCTGAAAATATCATGCTCTGAATAATATGTGCACTTATATCCATTAAATACTTTAGTTGATGACAAAATGTTCCATAGCTTTTGTAAGTTATAATTGTAAGAAAAAATATGACAATAAAAGTTAAACTAAAATATTTTTGCTGCTTGTGAATCAACTTTTGTTACGAAGCTGTTGTCCCTGTAAAAATTAAGCTACAAAAAACATCAAAAATGTAAATTTTAGTTCGTGAAAAAGGTGCAGTTTAAAGTTTAATAGTCAAAACTAGGGTTTCCACGGTTTTCAATATCGGTATTGAAAACCGGTATTGAAGTAAATTTTTACAATACCGAAACCGTATCACAATACCGGTTTTGTACGGTTTTCAAATTTTTAATTTTCAGAAGTTAATAAAGATGGCAATCTGCAAATCTTACACATTCTAGAACAAAAAACCAGAGAGTTGCATAACTTTTGGCGATTAAAACAAAAAAAAATTAGTTTTCTGAAAACTTTCGCCTATAGCAATGCAATAGCAACACTATTCTTTTTGTGTTCGAAGTTTGTAAATGAAAGAGAAAAAAATAAAAAATAAATTTTTTAAAACACACTTTTAATGAAAACGAAGTAAAAACTAAAAAATAAATTTTGGATTAACACAACACGATGTTCCAAAGAAACAAAGGTTATATTCAAACAATAAATCTTTTATTAATACCTATGTTTGCTTTCAAACTGTAATAAGGAAATAAATATTCAAATATCCTTTTAAAGCCTACGGTTCGAGTTACGACATCCCGGATGTCTTAAACATATTTTAAATGCCTTATGCATATTTTTTATTAAATAAAACAAACTGTACTTTTTTCTATTAATCAAGTTAATCAAATTTCAATTTTATTTCCATGATAAAAATTATAGCATTTACATAAATTCCTTAACCATATTTTTCATAATCAAATTTCAACTTATTTTCACACTAGAAAATTGTAACAGAAATTAGAAACTTAAATAAATTCTTAGTGACGATTTAATTCTCACAATAAATTTGCAATAAATGCAAAAATCATTATTTTTAATATTTGATATAACTAATTTAAGTAATTGAAAATGGGATTAGAATCAGAATATATTTGGATTTTAACGGTAGAACATCGTTGTTAAATTAAATCTTGTAATTATATTGTTTTATAATTAATTAAACTAAAGTGTTCATACAAGGTAAAAATTCAAGTGTTTTTATTTTTATTGTGAGAACCTCGAACCTTTTAACTCTCGCGCTGTAGATTTCGCCTCCGAGCACAAAAGATTCACTTTCCGCTTTAATAATGCAATATACTATTGTAAAATGTTTAAATTGAGTTTTCTAATGGTTTAGCCAAATTTTTAAGATGTTTCATACAAATACCGCGCAATACCGGTATATACCGGTATTGAAAAAAATTGAATACCGAAAACGGGTATTAGAATTTTACGGTATTTTGGAAACTCTAGTCAAAACTATCTGTTCAGTACAAAAAGAAGTGATATCCTGTGTCAAGTAGAAACGAGTGTAAAACAAAACATTTCCAAATAATTAGGTGTTCTACATGTTTGAAATACTTACTTTGTCTCTCGGATTAGAGATTAGAATTAGAAACAACTTCAACTAACTAGGTTAGACAAAACAAAAGTTTCTAGTAAAAGTAAAAGTACAAAATAATATTTATTTATTTATTTATATTCGAAAGCAAATATGGAATGCGATATTTATACGATCGACTGAATCGAGAGAAGTGCAGAACCATCACGAAACCTCAGTGATAGCTAAGACTTTTATTTAATGAGAAATATTATATACAAAATGTAAATTCTATAAAAGAAATGCAAGCTAATTTATTAGTTAGTATTTTATATTGCAGACCCTAGTTTGTAGATTAAGAACATGTTATTTGAACAGAATTTCATTAAAGTTATAATCTGTTAGTCCTGAGGTTTCGTGATGGTTCCGCACTTCTCTCGATTCAGTCGATCGTATAAATATCGCATTCCATATTTGCTTTCGAATATAAATAAATAAATAAATATTATTTTGTACTTTTACTTTTACTAGAAACTTTTGTTTTAATACCTAGTTAGTTGAAGTTGTTTCTAATTCTAATCTCTAATCCGAGAGACAAAGTAAGTATTTCAAACATGTAGAACACCTAATTATTTGGAAATGTTTTGTTTTACACTCGTTTCTACTTGACACAGGATATCACTTCTTTTTGTACTGAACAGATAGTTTTGACTATTAAACTTTAAACTGCACCTTTTTCACGAACTAAAATTTACATTTTTGATGTTTTTTGTAGCTGATATCACGATTTTTTGTAGTAAATAATAAATTTTATGAGCTTGGATTATAATGAAATAAATAATAATATTAATAATAGGTAATTATTTCATTTTGATATAAGCAATTTGAATGTTTGTCATCGATTTATTTGTATACCAACTTTAACGATTGATTGAATTATTTCCAATTTTTCTGCGTTTATAGAAACAACATACCCAATAATCCGCAAGATATGTAATTATAATGTATTTTTATGTCAACATACAAACCAAATACATTCCTTTTTAAAACATTTGTCTTAGCAAAAATCAGACTACATTAAATGATTTTTTGTGGGCTTATATTTACCCTGAATTTTAATAAAATATATGTACAGAACTGAAAAAAATTTATCACGCATTCAAATATAAGAACTGGATCTTTTATTCGAAACTCGAAAGCTCTTCTATTCAAAAATTCGGGGAAGACTGCAGTTACTCTTCAATAGATATTTATTCAATGAAGTACCTATTAGATACTAGTGTAAGCTTAGTGTTAATTGATTTACCACATTTAGTAAAAATTAGCATCAATTGGAATGCAGTCTTAACATATATTAGGTAAACATACCGTCTAGATTGATAATATTCAAAAAAATATTAAACGTTGTCTTTTTCGAAATAAAAATTTTAAACTTTCGAAACTAAAAAATGTATGAAGCCAAAAATTGTTCATATTTTAGAACACATTGATACCAACACAAAAACATTAAATTTTCTATCAACTGGTTGACATTTGTTCGCAATTTTTTTTTGTAAATTTTTATTATTGTTAAAAAGATAAACAACAAAAGAATTAAATATTTTATTTGTTTATTTATTTATAAATAAATTTAAATTAATTGGACAATGTATGTTCTAATTGAGTAAAATATGTTTTTATAAATTTACAATGGAGTCAAATTCAGATATGTGTATATTAAATGAACAAAACGTTTTCATACGATAACATACGAAAATAAATTTGTTAATAATTGTAATAATTTATGTCAACAACAAAATGTGACATGGCTTGATGATGAGGAGATTGATAAATTGGATTTATCTATTGATCCAGGGACCGATAATGTTCAATCGAGTAGATAGCGCTGATATAATATATAAAGAAGAAATGTAAAATGGTTGGAAAATATGAAATGGGGGATATATTAGAAGGATCTTACGGAAAAGTGAAGGAAGTATTAGACTATGAAACGTTAAGCAGAAGAACTGTGAAGGTAAATCTAAATTGTTTGGTTATGTACGAATTGCTAATATTTTTGTATTATGTCCTTTAGATATTGACAAAAAGAAAATTGCGTCGGATTCCAAATGTGGAACAAAATGTAAGGAAAGAGAAACAGCTACATCGCATATTAAAACATAAAAATGTAATTGAACTTTTGGATGTTGTACAATGAAGGAAACAAAAAATGTATTATTCAATGATGTACCTATTAGATACTAGTGTAAGCTTAGTGTTAATTGATTTACCACATTAAGAGTTGGAAAATATGTAATGGGGGATATATTAGAAGTATCTTACGGAAAAGTGAAGGAAGTATTAGACTCTGAAACGTTAACCAGAAGAGCTGTGAAGGTAAATCTAAATTGTTTGGTTATGTACGAATTGCTAATATTTTTGTATTATGTCCTTTAGATATTGACAAAAAGAAAATTGCGTCGGTTTAAAAATGTGGAACAAAATGTAAGGAAAGAGATACAGCTACATCGCATATTAAAACATAAAAATGTAATTGAACTTTTGGATGTGTTGTACAATGAAGAGAAACAAAAAATGTTAATTGATGGATTAGAATATTTGCTATGTATTTTATATTTCACGGATATAAATAAAATAATTTAGTTTTAATGAGGAATATTTTATTTATTGTAATTTTAAGTAATTTTTAATAAAATGATACATATTTACAAAAGATTAAATTATAATGTTTTTATGTTTAAAAAAAGTGTCTTAGCTATTTACATTTATTTACATTTTAAACTTACAATAGATGGCTTGAATCAAAAAGTCACTAGAATGATAAATTTTCGTCTGAATAATCTTGTTGAAATTTCATTTTTTAAAAATCGTATTCGAAATTTTACGTTTAAATTAATTTTGTATAACGTTTATTGTACAAAATCTAATTAAAATTAAAATTTAAAGGTGACTTTATGTTACAAAACTCGTCATAAGTTCATATATGTTAAACAACATTAGATCAAATCATTTTTTTGAGGTTATGTCTACTAGGTTCAGCGTAAATAAAGCAAAAGTGGTAATCGCTATTTTTTTTTCACGAACAGCAATCTACCGCATCGCTTTGATTTATTCGAGAAACTTTCATCTGCATAAATCAACGCGATCAATTTTTTTTTTTTAATTGGAACGCCTTGAGACTTGCAGTTCGAGTAGCACTGCGACCTGAAGGTCTATTGTGCTTACCCTGATTGTTTTATTAGAGAGAGCCGTTACTGGTTGTATTCTGTCATCCAAGTTGAGACTTTTAATAAAATTAATTAGCTCAATTGGAGTGACGTTTTGTGGAAATGGAAGTGTTAGTCTTCTATGACCAAGTTGGTTGTATCTGTGCCCAGAGAGTTCTAGACAGCTGCAGATGACGTGTTCCATCGTTTCCGCGTCCGAGTAGCAGAATCTACACCTGTCGGAAACAACAAGACCCATTTTGTTAAGATAGTGGTTTAAAGGACCATGTCCAGTAACGCACCACGTTAAAATTCTTAGAGACTCTCTGTTTAAGTCGATTGTTTTTAAGGGTGAAACAGGCAGGTTACCTAGAAACTTCTTAGAGTGTACTACTCCCTCTCTGTGTTATACCTGGGGTTTATCATTTTATTTAAAAATGAAACACTTAAATATTGTTTTTAAGAGAAAACTAAACGAATTTTATTTATTTATTTAATTTAACAAACTTTATATATTTTCTGTATTTAGTTTTATTTATTAAACTTTTTACTTATTATCTTAGTTTTAGCTTAATTTTGAATGTTTTTTTCAAATATTTAATTTTGCACTATTATTGTTTTCTTACATATACATTTGACAATTTCTTAAATTGAACAAAAACTTTTTAAAATTGATTCACTTAAAACTATCGATTTGAACTTTATCTTATTAAACTACCGCGTTGAACTCAAAAGACTGAATGTTGAAACTGTTAGACTTTAAATTGTATTTTTAAACTATTCTCTTAAACCACTTTGTTAAAAACTGTGTCGACTGTGAGACTTGAACAATGTTATTAAAACTACATTTATTTTCTTAAAAACTAAATCTTATATACTAAATTTTGATTTTATTACATTAAAGAAAACAACAAAAACAAAATAGGAATAATTTTATTAAATTTTATATTTTGGGAAAAGGATTTGTCGGAGGATTATACAAAAGGAATTATGCAGTATTGTAACTTATTTCTAAGAAACTTAAACAGAGAAGTGTGAAATTTGTTTAATGTTTTATTTTGCTCTAACATGATTTTAAAGTTTATAAGCATGAGAAATATTAATATTATAAATCGAGTATAATATGACCGTTTTAATTTTTATTTGTTTTATCCGTAAGGAAAATGGGCTTCTCGGTCTGTATAAACTTAATGACGTTTAATAAAACATCATCAATGTATTTTTTTTCCTTTTGTTAAATACATAAATTTTTTATTTTTTGTTACGTTTCGGAATATATTATTCCTTCTTCATGACATAAATTATACTTTAATAAAACATGTAAATTAAAATATGTTATTAGTTACGAGTTAAAAACATTAAAAAATTAACAAACTATTACTTACAATCTAAGATTTTTTATAAAAACATAATTTTAAAAGCAATGGCGTCGAAAATTATTGTTTAAATCACTATTTTCTTAAACATATCATCATACATTAAAAGTCACAATGCCAATGGAAAGTTACAGTGTTTTACATTTTTACTTTTTATTTTTATTAAATTTTATAATTAATCAATGTGTTCGTCTTCGTTTGTATGGGTTGTTCATAATTTCATACAAATTATCTTGGTGTGTGTTCATATTGTGTTTTCGTTTTTTGGCTGTGTCTTCAATCATAGCACAATACACGGAAGATAAATCTTGTGTGTCGCGTCTTTGATTGTATGTGTTATGTGTATAAATTTGTAATGCTTCAATTGTGAGTCTTTTGTGTAGTGTCTTTGTGTACCTAATATTTTAGCATTTTTGAGGTCTGGGAAATGCCCTACATCCAGTGGCGTAGCTAGCATGGGTGGCACCCGGGGCGGATATTGTGGTGTCACCCCAAAAATAAAAACTGTCAATAATAATAAAAAGCCGATAAACGTAATTTATAATTTTTTTTAATTAATACAAATGAGCATTATTATTATAAGCCCGCAAGTAATTTTTAACTAATTTTAATTTGCTGAAACTCCTCTCACACGAAGCCACTAATACGCAAATAGTCATAAATAAGTTTAGTGCGACCGTAAGATTCGGAAGAAATTCTAAAAAATCCCATTCTACGATGAATTTCAAAAAGTCTAGGTACACCCAGTTAGAAACTGTAACATTGGCCGCTTTTAAATGCCTCCTCACCCTTTGTATCTCTATGAGGAGTTCTGTTGCCAATACCGCATCATAAAAACCAGTAAATTTTGATACCGATAATTTTAACTCGTTCGCCAAAAGCTAAGTGTTTGTCTGCACAACCTCGAACAATGAAGCTAAATCTTGAACTGACTTCAGTCTAGTTCGGAGTTCCTCGGTCAAGACATTCCAACATGTCCTTTTTAAGTTGAGCTCTCAGTGTCAGTCCAACATTCGGCTTTCCATTGGAATGTCATAGTCCTCCGATTTTTTCGCAGCAAGATCTATTGCCTCTTCTACAATGAGACTTCGTTATGAATTGACTCTATTTTTGTAGCTAATTGATCAATATTCAAGCCCGTGCTTTGCAATCCAATCTGAGCACAGATATTATTTCTCTTAGAATATCATTCCAAAACAAAAGATAGCAAAGAAACGAAAAATCACATGCTGCATTGTTAAGGTTCTGTGCAGCGCCTCTAGTGTCTACATTTTCTTGTTGATCACTTAACTTCTCAATTTCAGCCAAAATCCCATCAAAGTTTTCGGCCAATACTTTTACTGCAGCATAATGAGCACTCCAATGCGCTGTTAAGAGTATTTTAACAGTTGCTTTGTTGTGTTTAGCAAGTACTTCCCAGCGGCTAGTCGAAGCAGAAAAACATGTAAAAATGGCTTCCACTGACGAGTGTTGGCCGTATAAATTAATTGAATGATCTTTGCAGCCCACAAAAATTGCTTTGTTATTTTTTGCTTTAATAATAGCTTGCACCTCTCCATGTATACTACTCATAACAGCTGCATTATCATAACCTATGGGAGCGACAATTCATAACATCTATACCATCATTTTCAAGATTTTTACACTGAAAAAAACATGTCCTATTTTCAATCGAAATGCAGTTGTCTCAACCTCACCGTGCGGGCAGATATGGCGAATCGAAATTCGAGATTGATTCAACAACCGTACAATGATAAGCCGATGCAGTTGAGACAATCAGATGAAATATTTATGTGGAAATAAAATGTAGTTCAATTAATCTCAAATGGCTAGGATTCGATGGCCCAATCACCCGTTAATCCGAAAGGTGAATCCGAAATTCAAATGATTAAAGAAACGCATACTAGAAAGATACAAAGCAAAACAAACCGGAATAATAAAATATCGACCCTTAGCTATCGTACCCGGACACGAGTAGGAAACTGGAATGTCAGAACTCTGATAGAAACATCGCGGTTAGCACAAGTTGAGAAAGTAATGAAAGAATATAACATCGAGATACTAGGACTCAGTGAAGTAAGATGGAAAAACAGCGGAGAGTTAACAACAAGTGAAGGAAACTATATGATGTTCTCTGGTAAATCCAACACACATGAACAAGGCGTAGCAATATTAACAACACCTAACGCAAAGAAAGCACTTCTCGAATGGAAACCAATCAGTAGCAGAATAATAACAGCAAGATTCCAATCGAAAATTAGAAACACAACGATCATACAGTGCTATGCACCTACCGAAGAAGCTGATGATGCGACAAAAGATGAATTCTACGAACAGCTCCAAGCCACGCTGGCTAGTACACACCGAAATGACATCAAAATAATACAAGGGGATTTCAATGCCAAAATTGGAACCGACAACACCGGAATCCCAAGTAGCAAAAATTGGTATTGCTTTGGGATGTCATTTCTTTATTGCAACTTAATTCATTCTTTTTTTGGTATGTTGAATATTTGTTACTTTAATGCTTCTTAAATCTTTCTTAAAATGGTATGGTCACCTGGGTTTTAAATCGGTATGTAACATCTCTTTTTAAGCATTCTTAAAGGCTTCTTAAATTGGTATTCATATAGAAAGATTAAATTGGAATGTACGAGCTCGAGTAAAGAATTCTTAAAGGCTTCTTAATTTGGTATGTATATTTGAAGTTGTAAATCGGTATGATAATCCGGCTTTAATACTTCGAATTTTTTACTTAAATTGGTATGATATTTTATGCTTTCTTTGTATACGTGTCAACATTTGACAGTTTTTATTGTTTGTTTGTTACGTTTATATCTTATGATTACTATACGTGTTTTGTTAAAATGGAACAAAATAGTTTGTTAAATTTATGGAGAAAAAAGAAACGAACCGGTTATTATAAGAGATCAAAGTATATGAAAATTCAAGAAATATTTAATCAGCAGTTAAAACGAAATTATGTAGAGCCTAGTTTGGTTACATCTGATACCATGAGCGATGTTGAGTCGATTCAAACAAAGGATACTCTGGCAGTCAATTCTAGTGTTTCTTCTGCAATATATTTCAAATCAGCCAAACTAACCAAATAACTAAACTATCCTAAATTTAAGTAAAATTTAAACAAATCCAATCGAATTATTCATAACTGTCAGGTACAGAAAAAAGTAAACATTGTATGTACTTAAATCGGTATTTCAATACTCGAAATAGTACAAATTTCTACTCAAATTGGTATGTCACATACCGTATTTTCGCAGTAATGTACACTAAAAAAACACATTGGCATATTCTTCATTATTAGTTCAGCAAAATAAACTTTGTAGCACTATCTAAAATTTAGTACGATTGACAAAACGTTTTACCGTTAGACAAATGTTTTATATGTTGTCCTTAATTTTAGATGATGCTACAAAAATAATTTGATTGAACTAATATTATAGATTGAACCAACTTTTTTTTCCAGTGTACAATTGAAAACTAATGATCATACCCAAAATAGTATAAATTCGTTCTTGGTTTTTCACCCGAATTAAGAAGGGATTTCAACTATTTTGGTATTGTGTCATACTAAATTAAGAAGATATTTGTACTTAATTTGAGAAATCATCATATACTTGATAATGAACAAGATTCCGCCATATTTTTATACAAAATTTTTAAAATACAATTTGAAAAATTTTCGTTAAAAATATAAATAATAAATACTGCTCCAATTTTTTATTTTAACTTATATTTAGATAGCTAACAACGATGTGAGCATGAATATGTTCAAGTTCTGATCAACAAAAAATTTTAAATAAAGTTTTAGGCGCATTGAATTTTGACATATTTTCAACAATTTAAATAAATTAGAGAAATTATAAAGGCGCGTGAGTTTTGAAGGGGTTAGAAGACCCCATTTTATCATAAAACTCGTACCGTTTGAAGATATTGGGTTAATGTTATCTTAAAACCGATTTTCAAACCCCCAATATATAATATATTTTTATTATCTTCTCAGCTTCTCTTCATAAAATTTTTAAACAGCACACAACATATTTTTTTTGTTTCATTTCATTATTGTCATTATCTTTAATTTAAATTAATTCAATAAAGAAAAAAAGAGATAGAAATATCTGTGTCACTCTTTGACTTTGATAGTATAACAAAAAAATGACATACCGATTTAAGAAAGAGTTAAACTGGAGTTAAGAAGGAGTTAAGAAGGACTTTAGTAGGAGTTAAAAATCACATGCCTATTTAAGAAGGAAATAAGATAGAAATACGCTTCTTAATTCGTTCTATCGGACCGCCCATATAGGCCTTTTTGTACTTAATTCATACTTAAATCCTTCTTTAAGAAGACGCGTTGCCTCGATTAAGTCTTCTTAACTCCTTCTTTAAGTACTGATAATCACTATTTTTGCTACTTGGGATGGAATCAGTCATGGGCAAACATGCACTAGAATCAACACGTAACAATAATGGAGAAAGGCTCATCGATTGTTGTGTCACAAATCAACTATTCATAGGAGGCAGCAAGTTCCCACACAAGAACATACACAAATACACTTGGACATCACCAAATGGAAGAACCAAGAATCAAATTGATCACGTACTGGTGAATAAGAAGTTTCTATCCTCACTACAAGACGTCAGAGCAAAACGAGGAGCAGACATACACAGCGACCATCAACTGGTAATTGCAACATTCAAAATTAAACCAGCCGCTGTAAAACAAAACAACAAGTCATGTCGGAGGAAATTTAACATCAATAGATTGAGCGACAAACATACAAATAACATCTTCAAAGAGTCGCTCCAGCTCAATCTACCAAACAACGAAACAACCAGCATTGATGAAAAATGGGAACAAGTTAAAGAAGCTTACGTCAAAACTGCTACAGATGTGCTAGACTACCAAGACAAATCACGGAAACCATGGATTAGCGATGAAACATGGAAGAAAATTGAAGAACGTCGACAGCTCAAGTTGCAGTTGTGTCACCAGAACACAACCGAGATCCGCAACAAATATGAAAGTACAGCAAAACAAGTTAAAAAGATGGCAAGGAATGATCGCAGAAAATATACAGAAAGCATTCTCAAGACTGCGGAAACAGCAGCAGCTAATAGAAATATGCGCACACTACACAAATGCGTGAGAAAGGTCACCAACAAATATACAAACACTCCATCAATAAAGGATGAATCTGGTCAAACCCTCACAACTCATGAACAACAGCTAAATAGATGGAAAGAATACTTCGAAGACAACTGCCACCAACAAGAAAATAACTTGCAGTCTCCGGATGACAACTATAACGAAACTATTAGCACCCATCCACCAACGGAACGGGAAGTTAGAGATGCCATACAGAAACTCAAGAACAACAAATCTGCTGGTACAGATAATATATCAGCAGAATTACTCAAAGCAGATGTAAACACAACAGCAGAAACTCTAACACCACTATTAGTTGATGTATGGAACGAAGGTAAAATACCAACCAAATGGAAAGAAGGTTTAACCATAACAATCCCAAAGAAAGGTGATCTAAGAGAATGCAAAAATTGGAGAGGTATATCTCTGCTCAACACAATAATGAAAATACTAGCAATGATCATTCTCGAAAGAATATCTCCATCAATTAACATGAAACTAAGAAATGAACAAGCCGGCTTTAGACCAGGAAGAAGCTGTACCGATCATATCAACACAATCCGTATCATCATTGAGCAATCAAATGAATGGAATTCACCATTGTATCTCCTCTTCGTGGACTTCGAACGCGCCTTCGACTCAATCAACAGGAGCGCGATATGGAAGACACTTTGTGAAATGGGCATCCCGAAGAAAATAGTTGATCTAATCAAAGAAATGTACCGGGATGCTGCAAACAGAATACAATACAAAGGACAGCAAAGTGATGAATACTAAGGTGATCTAAGGTGATCTAAGAGAATGCAAAAATTGGAGAGGTATATCTCTGCTCAACACAATAATGAAAATACTAGCAATGATCATTCTCGAAAGAATATCTCCATCAATTAACATGAAACTAAGAAATGAACAAGCCGGCTTTAGACCAGGAAGAAGCTGTACCGATCATATCAACACAATCCGTATCATCATTTAGCAATCAAATGAATGGAATTCACCATTGTATCTCCTCTTCGTGGACTTCGAACGCGCCTTCGACTCAATCAACAGGAGCGCGATATGGAAGACACTTTGTGAAATGGGCATCCCGAAGAAAATAGTTGATCTAATCAAAGAAATGTACCGGGATGCTGCAAACAGAATACAATACAAAGGACAGCAAAGTGATGAATACTAAAACCACCGAGGAGTGAGACAAGGCTGTGTACTATCCCCGCTACTATTCCTAATAGTACTAGATAGTATCATGAGAAAGCTCGATGATGCAAGTCCAAATGGAATCCAATGGAATACAACAAGACGGCTCAATGATCTAGACTACGCAGATGACATCTGTCTACTTACACACACACATACGGACATGCAGCAGAAAATACAGAAGCTATCAACCCTTGCACATGAAGTCGGTCTCAACATTAATATCAGAAAAACAAAGGCTATGAGATTGAACACCAAAACGATAACACCAATTACCATCAACAATACACAAGTGGACGAAGTTGACAAATTTGTGTACCTTGGTTGTACTGTAGCAAAAACAGGCGGGACTGAAGAAGATATCAGTCAGCGTATCAACAAAGCCAGAAATACGTTCAATATGCTTCACAAGATCTGGAATGCATCCGTCCTGTCAAGAAAGACAAAGCTACGAATGTTCAATGCATGTGTCAAGTCAGTACTGCTGTATGGGTGTGAAACGTGGAAACTAACAAGAAAGATCACAAATAAACTACAGGTGTTTGTGAACAAATGCCCGAGAAGACTGATCAAATGCTTCTGGCCAAACACCATCAGTAACCAGGAGCTTCTACGGCAGACAGAGCAGCTAGACATTGAGACCGAGATAAAACAAAGAAAATGGAGATGGATAGGACATACACTGAGAAAATCAGTCGAAGATATAACAAGGATGTCCCTAGAGTGGAATCCACAAGGAAAAAGGAGAGTTGGAAGACCACCCATGACGTGGAAGAAAACGGTGCTAGCTGAAGCAAAACAAATCGGCAAGACATGGGGTGAACTGAAAGCGATTGCCCCGAACAGAGTCAGATGGTCCAGTCTAGTAGACGCCCTATGCTCCTAAATGGAGATAAAGGAAAAAAAAAAAAAAAAAAAAAAAGAAAAAATCTCAAATACTTAAATTTTAAAATGAAAAATTCACGATATAAGGCCAAAGATATATGTTTTCATGGAAATAGTTATTAACTTTATTCAACTACTGTTATATTGGATAGCACTTTATATTTTAATTACACCTCATTCTGTTATCAGGAAAATGTTACTGAGTGCTGAGTAGTTGTCCCAATCACGGTGAAATTGTTTGTAAATATCTTTTCTTTGCATGAATAATAAACTGCCATCTTCGAGATGAGGTTATCATTACTTCAATTTTTTTTTCAGTGTAAGAATTTCATCGCTTAAATCAGCGGCTTTTTTCCACGTAAAGGAAAAAATACAAGGAATACTTCCTTGATTTCCACTTTACTACCATCAATTTTCACATAACGAATCACTTCTGACATTTGATCAAACATAATTCCAAAATATTTAACCGATTTAATTTCGTTGACAAGCTTAAACTTTACGCGGATCGCTAAAACATTTATGAACTCATTTTGTATATCTGGTGACAAATATGATACTTTTGGTGATTTGCCATGCTCCAAATTCAAAATGTGTTCTTTCAACACTACATCATACTTTGACAATAGTTTGGTTAGTTCTAAGAAATTGCCTTTATTTGAAGAACTTTGTAATTCATCATGTCCATGAAATGCTGGGTTTTGTTTAGATAAAAACAAACTTTTATCCAATAATCTTGATTAAAGATGTTTCCACTTCTGTTTTTTATTGTATATTAATTGCAAGGCTGCGTCTCGTATCGTTTTATGAATTTTTAACCTCATTTCCAAAGTTTTCCACTTTTCAAAATTCTCCAGATGTTCATTTGAAGTTTTATGCTCGGCCACTTTGGGATTTAGTTTCCACCGCTTCTGATATCCAGTAGTAAATGTTGATTTTGTATTATTATTATTGGTGACAGCAAATACACAACAACAGAAGCAATACAGGACGCAAGTTATTATTTACAGGAGAATAAACAATCCATGGCCGTAGAATTTTTTCACCATTATTCATCATTTTATAAAACCATTCTTTAGAAAGATGGCGAACATCACCTTTTATGTCTAACCCGTGTCTAGATACAGTAACAAACGACCCTTCTCTATTTTGAAAATGTTCACTTTCTTTTTTTATGATTTCAATGCGAACATTACCAGAGCCGAGTATATTCCAATGTGATACATCTCTTAAGTCCTGAAGTGATTCACCCATGCAAGTACTGTCTTCGATAGTAGAAGCATTAGCGGCATTATCACTGTCATTTTCATTATTCCCTTCTACTTCGTCATCATAGGTTATCATTATTAATTCTGTATTGTTGCTGTTACTTTCCGAAGATGAGCCAATATTCTCTGAAACATTCGTTGCATCAACGTGATAATCAGTTTCTTTTGATGAACCTTGGATAACATCGGGTTTTGTAACATATTCATAGATTTGGTCTTTCTCTGCTGGAACAAACTTTTTCTTTAAAAAGTATGAACTCCTCGTGGCATATTTATTTTTTGGGATATTTGCTAAACGAAATCTAAAAAAATATTTTTAATTATAGTATAGGTATCAGCAAAGCATTAATTCTAAATATATTTGTAGGATACATAATAGGTACATAGTTCATAATAAGTACACTGTGTTAACGACTAAATACACCGCAAGAAAATTACTTTATTTAAATTTCCTTGTAACAACTTATATTAAATAATATTTGATAAAATGGAATAAACAAATCTTATGCCTAATATTAAAAGGAACTATTTAAAAAAATATAAGTATGAAATCCTTAAAGATATTTTATATAAAGAATTGAAACCAAAATTAAATATCCAATTAGAATCATGCTCAATAATTTACAAAATTGAATGTGATTTTTGTGAAAAATTTTACATCGGGAAAACCGGAAAATGTTTTAAAGACTGATTTAAGGAATACCTGCCTAAGATGAAAAATAAACAAAATTTAAAGTTTATTTTTGCAAACCATTTACATAGTTAATAACAATAGCTACACCACTTTTTAAAAAAAATTGAAGGCTTTACATTTATGTAGCCAAGGATCTTTAAAAGAATCACTTGATGAGTTTGAAATTTCCAAGGTATTTAAAACCCAACGAAATGTACTTTTAAATGATAAACTTTCATTTAATTCAGATATATAAATATATAAAACTGAAAACAAACAGTATGAGTATGTATCAACCTACAAAAATTTGCAAAACTGCAGTAATTGCATAACTGCCATTTTATTCCACAGTAATTATTTTTGTGTCCATTGAAAAACGATCTATTTCAATTCATTTCTTGAGTTTCAATTTCAAGATAAAGGAAAAAAAATTATTTTGAGATCATTTACAAACACGGTAATTTGATTGTTTGTTAGTTTCCTTAGGTGTTTGCAATTAATTTGTTTGAAATGTAAAACATATATTAGGTAGTAAGGTTAAGCGGATATTTTAGAAATAATTTTGGAATAGAGACATTGTAACTCAAGGGTGCCACCTTATCGACAAAGGGTGCCACATTATCGACGTAAACCACTTTTCCTATACATTATTCAGCATATGTGTTTTCAGACCTGGTCATTAAATAATCATGCTTGCATACTAAATAATATATCGTAAAAAACGGTCAATTCTATAGGAATTATTCTATAGGAATATTCAAAGCTATTGAGTAATTGTGGTGATGGGATTCAATGCTCAACATGTTGATTCGATTAATATTGTTAAAATTTTATTTCACGTAATAACTCAAAAATTTTAAAAAGTAGAATAGATTCTTTTTGAACCAATAACACATTTATAGGACACATTTATAAGTTATCACAATTTATAAATTAAAATTATATGGATAACCTGGTTAAAATGGTTTCTAAGTGATTTATCGTTGAAAACATGTGATGGTTTGTTTAAGTTTTTTACGTTCGGGTGTCACCCCAAAACGGTTTCGAAGTGATTTATCATTGAAAACATTGTGATGATTTGTTTAAGTTGTTTACGTTCGGGTGTCACTCCAAAACGGTTTCGAAGTGATTTATCGTTGAAAACATTGTGATGGTTTGTTTAAGTTTTTTACGTTCGGGTGTCACCCCAAAACGGGTGACACCCGGGGCGGACCGCCCCCCCCGCCCCCCCCTAGCTACGCCGCTGCCTACATCATGGAAATGTTGTACTACAGCAGTTTTTGGGATGTTAGAATTATCAGATTTTTTTAAATCGTTTATGTGCGATTTGTATATTGCTGTTGTAATTTTTGGTGATCTTGGTTATTTGTTCTGAAAGTCCTTCAACGTATGTTAGACTTTTGAATACTTTATTTGTATTATATGTTTGTTGTGAAAAAGTTTCGGTTGGTGTAGTATTTTTAACTTTTCTCAGATTTTGTCGGACAGTGTTGATCGTTTTTTTTATAAGTCTATTTGGGTAATTATTTTCTTTTAAAAGTTGGTATAGAAGGGTGATGTTCTTTTTATGGTAACACGTCGAACTTAACGTTAGTACTCTATATATTAAGTTCTGTGCTGTGTTTAATTTCTGTTTTATAGGATGGTTCGATAAAAAATTAAGTAAACGATTAGATGTGTCTTTCTTTCGATACCAATCGGTATTTAACTTCCCGCTTGAGTCACGTATTACTAAAACATCAAGGTAAGGTAATTTCATATTTTGTTCCAGTTCAACAGTGAATTTCAATTTAGTATGGAACGTATTTAGTGCGTTTAAAGTAAGTAAAATCATATTTTCGGGTAATATTGCGAAAATGTCGTCAACGTATTTCGTTAGTATTTTGGGTTTGGATGTTAAGCTATTGAGGGAGGTTTTTATTAATTTTTGTGTTGTAATGTCAGCAATCACGCTCGATAAGGGGTTGCCCATAGGCATGCCATATTTTTGTTTATAAAAAATTGAGTTGTATACAAAATAATTTGCGTCTATCAAACAAAATCTTAGTAATTTGAAAAATATCTCATGTGAGAGGTTAGTATGGTTTGCTAGTTCTTCCCATCTATCATTGATTATATCAATAGTTAAATGGACTGGAATATTTGTCAATAATGAAACGATGTCAAAACTGACCATTTTTTCATCATTTTCGAGTGTTATATCTGATAACTTGTCTTTAAAATTATACGAATTATTAATGTTAAATTCATCACTAGTTGTTAGGTTTTTGAGAATATTAGCTAAAAATTTTGAAATGCGTGAAGAAGGTGTGTTTATTGATGACACAACTGGTCTCATGGGGATACCTTCCTTGTGTGTTTTGGGTAATGCGTATAATTTCGGTGCGGTGGAATTATAATTAATTAAGGAATTCTTTACGGATCCATCAAAAAAATTGTTCTTGAAAAGACTTATAATGTTGTTGTTGTTTATCATTTGTAATCTTGCTGTTGGGTCACCCTGTGGGATTATTTGATATGTGTTTGTGTCCTTTAACAAATCTTCAACTTTGCGTTTGTATTCGTTAGCATACATTAGTACTGTACTTTTAGATTTGTCTGACTGTACTATGATAATGTCTTTATTAGTTCTGCAGAATTCAATGCATTTATTGTATATGTGGATAATCATATTTTGTTTGTTATTTAAGTCTTGATTGTATTGTTTGCGTTTATTGGTAATTATGTTAGCAATACGTGCTCTCACAATGTCTCTATAATGTATGTCACTTATACTTTTGACTATTTCCTCCGTATCAGCTATGACTTCAAATAATGGAAAATCACCATAATTCGGAATCGCGAATTTTTTTTTCCGAAACGTAACAAAAAATAAAAAATTTATGTATTTAACAAAAGGAAAAAAAATACATTGATGATGTTTTATTAAACGTCATTAAGTTTATACAGACCGAGATGCCCATTTTCCTTACGGATAAAACAAATTAATATTATAGTTATTTTTTGTTTGAGAAGCTTTATTTGGAAAACATGTTGATTCAATATTTTAAAATGATATGTGAATTGAAAAGGATTGTCGGCAAAAATAAAAAGACTTATTCTGAGTATGAACTAAAATTGTGATAACTGATATTATTTATTAGTTTTATCCTTTATAAAACTATCGGCTAGATTTTAATCTCTTAAAATATTCGAAAATTCTTAGTAACGACTAAAATTGTGATAAATGATAATATTCAACAGTTTTATCCTTTATAAAACTATCGGCTAGAGATTAAAAGAAAATTTCATTTTTTTTAAAAATGTGTTTAGAGAAAATTTATTGGTATGTGAAACTAATATTGCGATTTTAGAAAGATTTAGAGTTTGTAGTTCTGGGAAATAGTGATCGAAAATGGGTAATGAGAAATACGGCACAACATCTGCTTCTCCATAATTTAGCATGTTGTTCCTGTTCCCATGTTTGAATTATGCTTTTGAGCGAACTCTTGGCCATTCCAAAGCATGATTCCGGTCCAACAAACTTTTTGTCGGCCCCTTGCTTTGCTAAAGCGTCAGCGATAGCATTTCCTTGTATTCCTGTGTGGCTAGGTGCCCACACAAGTGTTACTTTTTTATTGCAGGAGATTTTTAGTAGATTTTTGTAGCATTCCCTTACTAGTTTTGAATCAAAGCGCGTAGATTTTAGTGCCAAGAGTGCTGCTTGGCTGTCAGAGATAATATATATTTCAATATTTTGGTATTTTCTTTCAGTACATAGCAAAGCGCAACTGCTAATTGCAAAAATTTCGGCTTGAAATATGGTTGTTGTGGTGCCTAGGGCAACCATTTGCTTTGTTCTAGAACCAAACACTCCTGCTCCCGTGCCCATATTGGTTCGAGAACCATCTGTGTACCAGATGCTGGCGTTATGTGGCAGTGACCGTTGTAGTTTTTAATACGATCTCTGGCCAATATCTTGACATCAAAGTGCCTGTCTAAGTCTATTGTTTTTGGCATACAATCCGAAATATGGTATGTATGCATTTCAGCTTGTAATCTAGAAAGGATTTTAAGGTGTCCGGTTAGATTACCCGGCTTAAACCCTTCTGTGAGTTGCAGTCTATGAACGCTCAACACCGCTACAGATTTTACATGTAGGTGCAATTGAGAAAGCTTTAGAAGAATTTCCATTGCTGACGTTGGCGTGGTTTTGAAAGCACCTGTGGCACTAAGACACACAAGCCTTTGTATTTTTGTAAACATATTTTGAGCAGTTATTTGGCGCGTTTTAGGCCACCAAACTAAAGCTGCATATGTCGGAATCGGTTTAATAAGACTTTGGTGCAACCAAAGTATCATTTTTGGGCTAAGACCCCATGTTTTCCCAAACAGGGTTCTGCATGTGAAGAAAACTTTGTTTGCCTTATCGGAGATATATTTCAGGTGTGAGTTCCAGGTTAGTTTGCTATCCAGAATCACACCCAAATATCTAACCTCTTTTGATGTTTGTATTGGATCGCCGTTAAGAACAGGAGAAATGAAATTAAAGTTTCTCCTGTTTGTGAAAACGACAATGCTTGTTTTTCGTGGGTTGATCGACAGTCCCAATCTGTTGCACCACTTTGATACAATATTGAGAGCTGTCTGGGTTCGACCAGCGACAATGGAGTCATGTTTCCCTCTAACCATGACTGCCAAGTCGTCGGCATAGCCTACAGTGTTGAAGCCGGAATCATTTAGCTTAGTGAGGAGATCATCAGCCCCCCATTATCCAAAGCAGCAGAGAGAGCACGCCCCTTGCGGGCAGCCTCTAGATGCAGTAACAGTCACTAAATAATCACCTAGTGTTGCCGTTATCTTCCGATTTTGTAGCATCTTGATAATCCACGCAATGATAAGCGGGTTTATATTTTTTTTTGTGGCCATTTCAATGATAGCATTGAAGTGGACATTGTCAAAGGCTCCTTGTATGTCCATAAATGTACAAACAAGAGCCTCTCTATAGTTTAGGTTGCTCTCAATTTCTTTCACCATTTTGTAATGTGTAATGCCGTTTAAGTAGATTTCCCAGTCTGATAGGCGTGCTGGCTAGAGTTGAGAGGGTTTTGTTTAAGACATACATGACGGATGTGATAGTTCAACATCTTTTCCATTGTTTTTAATAGAAAAGATGTAAGACTAGTAGTAGTGTTATGGGAGGTTCTGCACATAGACTAAAAATTATGGGACTTTCTCACATGATGTGTTAATTGATGTGGGAGGTCTAATAAGAAAAAAATATACGATGTAATTAATTCAAATTGCATTGTGAAACTGAGTTTGAAAGAAAAACTAGAGAAAGTGATTTAAATCTTTTTTGTTGTTGTATCTTATAAGAAAAAATTCATTTTCGATTATATCTTGTTTTTTTGTTGTTGTATCTTATAAGAAAAAATTCATTTCGATTGAGTTTTAATCAATTTTTTTTTTTTGGTTGATAAGCTACAACAACAATTTTTGTCTCGATATTATATTACAAAAATATGGGACTTTCTCACATGATGTGTTAATTGATGTGGGAGGTTTAATAAGAAAAAAATATACGAGTATGTTACATGAATGAAAAAACAAAACATTTGCTTTGAGTTTAAAAGAAAAACTAGAGAAAATGATTTAAATCTTGTTTTTTTTTGTTGTTGTATCTTATAAGAAAAAATTCATTTCGATTGAGTTTAAATCAATTTTTTTTTTTTTGGTTGATAAGCTACAACAACAATTTTTGTCTCGATATTATATTACAAAAATATGGGACTTTCTCACATGATGTGTTAATTGATGTGGGAGGTTTAATAAGAAAAAAATATACGAGTATGTTACATGAATGAAAAAACAAAACATTTGCTTTGAGTTTAAATCAATTTTTTTTGGTTGATCTTTGGTTGATCTTGACCTTGTCTCGATATTATGACACTTTGTTGTTTTGTTATGTAAGATTTTAATTTGAGACTGAGTTTGAAAGAAAAACTAGAGAAAATGATTTATATCTTGTTTTTTTGTTGTTGTATCTTATAAGAAAAAATTCATTTCGATTGAGTTTTAATCAATTTTTTTTTGGTTGATAAGCTACAACAACAATTTTTGTCTCGATATTATATTACAAAAATATGGGACTTTCTCACATGATGTGTTAATTGATGTGGGAGGTTTAATAAGAAAAAAATATACGAGTATGTTACATGAATGAAAAAACAAAACATTTGCTTTGAGTTTAAATCAATTTTTTTTGGTTGATCTTTGGTTGATCTTGACCTTGTCTCGATATTATGACACTTTGTTGTTTTGTTATGTAAGATTTTAATTTTCTCGACAAAAAAAAAAATTGAAGATGTTCATGATATATTTTTTTTGTAGGTAACAAAAATTGTTTTTGTTGTAGTTTTTTGTATTTTGTTTCGTAATTGCGTACGGCTTAACTAAAAATTATAAACAGATGTTCGAAATGTGAAAAACTTGCTATAATTTTGGAAAAAACTTATTTAAATAAAAAATGAAATCTTTTTTTTATTTTTTTGTTATAGTTTTGTAAAAACTTTAAACAAAATTTTTATTTTATTAATTAATTTTTTAAAATTTGTTTAAATACATTAAATTTTTATTAAAACAGCTGACCATCCATCTCGAATTGAGTTTCATCTTCAACCAATAACGCCATTGGTTTCACACGAAACTCATATAATGGTGCGTTCATTTTGGATCGGGGAGGACCACGTTTGTATTAAAGTTCTTGCCACATATTCATGGTATAAAGAAACTGGTTTGGTGCAATGGTGAAACTAATTCGGTCGATCTAAATGATTTCGATTTTGAAGATATTGAAATGTTAGACAACGTCCCCGAAAATTTTGATAATCTAGAAAAACACATTAATCATCTTGGATGATTTAATGACTGAGGCGTATAATAAAAACGTTTGTGAATTATTTACCAAGGGTTCACATCATCGAAATATATCTGTTATATTAATTACCCAAAATGTGTTCCATCAAGGAAAATTTTGCAGAGACATTTCGTTAAACTGCAAATACCTTGTTATGTTTAATAACCCCCGAGATAAATCTCAAATCTACCGCTTGCTAGACAAATTTATCCAGAAAATATCAACGAGTTTTGTAAGAGTATAAAAGAAGGCAGCTTCAAACGGGATTTTGAAGCCAGCTGACCAAGGAAAAAGAAAATGAACACTGCAATCTATCTAAGCTAATTGTTCTTGCAAAATATTGAAAACGTTTTGAAAATTAAGTACAATAGATTAGTTTAGATTGAACATTATTTGAACATTATTTGATTAATTGTCTGAAAAATTTTAGATTTAATTGTTTGGCATAGACACTGATACATCTGAATAGCGCGGTCTGTCGGTCAAGTTATTTCTGATGTTATGCAATAATGCAACAAGAAAAATATGACAGAAAATTAATAATATAAAAGGTAATTAGCTTCTGATGTTGTTATTGTGTTTATCATATGTATTGGCTAGTTTTTTTGTTTTGTTAATTTTTTTGTTTTCGTTTTCACATAGTTGTGAAATATAAATTTGCTGTCGCATTTGATGAGCTCTTAAGGAATTAGTAAATGTTATTCGTAGTATAGTAAATTGTTTTCAATGTTTTTTTTTTTGTCGTTTTTTGTCGTTGTGATGACACATTTTTTTTGTTGAATTCAAACTTTTTTTCTTAAGAATAAATATGAATTGTGTTGGACGACATGTGACGATTAACTTTTTAGATTGATTATCTTTCTTAGTCGGATTGCTTCCTTAAGTTAAAACAAGAAGCAAGTGATTGACCGTCAAATGTTTCCACTCAAATTGAAAAAGAAAACTTCATTAGGGAGTTTTGAGCATGAAGGGATTCATTTCTTTTTAATGCGCTTTGGGGTAAATTGGGACACAGAAATGATAAGAATCAGACGGGCCAAAACAAATTATTTTTTAATGACGATTAAAACAGTCAGTAAGGTATAAGATTTACAGTTAGTTATCTTTAAGTGTACGCGCTTTCCCTTTCTAACAAATGGATAGTTGATATAGACAGTAAACAAGAACGAACCATATTTAAGAGACTTTTTCAAAGGGTTTGATAAATAAAAAGCCATCATTTTTTGCTAACATTATATATTTTTCAAATTTATTATTTCTTTTATTTTATTTTATAGTTAATTATTAAAGTTTTTTCTATTATGATTATTAAAAATAACTGGGCCTAAGTTTTTTTCATTCGCTGCACCATTCGTCTTGTGTGGTGTGATTTTTGAATGAATCAAATACTTCTTTCCAAACCACCCGATCAGGGCAATTAAGAAGATGAATCTGTAAAAAGAAGAAAAAATGTTAAATCAAAATATTTATTAATTTGAGTATTAAGTTAACAAATTACCTCATAGTCTTCTTTTGGAATTACGTGGTAAATATTATATTTACACAAAATAACTTGTATTCCTGACGGCTGCTTGTCTTTACAAGTTTTAATGTGACGGAAGAACTTTCTGTAGGTTATTTGATGATTCACATTGTATGGACATATATATTTTTTTACTCCTACCAAACTAGACATCTAAATATAAAAAATAAATCAATTAACGAAATAAAATTAAAATTTCAATTTTAACTTACCATGTATATTGTTTTTTACTAATGTAAATTATTTCAGCCTTGTATCGTTCTTAAATACTAGATTTATCATACGTATCCCACATTTATCATACGAATTCCTTAATGTATATGTGCTTTCCCTTTCTAACAAAATGAATAGTTGATCTAGACAGTAAACCAGAACTAAACTATGTAGTTGTTAGATGATATGGAATTTACAAATGAAAAGCCAGTATCTGAACCATTTTTTCTGAGAAACTTCAACCATACCTTTCAATTGAAAAATTTTGCTACATTAACAATATCTATAGAAGAATTATACAACATTTGACTGTGATTATTTTAAAATTTATGTCAAAAATGCTGCTTGAGTAGGCTTATGTAGATAATTTTGCAACTATAGATGTTTACTTGGTCAAAATCAGCTCCACATATAATTTAAAATCAAAAATAACCCCAAAAATACTATAATAAAATAAATCCTATAAATACTATAATTACTCAGAAAACTATTTTTAAAACATATTATCGAGTATTTTGCTTCTATTGGTTTTTGTTGCTTCATTAACATTTTGATAGAAGACTCCTGATAGATGACTCATTTTCTTATCATTTTAAGTTGAAATATTTTAAACGAGAAAAAAATGCAGTTTTTTTGCAAGAAATATTGAAAAAATAGAGCTCAAACATTTCGTATCTTACTTTAGTTTTCATAAACCCATTGTAAATGTTATTGATTTGGGTGTTATTGATGTTATTGATTTCTCCACTCGAAAATGATAATTGGATGAAAATGATAAAGATGCGATCAATTGTGAAGTGTAAGCAATGTTAATAAAGTTTGTCTTAAAGAATATGAACAGTATGAGCCCGCTAATAATTAATGACTTTTAAAAGAATGTAATATCTGTATTGGTCTAGAGCTTGGTAGTTTTTGGCTTTGATTCTCCAATATTAAAAAGACTACAAGACAGTATACAGAATGTAATATGTTTTTATTTCCACATTACGAAATTTCACTTCTTCCGAGCGGTGGGTCTCCCCGCACAACTTTTCTGAGAAACTTCAAACCATACCTTTAAATTGAAAAATTTTGCTACATTGACAATATCTATTGATGAATTATACAATATTTGCCCGTTATAATTTTAAAATTTATGTCAAAAATGCTACTTGGGTAGGCTTATGTAGATAATTTTGCAACTATAGATGTTTATTTGGTTAAAATCATCACCACAAATAATTTAAAATCAAAAATCTTCGTCCATTGGTTGTTCTTCAGAATGGGGTTCAATTCTACTACAATACAGCAAGAGAAACTTGATTTGCCATCATTTCTTGGCAGGATTAGAAAACTCAATTCAATTAAAGCGGTTTTTTGCGAATATATTTTTTGGCCGCGATTTAAATGATTCTAAACGTCTGTTAAAATCTTTGTAGACGTTTAGACTGTGATACGCATTGCGACAAGGTGGCAAAATGGTTTGGCCTTAGCTGAAAGTGCTGGCTTGACTGGAATTTTTTCTGAAGTATCTGAAGTATCTGATTTTTTTTTTTTTTGTAAGTTTTTTTTGTTTTATTTTTTTTTTTGTTTTTTTTTTGTTAATTTTTTTTTTCATTTTTTTTTTTCTTCGTTTTTTTTTTCGTCGTTTTTTTTTTTTGTTAATTTTTTTTTTCATTTTTTTTTCCTCGTTTTTTTTTTGTGTTGTTTTTTGTTTTGTTTTTTATTTTCATTTTAATTTTTTTTTATTTTTTATTGTTTTTTTGTGACAAAATGATAGCTTGTGACAAAACTTTGACAAAATGGCTTGGCCATTGGCTGAACAATCTGCTGAATTCAGAAGAGTCTGAATATCATAACGATAATGAAGAAGGCAATCCAGAAGGAAATTATGGCTATTCCTGTGTTGGCGACATGACTGGTATTTTGATTTTGGTAAAAAAAGATATTTGGTAGAACGTGTTATAGTCAGAATGAAGAATCCGAGGACGAAGTTGATTTAGAAGAGTCTGAATATCATAACGATCATGAAGAAGGCAATCCAGAAGGAAATTATGGCAACGAAGAGGACCAACTATATTTTGCAACTTCGAGTGAAGAAAGCGATGACGATTTGTTGTTCACACCGTTTACAGCAAAACACACATCTCCAAGATCGTCGTCGATTCATTCAAATTCACGTTACGCCCATTTGCAGCTGCAAATTTACAGACTGGAACAGCAGCTGCTGCGGCAACAACAACAGCACCAACGGTGACGACAGCCGATCCGATTAGGACAAATAAAAACTCTAACACGTAATTTTTATTATTAAAGCATTTAAAAATTTTTTTTATTTGAATCAAGTCGTTTTTAAATATTTTTCTCAATCACATCTTTTATTCTGCACTCAATTTTATGTTTTAGCTCTTTTAAACATTTTGGTGCAATATTCCAGTAAATATTTGAATTGTCTTCTAAACACTGGTTGAAAATTTTAAGCATGATTTGGTCCTCCATATTGGACGGCTGCTGTTGATTAGGCAAATAGGTGTATATGCCCTTTTCAGTTTCCCTAGTGTAGAATTCGGTAATTTTTCGTGTTGGATCTACTATCTTATTATTAAATTCATTCCAAAAGTGTACGCCGATATTAATAACAGTATTGTTTTTATTGTATTGAAGGTGTCCAACAACTAATTTAGATTCTAAGTTATATTTTTTTAATGTTGTCCACAGGATTAAGTTAGCTGGAAGACAAACACCATATTTACGCGCACTAATAAACTCTTGCGAAATTATTTCGGAGATTAAATTTACCAACACCAGATTTCGTTTTAAATTATTATTCGAAATCATAGCAATTATATTCGTGGACGTACAAATAACAAATGATATTGATGGTTGAGTGAAACACCAATTTATCCAGTTTTCAAAAAGCTTAAATAACATTAAAGCAATAAATCAATTAAGAAAAGAAGAATACAATCTTCAAAATTTGTTTTAGTTTGGCCAAATTGTTTGAGGAAATCACGGTTTCGAAATTTTTTTCTTGCTTGTTTGCGTAATTCGTTTAGCACTTCTTGGCGAGCCCCTTTTCGATTGATGTTATTGGTTGTTCTAATAGCTTCCACACGACGCTGGCTATTTATAAATGTTCAATGCTGTTGATCAAATAGTAAGTGTTGATAAATTCATTTGATTTTAGTTTATTAAGTTCTTTTCAACTGAGTTCTTTACAGTACAATATGGAGAGGTTAGTTAACGAAAAAGTTAAGAAGTAAGAAATGCGTAAACCAGATTTATTGCTATATTATGTTTATTTTTTAAACGACAATAAATCATGTTTTATTGTAATTGGCTGCAATACAGAAATTTTTCAAACCACAACTGCTGTCGATTAATGATAAAGATTTTATTTGTTTTGCTTGGCGTGACTGGTATCTATTTTTCAACCAAATTGGATAAGTTCAACAATATTTTGAGGATGATGACATCGAAAAATTCAAATAGAGAAGAATGGAGAAGAATGGGGCAGATTGCAAGAGTTAGCACCTTTGATTCGCTCAATATTTAGCTGGTAAAGGCTAACTTACAAGGATGTAAGAGCCTATTACAATTTATATATGCAAAAATGTGTTCGGAAAAGTTTCTTATTAGTTGATTGCACACTTTTACTTACATTGAACATGTTTGATCATGTTTACAATCTGAAAGAGTTTATTTTTGGGTCGTTCACCTTTTTTTTAGTCTTTTGGCTAAAGTATTTTTTAAAGGAAAAATTCGCGATCAGATCGTTGTAATCAGTCATGTTGGTTTTTAATCCATTTTCAAATTGTTTCATTGGTTTTCCACTACACTGGTTTACCGTTTGATGAAAAATCTGGTGAAAGACCATACGAAAGCTGAAAAACTGTACAAGAGCAGTGAAAATCTTCAATTTTACCCGAGTTTTAATTTAATTTTGTTTAGTTTTTAATTTTTATTTCCCTTGAATTTTACAAGTAAATGATCTTATTTCAAATAAGTTAGTGGTTTACATTTATAAGCATATAAATAATTTATTCAACAACATAAATTAAATGGAAATGTGCGTTCTAATTTTCAAAATGCATCATGAACCTAGTTTTGAAAATAATTTCACGGTAATTTTGTGTTAAAATTGTTGAGATTATTGATTCAATATTTTTAATACGTCTTTGAAACCTATTTCTATCACGTGCATATTCTTCATAACGTCCCATTCGAGCAGCTCTGTAGGCGAAATTCCAAGTCATGTCGCCAACACAGGAATAGCCATAATTTCCTTCTGGATTGCCTTCTTCATTATCGTTATGATATTCAGACTCTTCTGAATTCAGCAGATTGTTCAGCCAATGGCCAAGCCATTTTGTCAAAGTTTTGTCACAAGCTATCATTTTGTCACAAAAAAAACAATAAAAAATAAAAAAAAATTAAAATGAAAATAAAAAACAAAACAAAAAACAACACAAAAAAAACGAGGAAAAAAAAATGAAAAAAAAAATTAACAAAAAAAAAAAACGACGAAAAAAAAAAACGAAGAAAAAAAAATATGAAAAAAAAAAAATTAACAAAAAAAAAAACAAAAAAAAAAATAAAACAAAAAAAACTTACAAAAAAAAAAAAAATCAGATACTTCAGATACTTCAGAAAAAATTCCAGTCAAGCCAGCACTTTCAGCTAAGGCCAAACCATTTTGCCACCTTGTCGCAATGCGTATCACAGTCGAAACCTCTACAAAGATTTTAACAGACGTTTAGAATCATTTAAATCGCGGCCAAAAAATGTATTCGCAAAAAACCGCTTTAATTGAATTGAGTTTTCTAATCCTGCCAAGAAATGATGGCAAATCAAGTTTCTCTTGCTGTATTGTAGTAGAATTGAACCCCATTCTGAAGAACAACCAATGGACGAATATTTTTGATTTTAAATTATTTGTGGTGATGATTTTAACCAAATAAACATCTATAGTTGCAAAATTATCTACATAAGCCTACCCAAGTAGCATTTTTGACATAAATTTTAAAATTATAACGGGCAAATATTGTATAATTCATCAATAGATATTGTCAATGTAGCAAAATTTTTCAATTTAAAGGTATGGTTTGAAGTTTCTCAGAAAAGTTGTGCGGGGAGACCCACCGCTCGGAAGAAGTGAAATTTCGTAATGTGGAAATAAAAACATATTACATTCTGTATACTGTCTTGTAGTCTTTTTAATATTGGAGAATCAAAGCCAAAAACTACCAAGCTCTAGACCAATACAGATATTACATTCTTTTAAAAGTCATTAATTATTAGCGGGCTCATACTGTTCATATTCTTTAAGACAAACTTTATTAACATTGCTTACACTTCACAATTGATCGCATCTTTTAATTATCATTTTCGAGTGGAGAAATCAATAACATCAATAACACCCAAATCAATAACATTTACAATGGGCTTATGAAAACTAAAGTAAGATACGAAATGTTTGAGCTCTATTTTTTCAATATTTCTTGCAAAAAACTGCATTTTTTTCTCGTTTAAAATATTTCAACTTAGAATGATAAAAAAATGAGTCATCTATCAGGAGTCTTCTATCAAAATGTTAATGAAGCAACAAAAACCAATAGAAGCAAAATACTCGATAATATGTTTTAAAAATAGTTTTCTGAGTAATTATAGTATTTATAGGATTTATTATAGTATTTTTGGGGGTTATTTTTGATTTTAAATTATATGTGGAGCTGATTTTAACCAAGTAAACATCTATAGTTGCAAAATTATCTACATAAGCCTACTCAAGCAGCATTTTTGACATAAATTTTAAAATAATCACAGTCAAATGTTGTATAATTCTTCCATAGATATTGTTAATGTAGCAAAATTTTTCAATTGAAAGGTATGGTTTGAAGTTTCTCAGAAAAAATGGTTCAGATACTGGCTTTTCATTTGTAAATTCCATATCATCTAGCAACTACATAGTTTAGTTCTTGTTTACTGTCTAGATCAACTATTCATTTTGTTAGAAAGGGAAAGCGCATATACATTAAGGAATTCGTATGATAAATGTGGGATACGTATGATAAATCTAGTATTTAAGAACGATACAAGGCTGAAATAATTTACATTAGTAAAAAACAATATACCTGGTAAGTTAAAATTGAAATTTTAATTTTATTTCGTTAATTGATTTATTTTTTATATTTAGATGTCTAGTTTGGTAGGAGTAAAAAAATATATATGTCCATACAATGTGAATCATCAAATAACCTACAGAAAGTTCTTCCGTCACATTAAAACTTGTAAAGACAAGCAGCCGTCAGGAATACAAGTTATTTTGTGTAAATATAATATTTACCACGTAATTCCAAAAGAAGACAATGAGGTAATTTGTTAACTTAATACTCAAATTAATAAATATTTTGATTTAACATTTTTTCTTCTTTTTACAGATTCATCTTCTTAATTGCCCTGATCGGGTGGTTTGGAAAGAAGTATTTGATTCATTCAAAAATCACACCACACAAGACGAATGGTGCAGCGAATGAAAAAAACTTAGGCCCAGTTATTTTTAATAATCATAATAGAAAAAACTTTAATAATTAACTATAAAATAAAATAAAAGAAATAATAAATTTGAAAAATATATAATGTTAGCAAAAAATGATGGCTTTTTATTTATCAAACCCTTTGAAAAAGTCTCTTAAATATGGTTCGTTCTTGTTTACTGTCTATATCAACTATCCATTTGTTAGAAAGGGAAAGCGCGTACACTTAAAGATAACTAACTGTAAATCTTATACCTTACTGACTGTTTTAATCGTCATTAAAAAATAATTTGTTTTGGCCCGTCTGATTCTTATCATTTCTGTGTCCCAATTTACCCCAAAGCGCATTAAAAAGAAATGAATCCCTTCATGCTCAAAACTCCCTAATGAAGTTTTCTTTTTCAATTTGAGTGGAAACATTTGACGGTCAATCACTTGCTTCTTGTTTTAACTTAAGGAAGCAATCCGACTAAGAAAGATAATCAATCTAAAAAGTTAATCGTCACATGTCGTCCAACACAATTCATATTTATTCTTAAGAAAAAAAGTTTGAATTCAACAAAAAAAATGTGTCATCACAACGACAAAAAACGACAAAAAAAAAAACATTGAAAACAATTTACTATACTACGAATAACATTTACTAATTCCTTAAGAGCTCATCAAATGCGACAGCAAATTTATATTTCACAACTATGTGAAAACGAAAACAAAAAAATTAACAAAACAAAAAAACTAGCCAATACATATGATAAACACAATAACAACATCAGAAGCTAATTACCTTTTATATTATTAATTTTCTGTCATATTTTTCTTGTTGCATTATTGCATAACATCAGAAATAACTTGACCGACAGACCGCGCTATTCAGATGTATCAGTGTCTATGCCAAACAATTAAATCTAAAATTTTTCAGACAATTAATCAAATAATGTTCAAATAATGTTCAATCTAAACTAATCTATTGTACTTAATTTTCAAAACGTTTTCAATATTTTGCAAGAACAATTAGCTTAGATAGATTGCAGTGTTCATTTTCTTTTTCCTTGGTCAGCTGGCTTCAAAATCCCGTTTGAAGCTGCCTTCTTTTATACTCTTACAAAACTCGTTGATATTTTCTGGATAAATTTGTCTAGCAAGCGGTAGATTTGAGATTTATCTCGGGGGTTATTAAACATAACAAGGTATTTGCAGTTTAACGAAATGTCTCTGCAAAATTTTCCTTGATGGAACACATTTTGGGTAATTAATATAACAGATATATTTCGATGATGTGAACCCTTGGTAAATAATTCACAAACGTTTTTATTATACGCCTCAGTCATTAAATCATCCAAGATGATTAATGTGTTTTTCTAGATTATCAAAATTTTCGGGGACGTTGTCTAACATTTCAATATCTTCAAAATCGAAATCATTTAGATCGACCGAATTAGTTTCACCATTGCACCAAACCAGTTTCTTTATACCATGAATATGTGGCAAGAACTTTAATACAAACGTGGTCCTCCCCGATCCAAAATGAACGCACCATTATATGAGTTTCGTGTGAAACCAATGGCGTTATTGGTTGAAGACGAAACTCAATTCGAGATGGATGGTCAGCTGTTTTAATAAAAATTTAATGTATTTAAACAAATTTTAAAAAATTAATTAATAAAATAAAAATTTTGTTTAAAGTTTTTACAAAACTATAACAAAAAAATAAAAAAAAGATTTCATTTTTTATTTAAATAAGTTTTTTCCAAAATTATAGCAAGTTTTTCACATTTCGAACATCTGTTTATAATTTTTAGTTAAGCCGTACGCAATTACGAAACAAAATACAAAAAACTACAACAAAAACAATTTTTGTTACCTACAAAAAAAATATATCATGAACATCTTCAATTTTTTTTTTTGTCGAGAAAATTAAAATCTTACATAACAAAACAACAAAGTGTCATAATATCGAGACAAGGTCAAGATCAACCAAAGATCAACCAAAAAAAATTGATTTAAACTCAAAGCAAATGTTTTGTTTTTTCATTCATGTAACATACTCGTATATTTTTTTCTTATTAAACCTCCCACATCAATTAACACATCATGTGAGAAAGTCCCATATTTTTGTAATATAATATCGAGACAAAAATTGTTGTTGTAGCTTATCAACCAAAAAAAAATTGATTAAAACTCAATCGAAATGAATTTTTTCTTATAAGATACAACAACAAAAAAACAAGATATAAATCATTTTCTCTAGTTTTTCTTTCAAACTCAGTCTCAAATTAAAATCTTACATAACAAAACAACAAAGTGTCATAATATCGAGACAAGGTCAAGATCAACCAAAGATCAACCAAAAAAAATTGATTTAAACTCAAAGCAAATGTTTTGTTTTTTCATTCATGTAACATACTCGTATATTTTTTTCTTATTAAACCTCCCACATCAATTAACACATCATGTGAGAAAGTCCCATATTTTTGTAATATAATATCGAGACAAAAATTGTTGTTGTAGCTTATCAACCAAAAAAAAAAAAATTGATTTAAACTCAATCGAAATGAATTTTTTCTTATAAGATACAACAACAAAAAAAACAAGATTTAAATCATTTTCTCTAGTTTTTCTTTTAAACTCAAAGCAAATGTTTTGTTTTTTCATTCATGTAACATACTCGTATATTTTTTTCTTATTAAACCTCCCACATCAATTAACACATCATGTGAGAAAGTCCCATATTTTTGTAATATAATATCGAGACAAAAATTGTTGTTGTAGCTTATCAACCAAAAAAAAAAAATTGATTAAAACTCAATCGAAATGAATTTTTTCTTATAAGATACAACAACAAAAAAACAAGATATAATCGAAAATGAATTTTTTCTTATAAGATACAACAACAAAAAAGATTTAAATCACTTTCTCTAGTTTTTCTTTCAAACTCAGTTTCACAATGCAATTTGAATTAATTACATCGTATATTTTTTTCTTATTAGACCTCCCACATCAATTAACACATCATGTGAGAAAGTCCCATAATTTTTAGTCTATGTGCAGAACCTCCCATAACACTACTAAGACTTATGGGTCTGTATGATTTGGCTTCATTAGGTTTTTTTTCCTGACTTAGGAGATTTGTTGGGGGTGAAAATTGTGTTGGCTAAATGATCTGCAGTACTTTTAGTTGCAAAATCTAGAAGATATACGTCTTCGTTGGCATTATCTTCCGTACTCCATTCTATTGAGCCCGGAAAGTGGGTTTGAAGTAAAGTATCTAGTGTCTCAATGCAGCTGGTGGTATACGTACCACTTGGTTTGCAGATTGAGCCTAGAGGGTTTGTGTGATCAGACGACATCAATTTTTGGAGTCGAGCTGCAGAAGGCAGATTATCTATCGTATTGCAGAGCTCTTTCCAGCTATTTCTTTTTGATTGTCTGAGTTCTTTATTATAATTAGTTAGAGCTACTCGGTACTCTGTTCAATTATTTGTTGTTTTTGCTCTGTTAAAGAGCTTGCGAACTTTATTCCTTTTCCTCTCCAAGTTACCATTCCACCAAGGTACATCTCTGCATCTTTTGGATTGAGTTATTGGAGTATTAAGGTTGTATACTACAGTGATAATTTCTTGTAAATTATTCGCTGCAGAGTCAAGCTCAAATGTAGAGTTGATACTGCCGCAACTATTTATATTATCATGAAGATATGTTGTGTAAAGTTCCCAGTTGGTTTTTCTTGGGTTTCTAAAGTACAGGATGCTCTTTGGGTAGTGTTCTATGTTGAAACATATATAAGCATGATCAGACATAGAAGCTTCCTTGGAAACATGCCAGTTCCTAATATGGCTAGTAGAGTTTATGTTAGTTAAAGTAAGGTCAAGGACCTCGCCTCTGATTGCGTTTCTAAAGGTAGGCTCACTACCTTTGTTTGCAATAAACATGTTGTTTGTATTGTTGTGGTCGAGGTGTTAAGGGTCAACATAATCAAAAAACTTTTGTTTATCAAATAATTACACTCAAATATTTATTATACGATATAAATTTTGAAATATTTTAATATTTTTATTTATATAAAAACCCACTAATAACAGAATCTTTCGTCAAACTTTATAATATTAAAAAACAACTTAAGAACAACTCAACTTTTTTATTTAAATTTATAATATATTCCTTATAATCATTTAAATCATTTAAATTTATACCTTAGATCTTCCAACTCACTTTAAAATATTCATCGAACTTATTTAAATAACTCTTTTCCTTTAATTTTTTCACTAATCAATTTTTCACTAATCAATTTCAATTATTGGGTTTTTTGTATCAAAACGACTTCTTTAAATATTTTTCCACAACTCTACAATTGAAGTGTCTTTATTTTATTTATATCAAAATTATTGTACCAGTAATCATAATTCAAAATTTGTCATGACCAATATAACTAAATTGTGCCAATTTTTGTAATTAACGAAAAATAGAACAAAACATTCAATTTCCTACATTGGTTTTTGTAACCCAGTTTAAATAATAATAATAATAAAAGTATTATTCAAACTGAATTTCCCAATATTGAAAATACAATATTTTGTTTATGTCGCGATTTATTATTATTAATATTATTTTGAATTTATTTTGAATTTGTTGAAGTAATTTTGCATAATAGAATTAAGTTTACTAATTAGGTATTAGGGTCTTGTTATATCGGCTCATGACATTTCCTCCCTCTCACAGAAAAGTGGAATCTCATTTCGGTCAGATTGAACGAACTGAGGATTCCACTTCGAAATTATTCCTTACGTATATGGCCTTAAAAACTTAAAATGTTATCTTTTTATTACTTCCTTTCTAGGCATTGAAATAAATTTAATTTCCGTGTGGATACTATATTCTGATTAAATAACTAAATGAATTGTATGCTAATTTATATAATCTTATACTAAATTGTTTGTATTTTGCTTGTTTCGTCATGATTTCAGTCGTTTTCTTTTAAGTACCGTTTTTTATTCATTCAAATGTAATAATCCTTTAATAGTAATTTAAGTTAGTAGAGTAATTCTATATTCACTACTAATTTCAAAGCACCTCACATTAAGCTTTATTATATTTATGTTATTATGAAGGTTCATTCGACCTTGACTCACAGTTTGCTTATGTTTTGAATTATTTATGATTAATTTTCAAGTTTATTATAATATTTTATTAGGTATAACAATCTGTCTATAATAATAATAATAATAATAATTTCATATTTAATAATCATGACCTATTCCAACAATTATGTTTTAAACACAATAAACAAATTTTCTTGTGCTCAAAATTTTATTTTACTTACATAATAAAACTAAAAATAAATGTAATTTGCAAAAATGGAGTTTAAGATTGGCAAACTTTAATTTTATGTTGTTTGGATATGTTATGTATCAGTTTTAAAAATATGATTTTATTTTCCTCTCTTCTTAAAAATAATAGTAACCTAAAATGTATGACACAGTTTTTTCTATGTTTTTATTACCCTATTTAAAACTGTGATATTGACCTTAATTTTACTGGTGATTTTATATTTATAACTTATAACTTATAATAAAATTATATGAAAATAAATGAAATTGAAAAATGAGAATAAGCAAATTTAAATCGTATTTTAAATTTTATATGGTGTGAATTCTTGTAATTGGATACTAATATTATGTTATGTTATACTAACTGTTATTTAAAAAGAATTTCATTGAACGAAAAATAAAACATAATATTACTACTATATTTAATTTTACGCTACTGACCAAAAGTATTTATGAAATGCTTGGCTTGCATTTTTGTTTTAAAATTATTTCCTACTATCAAAATCAACATTATATAATATGTATTTTAAAATGGGAAAAAGATAAAAATTATGCTAAGTTTATTAACTGTTGCTTATGTTTTGATATATGAATGTTTTCATATAAGCATATTATTGAGTATACATTTTTCTATAGTCAATTTGTTTATGTTTTTCACAATTTGTTTGTTTTATTTTTTTTTTTAATTACATAATAAAATTGAGGTAATGACCTTAAGAAACTTTTATTTAAATTATTTTGTTTTGTGTACTTTGATTTTTTTTTTGTATAGGAATACATTTTGCTTGCACACTTCTTGTTTTGTGTTAACATTATTTTGATTTTTTTTTTTTTTTTGACTTAATAAATAATTGTTTCTATTTTGATATAACTAAATTCTTAAACTATGAAATTCGGCTTATTTTAATGGAATATTATATGAAGAAAAATTTGAAAATTTTAAGAATTTCATCATGATACTTGTCTGCTTTCGAGTCAGTACTTTTTTCATTTTTCTTAAGATTTGTTAATAAACGATTCGTTTTTAATTGAACGTATTTATAAATAATATTTGCGAAAACATTTGAAATTATGTTATGCCAAAACTCCCATTTTAACCTATCTGAGAGTATGGCTCCTAAATCATAATATATTGCTTTAATCCCACTAATTGATGCCAATGTATTGTTCTTATAACGATTGTGCGACTGCTTACAAAAATAATTATCGGTTTTTAAAATATTTCTAGAGTCATGACGCTTACATTAGAAATGACCAGTAATAACAATGTAAATAATTTAAACGAGTTTCTTATACCTTTAGATGAAATAACGCGATGGTTATTTGAGGTGTGATTGTTTATAAAAGAATTAAGTGGACGCGAATGATGTGATCGGTTCGGAATACCTATTGGTTGAGGCTGAGACATACCTCTCGTTGTTCGGCAAATGTCTTCATCCTTCAATTTACAGTTAATCAATGGAATTTTAGAACTGTTAGATTTAATGGTTTTAACAGTACAATTTTCTTTTTTTCTTTGGCTGCATTTTGCATTACTTTGTTGAAAATCTTTTTTTCTTCTATTGATTTTGTTTTTGGGAATCACTAATTTTTTAATATTTGACAATGATTTTGGGTTTATATTGTCATTTTTTATTTGTGAATCGTTTTGTTTTTTAAACGATACTGGAATTTGAGGATTTAGTATTATAAAACTGTCTGGAGGTGCATAGTCATTTTTCAGATTTGTACTAGTAGACAATGTAGTTTTACTATTTTTTTGAATTTTGTTAAATTTGTTGTTTAGAATACAATTTGAGTTTAAGTTTATATATGATTTATTTAACTCTAATTTTTTGTGTTTTGATCGGTCATTTGCTTTAAATGTATTTTTACTAGTGGTAATTGACATTTTATTTTTAAGAGAATTTTTATTATTTGCTGCTGCTGTGTTACTTAAATTAAAATGATTACTTTCATTATGATTGGATAAAATGTTTTCTTTAAGAGTTTCAGCATACGATATTTTTATTGTTTGAGTTGCTGTAAAATTATTTTGACCGATATCTTGAGTTTTAGGCACATATTCAATATTATTATGTTTTGCCAGATTATGTTGTTCTGTATAGTGGAGTGAGTCGTCGGGAGTTGTCGATGTTGTGTTGGTGTGTTGACTGGGTTGGCTTTGTTCGGTTATGCTTACGTTAGATATTATTTGATTATTAATATGTTCGTGTTGTATTAGTAGTTCTGTATTGGCTGTTTCATTTTGTTGTGTTTGTGTGTGTGTGATGACTGAATTATTTTCTGGTTCTATATAATTGTCAAGTTGTTCAAATGTGTGTTTAGAAAAACAAAACAGGTTTTTAACATACTGCATGCACTCGTTAAATGAATTAAATTTTTGTTCCTGTACTCGAAAGTACGCGTCTCCTTTTACTCGTGAAGAAATTCGCGATAGTGAATCCTTTCGTATATTTAATGGGAGATTGAAATATGCGTTAGCTGTCGAAACTAGAAAATTTTCTATTGTGCATTTATTGAAATTATTGGTATAAATTAGTGGAATAGTGTTTAGCGTATCGCAGAGTAAAAAATATTCGTCACTATTCATTTTATATTTTTATTTTTTCTTAATGCTAACAACCAAAATTATTCTTTATTAATACTAAAATTATAAAACTGACTCACTCTTAATATGATGTTTTCTGGAGCTGGAGTTGAGGCTGCTGCTGTTGCTGGTGTTGATGATGTTGCTGTCAATTCTCCTGGAGGACTCCTTAACATATCCAAAATGTTCGAGTTTTATGTTTGTTGTTGGTACTCGAATTATTTGATCTTCTTCGAGTGCACTTTTGATATTATTCACTTTAGTTTTTTAGAAAGTGTTCACTTTTATTAGCTTTTTTGCTTTTACTATTTATTGGTGGTATGTTCAAAATTTATTCACTTTATTTTTGGAAAGTTTTTATTTTAAAATTTTTTTTTTTAAGTTTTAATCAACTGTTAAAAATACGAAATTTAAATGATTGTCCTATTTGCGTAGGACTATCAACTGCGCCAGATTATGTTGTGGTCGAGGTGTTAAGGGTCAACATAATCAAAAAACTTTTGTTTATCAAATAATTACACTCAAATATTTATTATACGATATAAATTTTGGTATATTTTATTAATTTTATTTATATAAAAACCCAGTAATAACAGAATCTTTCGTCAAACTTTATAATATTAAAAAACAACTTAAGAACAACTCAACTTTTTTATTTAAATTTATAATATATTCCTTATAATCATTTAAATCATTTAAATTTATACCTTAGATCTTCCAACTCACTTTAAAATATTCATCGAACTTATTTAAATAACTCTTTTCCTTTAATTTTTTCACTAATCAATTTTTCACTAATCAATTTCAATTATTGGGTTTTTTGTATCAAAACGACTAACTTCTTTAAATATTTTTCCACAACTCTGTAGTATTCCTAAACTAGGAATATACATATACAGTATTAGATCCCCAAAATCCACGCTATAAAAGTTAGATCAAATATACCTATACTACATCTAATCCCATATAACACCCAAAACCCCTATTTTATCTAAAAGATACAACATATAATCCCAAACAACACCCCAAAACCCTATTCTCATCCAAACATTGTATTAAAGCATTGATATCTGTATATCAACAAATTCTATTCAAAACTTAATTTCACCACAAAACTAACTATTTCATAATACCAAGAAACCATACAAACAATTTCACAATATTACTCAATATTTACTCTAATACAAAAAGCCTAACTTAAGCAAAATTCATAACTTAGCAACAAAGTTTGGATACAAATTTTCATTCAAAATTGCAATTAGGCAGATCCCACAATTCGTTCAAATATTCGAACATTCCAAGCAACAAAGTTGAAACCATAGATATTTCCACATTACAACAAAAATATCTAATCAAACGAATTTCATCGATAAGCAAATTCTAATGAAACAAACTTAATAAACGACATTATTTTACTTATTTTCATACAAAAATTCATATTCAATAATATTCGAAACGGAAGTTGAAATTCAAACCAAATAAACAAAAATCTAATAAAACTATTAAATTATATTTACTTAGGAAAAAATAGCAAATACTACATTTTTTTATAGAAAAATTAGTAATTAAATTCTAAGTTTTGATTGGCTAATAAAACTTAGCTTTTATTATAAAACACACCAAAAATCTAGCAAAAGAGTCAGTACAATTTTAAAGTCGCGAAAGAGATCACGAGAATCTCTCCCCTCGGGGGTCTAACCTCTTAGACCCCGAAATCGGTTAGGCAGTCAGTATTATTTTTTAGCAAAACCCGGTCGCCGCGAAAAAGTTCATTTGGTCAAAACCGTAATTTACCAAACTAGTGTTAAAGTTATGAGTTGAATCTGTGTTTTAAAGAAAAGTTTATTCTATAAAGAAAAATTAGTGATTTAAAGAAATATCATTTCTTAAAGAAAAATTAATAATCTAAGGAAAAATCTATTTTATAAAGAAAAATTCATTCATATTGATATTTTTTCAAATTCGTGTTTTTAAGAAAAGTTTATTCTATAAAGAAAAATTAGTGAACTTGAAACAAATTTAGTTCCAAGTTAAATAAATCTGAAAAATTCAATGAAAAAATAACAAACCTGAGTTCACCTTTTATAAAATAACAACTCGAAACGAAAGCTACAAGAATTAACACCAGGTAAGTCTTTTTAGACAATTAGGAAACCAAACAAATATAGTAAGGGTTAAAGGGCACCACACTCCACCACCCATTTAACCCATTACAACTCTACAATTGAAGTGTCTTTATTTTATTTATATCAAAATTATTGTACCAGTAATCATAATTCAAAATTTGTCATGACCAATATAACTAAATTGTGCCAATTTTTGTAATTAACGAAAAATAGAACAAAACATTCAATTTCCTACATTGGTTTTTGTAACCCAGTTTAAATAATAATAATAATAAAAGTATTATTCAAACTGAATTTCCCAATATTGAAAATACAATATTTTGTTTATGTCGCGATTTATTATTATTAATATTATTTTGAATTTATTTTGAATTTGTTGAAGTAATTTTGCATAATAGAATTAAGTTTACTAATTCGGTATTAGGGTCTTGTTATATTGGCTCATGACAGTATACAAAAATTGAAGCAGACGCTCGCCTTTTGTGTTAATGTTGCTACTTCCCCACACGGTGTGATGAGCGTTAGCATCACACGCTATTATGAGGTTATAATGGTTATTGTTGCAATACTTGATGACTTTCTCTACCACTTCTGGTGGTGTCTCGTCCTCATCCCCCGGGAAGTATGCAGAAGTTAAAATGAATTTACGAAATCCACCTTGGGGAAGATGAATTTCTATCTGGACCGTTGTAAGATCTCTACAGATAAATTCATTCCATGGAAATATTTTCAGATGTTTGTTGAAGAGAATCGCGCTTCGCGGTCTTTCCACATCTGAGAATCAGAAATAGATCAGTTTTGTCTTTTTGTTTGACGATACACCTTTTATTCTTTTACTGTCTGCCCACGGCTCCTGTATAAACGCAAGATCGTGAGCATCCTGTTCAATTAACCGGTTCAAATTAACTGAGGCCATTTCTGATCTGTGCAGATTAATCTGAACGCAACTTAATTTAGGTACTATTGATTTTTGTCTATATCGTACAGGTCTTCTGTCTGACTTAGAGTAAGCTGGTGAATCAGACATTACCCTAGATTTAGACATGGTGTGTATACTATCCGAATTAGGATAAGCTGATAAATCAGGCATGATCCTAGAGTAGGACATGGTGCACAGTTTTGTTGTTAGTTTATGTGATGCGTTTGGAGAAGCATCGCTCTCATCTAAAACTTTATAGTTTTCCATACAATATTTATGGAGAAAGTAGGGAGGTACATTGATCAACCACAACAGAGCCCTGTGCTGTGGTAAGGCTATTGAAACTGGAGGACGCCCGGTATCCAGAGTTCCGTACCAATAATCAAGCACCCCCTTGACCTTGCTAAGCTTTCGGCGTACGTGTCTCACCTTAGCTTTGGGTTTGGACTTAATCTTGGCTTCGATTCTCACCGAGGACCTAACAGCATGGGTGAGTCTACCGTTGTAGCTCCTAAGATCACTGAGTCTACTGAGCCCCATCACTGCGTCAAGTACCAAGTCCATTAGATGGGGCGATCAATACAACTTGTCGTCTTTTTATTCATATCTTTTTCAACCCTGTTCTACGTCCTTGTACATTGATAATTTACCTATGATAAGGTTGGTTTGAATATGCTCTACGGTTCAAGGTCTAGAATCATAAAAAATAGCTAGTAAGCCAACAAGTTGGTTTACTACAAACAGCAAACCGCTCTGATGCCAACATTCACCTAACATAAATACTGATGTGGGAGGCATCCTTAAAATAAATAACTGGGTCTAAAAATTTATCAGTCGTCAAAAATTTAAAGTTTATTATTATATTTTCTCTTATCTTAGTTCAGCAAATATTACTTATTTAGAGAATTGTATTCCTAAAAATACATAATAAAAGTTTATACAAATATATTTTTAAGAATACAAAAAGAATTGTTATAAACAATTCCTTTAGAAATTCATCCAGCAACAATGTGTTCATGATACATAAAAAAATTAAAACTGTAATCGTAATAGCGAAATGTATGATGAGCTTTTCACAAAGCATTTCATTGTATTGAGATTTTTCAAGTTGACATAAAGGGATTTCACTGTCACAGCTTTTATGTTTTTCTATAGAAAACGAGATTTTTCGTTTTTCTTATTAGAATTTTTTTTACTCTACACCATTTTGTTACTGTTGATATGAATAGAAGTTTTTTGATTGTTGAAAATGAAAAAAGGGTTGAAGTCTATGATATTTAAAAAAAAATTAGTGTAAATCCAACTTCACTTACATAATGGATGTCTGCTTGATCGAAAACCTTTCCAATGTAATATCGTTCCTAGCTTTGATGAGTTCGTTAAACTTTTCATAAGAAAGTTATCTAAATTACTAAAAGGATTTTCAACTCAGATGTTTTTTTGTTAGTGAATTTAATACATTTTTTGTTCCTTAAAGAAATGAAATGATTTTAATTGTATTTTGTACGATGACACTCTTCTCTTTTTTCGTTTGTTTGTGAAACGAAAATCTTTTTCCAAAAAAAATTTTATTATTAAATTTTCGTTTTATTTAATGTTTTCCTTATATCATTTTTCCAAGGAGATTATTTTCATAAACCTTTAAAATTAATTTATTTATTTTATTTTGTTTTGTCGTCGAATTAATAACGTTGATTGATTACTTGAAACTGCATTTCCTTGGCAGAAGGTTTTGAAAGGAGTAAACATATTTGAATGTTAATTTCATTTTTTTTTTAGAATAAAAAGCAAGTTTAAGTATTTCACACCCATGGCTTTTTCCCATTTAAAAGCAACAGTAGAATAAGTCTTATAAATTACTTTCTAACATCAAATAAAAAAATTGTATTTTTAGTAGTTGAATTAACATGAACATTAATATAAACCAAAAAAAAAATGATGTAATGAAGCCATCAAGTTATAAATTACAAGAAAAAATCCTTATTTAATGAAGAAGAATGATGAACAAAGTTTATTTTTAATAAGTCATTCAGTATTAAATATTAATTGAGGAAAAATTATTCATTTTTAATAATTTAAGTGAACAAGAAATATGCAAATTTCAGTTTGAGGTTAAGGAACGTTGTTTCGTTCGTTAAAAAACGATTCTGTTTACAAAACCAAAACTTGAAATAAATATTAATACTTGTCAGAAAAAAAATATGAAGAAAGTAAGGTAGGTGTATTGAGAAAATAATATCGGCTAACATTTTATAAATAAACTTAAAACATTCAAACAAAAATTGAATTACGGTTATTATAAAAAGAGTTTCAAAAACCGAAGAAAAACCACAACTTCGCCTTAACCACAACCTACGCCGTACGTTGCCGAATGCCGATGAAGTTTGTTTATTTGAAAATAGAAGATCTGGATTTATTTTACTATATACCAAAATTGAGCTAGGAGTCATCCTAATCCTGAAATTTAATTTTGTTGAGACTTGGTATACAAGGATTTTATGTGTTTGGAATAGTTCTACATCCCAATTTCTGATTTATCACTTTTCGTAAAATTTGTTGTATTTTTTTACCATCTTTATCTACACAACAGTCTACAGATAGGAAGTGATTTTTATTAAACTTATGCAAAAGATTAGAATTAGTGCGAGAAGATACTGATTAGCTCTTGAGACATATTGAAGTCGTTGTCGAAAGTTTCACGAGTTTTCTCAATTTTTTAAATTTTTGGGACGCTTCAAACTTCGTTTAGTTATAATATTGAGAATAGTTTAAAAACAAGAATGGAGCGATTTCTCTCAAAGTATTTTTGTTGAAAAGTCAATATCATCAATAAACAATAATCGATTTTGATAAAACTTGGAGCATATGGTTTTAGTATGATTTTAAAGAGTTTTACTTGGTAATTTACGGTTTTGCAGTTTTTTTGCCATTAATGTTTCATATAGGAACTGGAAACAAATGTCCTCACCTATATTAATCTCAAATTCACTCAATTTTATGGTCGACTTTCACTGGAAAACTAAATTAATTCGATTTATTAATTTTATATGGGTGATCAGATCATAAAGTCGTTTTCAATTGATAAACCATTTTGATTGACTATCAGTTAATTAGATAACCTATTTTCTAAGTAAGAGTCCAACTAGGTAACCAGTAGGCCTCCGAACACTTGGTTTTACAGTCACCGCAAAAATTTTCCACTTTTGCAGATTGTTTTCACAATAAAATGTATTTCTGTTAGGACACTACAACCTTCGTTATTTTTGAAAAAATGTTGGTAAAAGATGTAGATTTATTTGACAAAAAATTGATTAGTGTTTGAGCGATATGAAACAAAGCATATCATCTAAGTAAGAGTTTTTTTAGCTACATTTTTTTAAAATATTTTCATAAGCATTTAGTACTTGTTACTGCGGGTAAAAAAGTTTGTTACTATTTCATTCGAAGAACCAACATTTATATCTATTTGGAAACTATAGTCTTTGTTATAGAGCAACTCCACGTCATCGCAACAGCATTCGTTCTAGCATGTGATCTGACTCCCTCTGATTTCGATAAAATTTCATATACAGATAGCCAATGGCAAAATAAAAATGCCATTTCTTTCAAAAAATTAAATTTCGCTCTAGGGATGACACAGGGTGGCGGTGTTGTGCCCGTGCACTAATTAACTAATCATATGCAAGAAATTTTAATAAGAGGCACAACAGTGGCGCAGTTGATAGGATAGTGAAATAACTTTAAAGAAAAAACTAAAAATTTTCTTCAATTAAACGCTAAACTATACTGTAAAAGTAAAAGTTAATATATAAACAATCTTGATTTAAATACTACTAACCACACCATAAAAATAAATTTTGTATAAAATAATATCATTGTGAAATAACAAAGCCAATTGTCTACCATAATATATTACAATTAATACATCATACAAAAGTATAGTCTTGGTAACAACATTCTTGTGATACGTAAAATTTGAACGAACGTGAATGAGTTCAACCAGAAAAGGCGAAGATACCGTTTTTTACAATCTACGGAACAGAAAGGACTCCACCAGAACAGCTGTCCGACCCAGGGGGAAACCGAAGTCATCATCGGCAGGATCTGCAGGTCTCAATAGCCAAGGTACCGTGTCAGTTTTAAGTTACATAAAAGTAGTTGATTATAAATATTATCTTAAGTTTAAGTGTTTGAAAAACAAGTTTAAAATGCAAAATTCCGAAATTTACGATTTAGTACAATCAATTCCTATTTTCAATGGAGAAGAAACCGAAAAAATTGTTGAAAATTTACAATTATTTTTACGTATAAGTGAAATGATTTACATGTCGTTCGAACATGTCGTTCGACGAAAACCGAAAATTATTATGCATGCGGTACATATATAGTGGAATTCGCGGAGAAACTCTTAAATAGATATAAGACTTTTGAAAAATTCTCAGAATTCAAAACATTTCTTTGTAATAGATATTTACCCACTCCGTCAATACCAGAATATCATGAAAATTTCCAAGACAATTTACCCTTTTACCCGTCTTTACAGTCACAAGTAACAACTACATTGGCTTTGCCTAGTTCTTATAGTACAACTCACAGTAACTCTAAAAATTCATCACACATCCCCCCATATATTACGAATCAACATTTCTCATGTCCCTCACATCCACCTTCCAAAATACCTTGCAACCAATCAGAAAACATCAATAATAGAAATTTTCAAACAGTACGACCTGGTTCAAATACGAATATTACATCAAAACCAAACTTCAATATAAACTTGGCAGCCCCAATAACGTCTTCAAATTTTTTACAGAATACAAACTCAATCAACAAACAATTCTAAAGTAAATACTACTTCATCAACACCAGAAAATATAGCGTCAAATCTACATTCAACCTTTTCATATGGATGTGCTGATATTTCTTCATGTTCGCAAAATTCAAATTTAAAAGAAAAACTCGAAACGTTAAATCGATGGTCTAGCGCACAGATGTGGTAAGTGACATTTTTTGAGAAAATGAGTTAAGTACTCTATAAAATTCTTCATTTCATTTTGCATATAATGCATAATTTCATATAATGTTAATTAATTCATATAATGTTATGACATTTAATTTCATATAATATTACTAATAATGTGTTATAACCGTACATAATACTAAAAATAATATGAACAATGTGGTAAGTTGGTAAAAACCCTATTTTTGATTTATATCAACGAATTGTTGAAAATCACCAGCAACCCAATAAATAGTTTTGCAGATGATAGTACTCTGCACAAGTCGTTCGAGCCCCTTCCTTCAAAAGGTAAAATGCACGAACGAATTAATCCTGCCCGGAGAGACGCTGCCATAAACGTGAACAAAGACCTGAATAAAGTCGCCGACTGGGGTGACCAAAACCTTGTCAATTTCAACTCCACCAAAACACAGCTGTTGATTGTTTCCAGATTAAAGACCGAGCTCCCCAAAGATATTTTATTTAGTATGTGTGATGAACCAATAGGTGAATGTAAAAACATTCGTTTATTGGGTGTCGCAGTTTCAAATGACCTACTCTGGAACGATCATGTAATGGCGATGGCAAAAAGCGCGTCTAAAAAACTCGGCCACCTAAATAGATGCAAAAAATTTTTCACTCCATACCAATTGCTCCATGTTTATAAGTCCTATATTCGTCCCTGTATGGAGTACTGCTGTCAAGTTTGGGGTGCTGCCTCTGTTTCCATCTTGGCCCTCTTGGACTCTGTTCAAAAGCGAGCTATACGAATTGTAGGTGATCGAACTTTGACATCAAAACTTGATTCCCTACAACATCGTCGCACTGTTGCTGACCTCGTTGTTTTTTACAAATATCGTCATCAGCAGTGCTCAGATGAAATCAGCGGCATCATGCCTCAGACTTATTCTTACCCCCGTTCCACTCGGCAATCGGCTGCCGCAACCAGTGAAACGGTAAAGATCCCGCGCTGTCATACTGGCAGATCGCAGAGAGACTTCTTTGTCCGAACTGCGTACAAATGGAATAGTTTGCCGGAACACTTAGTCTCAGGTGGCTTCAACCCACAGATGTTTAAAAAAAGCGTTAATCTACACCTCAGAACGCCAGTTGTTGTGGGACCCAGGTCTAGACCTAGGTCTTAAAAGGTATTTATGTGTTGTTGTGACACATATTCTAAACCCTATTACACAACACATTTTATTAAAAAAAAAAAAAAAAAAAAAAAAAGTACTTATGGTTTGCATAAAACTAAATATTATTCATGAAACTCTTAAGTTCTAACATGTAAAACGACATAATTAAAATAAAGACTAGATAACTAATATAAAAGGCTATCGAATTCAACCACATAATATTTGACATTGAAATGTAAACTTTCAAATGCCTGTACTGAAAAATTTGCTAAATGTCACTTACCACATTTGTGCGCTAGACCATCGAAATGCTAACAAATTTGCTAAAATAGCAAACGACACATATGAAGTAAAGCCAAATTCAACCCCTTTTGTAAGCAATCTTACAGGAAATGCTCAATTATCCCAATCAGGTATCCAAAGTTTCCAAAAAACTCTGACTAGCCCCATTCAAATTCCAGAGCCCGATCGAACACTTTTTGTAAACAATCTCACAGAAAACGTTCAATTATCAGTTAGTAGTTACACAAAGTATCCAAAAATCTCCCACTAACAAAACTTGGTCAAATATGCCCGACAATATTTTAGACAAATCACAAATTATACCCGAAATTATTTCAACGCCACTTTTGTATTCCGAAGTTCTAAAACAAAATATTTCCCAAGATTCGAAACATATTTCTATAAAAATTTCGAAAACAACGCAAATTTCACCAAAATCAACAAAATTTAAAACTAAAAGTTATACGTCCCAGAAACTGCAACCGACCACATTGAAATGCCATAACAATTTTATTTGTTACAAAAACAGAAATCAGAAAACGCAACCAGTTCTAAGGAAAATCAATATTTGCGCTCAACTATGGTACTGGAAAAGAAATCGTCAAACAAAAAGCCAAATATCAAATTACATAGCCGCCAAAGTATATCTAAAACGAAGAAAACAAATATTAAATTTCGAAAAAACAAAACCAACCAACATTCGATTAAACTTCAACCAAGCCATACCTATCACTCTGACACCAAAAATATGAAAAAGTTGAACCAGTCCGTTACGATAAATTACAAGGACGCTATTAACAAAATAACTGTAAACAAACGTGACCCAAAAATTTATCAAAACCAGAAATATTTTCGTACAACCCCACCCAGACTTATTGAAAATTGAATACACGGTCCATTACAACTTTCCAAACTGTGGAGATCAATTTTACTGTATCTTAGCCTTTCGTGGATTCATGTCAAGAAAACTACTACCTTACAACTTATACTGCCGAATATAACCAATAAAATACAATTTCATTCGTATTCGTCTAATTCAGTTTACTGGCTTGAAAATCTGTTCCAAAAATTTCATATCTGTTTTTCAAATAATTTGCTACTAGCATCTCGTAAGATCATATTCGACAAAGGAGAAGTTTTCAACTTAATCATAAAGTCTATAATTTTTACCGTAAAATTTGTTCTGTACATACATATATAATATATATTTAATATTTAATTTTTTTCAATGTCAAGTTCATTTTGCATTAAATAAATACAACAAAAAATGTTAACATTTCAAGTTCCTCTGACTAATAATAATTCATAATTTTAACTGAAAGAAAAAAATTACATACTAAGCATTAATTAATTGTTTTGGAAATTTCTTTACAAGTACAATAATAATTTTTTACGTCATATTAGGATAGATCAGTTATCGAACCATTAATTAGAATAAGAAAAAGAAATCTGGAATATTTATAAGGAGTATATACTTTTTAATTTATATTTAATATTATAATATAACTTAGATACTATTCCAAGATTTAATTTTGAAATGCAGTTATTTTTATTGAACCAAATTTAAATTTAACAAGCAGAAAATTACGTTTTCTTTCTGTACCCGCCATTTTCATTGCAGATGGGGAAGTGTTGTGCCCGTGCACTAGTTAACTAATCATATTCAAGAAATTTTAACAAAAAACTTCAATATTCATGACACAAATCTAAATTAAAAAACTTTAATATTCATGACACAAATCTAAATAAAAAACTTTAATATTAATTAATATTCCAATTTCAAATTTAAATAATATTACCAAATATGTTACCCAAACTTAAATTCCGATCAGCACTATTTTCATAAGTGTTTAAAATCGTTACAATTAGTCAATATTTAAAACAATTTGTTTATATAAAAATTTAAAATAATACATAATTATGCAATTGCAATAAATGTTTTGTCGAACTGACATAATTTAAATAATAGGAAAAATAATAATATATAAGAAATATCAGTTGGTAATGTAGGAGTTAGTCTGTAAAGATAGATCGAAGAATCGGTTCAGTTAATTCTAGTTGTTTAAGTTCTAGTTGATAAACCTCTGTAAATTAAATAAGTCCGTGCTAGATTTTCAGTCAGTTTTTAGTTGTTAAAGTTTCTGTTAATTAAATAAATCCGTGCTAGAAGTTCAGTCAGTTTCAGTTGATATAAAGTTCTGTTAAAGGTAAATAAGTCAGTTATAAAACAAAATATATACTAGTTCATTCTGATTAAAGTGTACAGAAAGTTCAGTCTGATTTAAATATAATAATTCAATTCAGTTATAAAACAAAATATATACTAGTTCATTCTGATTTAAGTGTACAGAAGTTCAGTTTAGTTATAAAACAAAATACCTGTTATAAATAAACATATGTTATACGAGTATATAAAACAATAAAAAATAAAACAATAAAATAGATTTACTATCTGGACAATTTAGTGTGGTTAATAAAGTGAAAATAAAAATAAAGATATAGTAACTAAAGTTTATTGCGTTTTTATTGTGTTTTATTTATAATTGGGACTTTCATTCCTCGCGGGCACAACAGCGGCAAAGTCTTAGTGGTTTGCGAAACATGACTATTTTTGAATATCGATTGCTAACGATTGACTAAACCGATTTAAGTTATTTATAGCTCATTGGGAAGGTAATTGATAGGACTTATAAAAAAATTACTTAAAATTTTTTAATAATTTTTTAAAAGTGTGTTAAACTTAAAAAAATTTCAAAGATGGCGCTTTTACCAGAAAAAAATGCAGTGAATCATCTATTTAACTCAACCCACTGGAATTCTTGTTTTATAATAATTTAATAGCCATTTAATTATTTTAAGGATGCAAATTAAGTATTTGAGGGTGTGAATGCTTTTTACACAATTTATCTTTTCATCCATTTATACCTGTCCAAAATTAATTTTAAAGGCAAGGACAAATCAAGTACCGTACTTATTTACCTGTTAATGATAATACCTGTCATAAAATGAGAGCACAGTAATGAAAATAATAGTCTATAGAGATATTTTGAGCGTATAGCATCATTACTAAATTCATTTGTCAATCTTGTTAAAAACATATTTGTGTTGTGTTAGCAAAGAAGTTTCAAAGTGTTTTAATAGTTAAAATAAGTTTTTTTAAAACATGAGTAAATATCATTGTTTAAAACCATTTGGTATCGGCACGTGTTCAAAAACTTTAAAAAATGTTACACCTGAAGTTCAGAATAAATTACGTTCGATAAACTTTGTGTTTAATTTACGTACGCAAAAGCGAATTTGTTCGTCTTGTAGAATTCGTCTCTTAATGATCAGTTCCACTGGAGGTATTGAAACTGAAAATGCAGGTGATAAAGAATCAATTGCAAGTGATGAAATATTGGAGGAACAGCCTCAGCCTATCAGCGGACCAAACGTTATACGATATATTATTTCATCACCAACGATAGTCAATATGGAACGTGATCAGCTAATTAACCGGATAAATGAACATATTGTGCCATTTGTATCTAATCAAATTTCACCTATTAATCGAAAGCGATTATGTCGCTATTTTGAGTATGGAAAGGATAAATCAGAGCAACTGCGTAGAAACATACAAAATGTGTTAATTGAGGAAAATCTTGATTCTTCTGATGAAATAAAAGTGCAATTTACATATTATCGAGATATTATGGAGAACCTAAAGTTGTCCTTTAAAAATGGCGATTATATGGAGAAACGAAAAATATTAACTCTACTACCAATGGATATGAAAGTGCAAGAAATACAAAACTTGTTTGGAACAGAAGCAACACGTCACTTAATTGAAAAAAGCAAGAAGGATCAAATCACCCAATCCACAGCGCTGTCATCATTTCCAAATGCCGATAAAAAACTACCAGAAGAAACTATTAATGAAGTGAAAATTTTTTATACGAATGATTCCATTAGCAGATTAATGCCAAATAAACGTGATACGAAACGTGGTAGTCAACGAATATTTCTCCAAAAACGGATACTGCTATGCACGTTAAATGAAACATTTGTTGAGTTTAAGAGCAAGTTTCCAGAATTAAAAGTAGGATTTTCAAAATTTGCAAGTTCGGCCTGATGAATGCCTAAAATTAGCACAAGGAGCTCGTAATGTATGTGTCTGCACAATCCATCAAAGCTTGAAACTAATGTTTCAGTATTCAAAATTAAGTTGTTTCGGTAGTGAGCAATTTCCAGACTACAAAAGTTTAATAAAATTGTTAGCTGTGGCAAATTACAAGGTCATTCATTGCAGTGTGTGGAATGTGCTGAAAATCTAGAAAAACTGGCAGATAAATTACATGAAAATTATGAAACTAATGGAATTGTTGAGGTGAAATACCTGCAATGGAATACCACATAGATGCAATTTGGACACGTTCATCGATTCTTCTTCAGCATTTATACATAAATTAACTCACAGCCTAAAATTATTAGTACCTCACCATTTTATTGCTCAGCAACAGTTCATGTATTTGGAAAACACAAAAGCAAACTTGAAAGTAGGAGAGTGCTTAGTACTTGGTGATTTTTCGGAAAATTCTGATTCAAAATTCAAGATTCTGTGCAGAGTTATCATTGGAATAATTCACAAGCAACGATATACCCATTTTTAATATATTATAATTCACCTTCTAGTCAAGGTATCGAGCACTTGAGTTTTGCATTATCTCTGATATAACTGAACATGATAGTGTGGCAGTGCATCTATTCATATCACAAATGATTGATTTTATAAAAGATAACATAGAACATCCTATTGAAAAAAATAGTCTATATAACTGATGGACATTGGAAATTATATTGGATGGAAATTGTATTTATTTTTATACTGATATCCCGTCAGTATAAAAATAAATATAATTTTATAAATCTATGCCACCACAAATCAGATATTAATCTAGACGCATAGTGGCACCTTTACGCTACCAGTCATGGAAAAGGACCGTGTGATGGAATTGGAGGTACATTGAAACTAGGTGCTCATCGATATAGTTTGTCTAACAAGGACATTATTGGACATTAAGGACATTATCTTAACTCCAATGGATCTTTATGAATGGGCAAGAAAATGGCAGTCAACAAAGAATTTTGCATAATATACCAGCAAAAATGATTACAATGAAATGAAGTTACGGCTAGAAGCAAGATACAGAGAGGCTATAACAATAAAAGGTACACAATCATTTCATACGTTCATACCTATAGATGAAAAAACATTGCTCATAAAAATATATTCTAATTCCGCTAAAACTAGGCTTTTTAAGATAAGCCGTTAATATGCTATGTACATTTATTTTATATTTATAATGGATGTATCTTGTTTTTTATTGCATAACCTAGAATAAAAAGTTAATTATTATATGAATTCAATATAACTTGCATTTTATTTCGCATCATTTTCTCCCCTATTTACTTCTTTGAATGAGTTTTAACATATTTCAGGTAAATGTATTTATAATTAATTTTAAACAGGTATAAATGGATGAAAAGATCAATTATGTAAAAAGCATTCGCACCTTCAAATACTTAATTTGTATCCTTTAAATAAAAAATGGTCATTAAATTATTATAAAACAAGAATTCCGGTGGGTTGAGTTAAATAGATGATTCACTGCATTGGTTAAAAAAAAAATTGAAAAAAAAAACGGAAATGAAAATTTTGTAAAAATTTTGTTTTTAAAAGGAATTACGTACTTGAGAAACTTTCGTTTTAGATTACGAACCAATTAAACATTTTTTTTTCTGGAAAAAAAAGTGTTAAAAGTGACGGTACCCCCAACAGCGCCATCTTTGAATTTTTTTAAGTTTAACACACTTTTAAGATATTATTAAAAAAATTTAAGTAATTTTTTTTATAAGTCCTGGGTCATTCCTAGGAAACATAAACCTCAGTTTATGTTGTGTGGAAAAATTAATCTTATTGGAAACTTTCCCGTCATTATTGATACCAAAGATAGGAAATAAACAAATAAATTGTTTAAAAGATGGAAAAAAATAAATAAGTAATAAAATTATTGTTAGAAATGCATTATTTTCTTGTGTGTTTTTTTCTGTTACGTGGGTCACGTTACGTTGGTCACAATTTTTTTTTAAAGGAAACCTCTACTGTATGTAGCATTTGTGAAAAACATATGCTTATTTAAAAACAGATAACCTGTGCTTTATAAAAAACTAAATTTGAATTTATTGATGGAATACTTTCAGAGAAATTGCTATGGAAGTGTGAGTAAGTTTTATTGTGGTACTTTTTTTGTTACGTTGGTCACAGTACTGAGTTTTGTTATTATTACTTAATATATATTTAATTTGCTGCTTTTTTCATTGACAGTGTATATCTTACCTGCATAATAGCATAAAATAACATAAATTTCATAAAATAACAATGTTTTTTATGAATAATAGGCAAAAGTTTGAGTTGAAAAGGGTAAAAATGTTACGTATGTCACAATGGGATGACCTTCCTATCAATTACCTTTCCAATGAGCTATATATGACTTAAATCGGTTTAGTCAATCGTTAGCAATCGATATTCAAAGATACTCATGTTTCGCAAACCCCTACAACTTTGCCGCCACCCTGTGTCATCCCTAGAGCGAAATTTAATTTTTTGAAAGAAACGGTATTTTAATTTTGTCATTGGCTATCTGTATATGAAATTTGAACGAAATCAGAGGGGGTCAGGAACATCGATGTTGCGGTGACGTGGAATTGCTCTATAGTGATAAATCAATTTTCAAAAAAATTTTGACTATAGATGTTGATTATATATATGGAAAATCGAATCAAGACGCAGATGATGTGAACCCGACTTTTTTCGATTTTTTTCAAACTTCGGTGATCGTTAGTATTAAAAAAATTAAAACATGTTTTTTGTTTAATTCTTCATTAGTTTTAACACAGGGTGGCTCGAAACATCTTAAGAAAGTAAGTGACAATCAAACATTAAAATTAAATTTTGTTCAAACGGGTTATTCGATTTGAGTCTGTGGCAAACACTGATAAAGTATTTTAACAAATTTTTATTTTTCCAATCGCACCTTCCTTACTTATTTTATTATTTTTTAAAAAATCCATGAATGCGTTGAAAAACAAAAATAATATGAGAAATTTTATAAAAAGTTATTGACGACGGTTTACACAAATAAATGGTAATTTTAAGTTTTCTAAAAATTGTAATTTCGAATTAATTAAATTTAAAACTAAAAGATAAATAAATTGATTTATTCTAATGTCATCGTACTTTAAACTTGTTGTTAAAAAAAAATAAAGTTGTATATAATATATATGGTTTAATTTAAGAAGTTCATAATTAATGTCTATTTTCCTTTGGTGTTAAAACTAATATTTGAAAAAGTATATGTATTTAAAAAACCAGAAACTCATTGGAAATTATTAGTGAAAGATTTTAAAATAAGTATTTTCAAACTTTACATTTAAAATTAACTTAAAACAATGGTTTTAATAATTTAAAAGAAATCAATTAAATCTAACAACTAAACTAATTTATTCAAATAAAAAATTATCTAACTGAAAGTGAAAGTGTTGATATCAATCAGCTGATTTTTAACTTAAGTGAATTTCCTCATTTTGGTGAAATGATTAATATTAATATAAAACGAGATTAAGGGACTGTGAAAACAAATAAAAAGATTTTGTTTTAATTTTTTAAGAAGATAAGTTTAACTATTTAAACTGTTGATAATTTAAATGGCGAGAAAGTGAAGTTTGGAGTAGCAAATAATTTATTTCAAATCGGCTATCAGCCGGAGTCAACTACCATTCCTATTCTAGAATTTGGATATAATAACTACAAATTGGTGACCATCCGACGAGGAACAAGCTTACAACATTCAAGTATCAAATTTATTGTTTAATTTATATTTATATTTTTGTTTTTGTTTTACGAAATTTAAAGTAGTTAATTGTTTGATTCATTTTGGTTAAACATTTGAAATATTATAAATATATTTAAGGAAAGCTACAGTCAATTTATAATAATTTAAATAATTTATTTCGAATATTTTTTTTTTTCTTTTTCGCCACAACACTTCTTTTCTATCTAGCTGCCGTAGCTTTTAGGTCGAGGAAAAACTGTTGCAAGTTCATTTAACTTCGGCCTTGGATCCTTCTGACGACGCTGATGCTCCCCAAACATATTTCTTTACGGAAGAAGAGCTCCAAACTCTAGTTAATAAACGGGCTAGAGCATTTATGGCCGAAGGTAATGAAGATCAGGCAACATATGTTCAAAGACCTCAAAATGTTTTCCCATGTTGTTCTGCAGAACCAAAATATCAAGAGGCAATACAAATTAGCCCAATGTTTATAAAAGTTCCTCCTTTCTGGAAAGATCAACCAGACATCTGGTTTACAATTTTGGAAGAGCAATTCCGAATTTCAAAAATTAAATCGCAAGATGCCAAATACGGTCATGTTCTAGGCATCATTACACCAGATATTTCTTCCATAATCTGTGGACGTCCTTACTGCACCTAAGGGAGCAAATCCGTACGACCAGATAAATTCCGCACTTCTTCATCATCTTACCTCTAGCACTACAGATCGTATTAGAAACGTGCTTAGAGGAATGGATCTCGGCGATCGTAAGCCCTCACAACTTCTCAGGGAAATGTCCCGTGAGGCACAAAACGCTTTTTCTGAGGATGTACTCAAACTGCTCTGGGAAGAAAAACTTCCTGCCTCTGTGCGCACAGCACTAGCTGTGGTAAATCTTGACCTTGCTACGACAGCTGAATTGGCTGATCGCGTCTACGCTGCTCATGCAGGAAATTCTATTATGGCAGTTACCTCTAATTCAAACAATTATGCTAATGAGATATCTTCTTTGACTGCGAAGTTCAATGAACTCCAGTCCTCTGTTCTCAACGCAATCTCAACGAATAATTTTAACAAAAGTAGAAGTAGGTCCAAGGACCGAAACTACAGTCGAGATCATACATTAAGTCGATTCCGCTATCGTCCAAGATCTAGATTTAGGGTACAAATCTTTGATGGTGAATGTTACTATCACCACAAGATCCAGCAAAACGCAAAACGCTGTGACCCAAAGTGCAAGCACTTTAAACCCAGCAGCCAAAATTCTTCTTTTCAATCAAAATTTTTAAAAAACTAAATGGCTCGTCACAAGTGGCGGCATGTGATAACAGCCAAACTCAGCTCCGTCTTCTTGTTTATGACCGAATTTCTCGAAAATCTTTTTTAGTCGATACTGGGACCGAAGTGTCTGTTCTTCCAGCTACTATGGAAGAAAAACTCTCTAAACTTTCAGATTTCCCACTCTATGCAGCGAACGATCGGACGATCGTTCTGTCAGACCTTTATTATCGCGGACCTTACCATGCCTATACTTGGCGCTGTTTTTTTTAAAATAAGTATGGTCTCTTAGTGGATATCAAAAACCGACGACTTGTCGATCCACTTACCAACTTGTTCGCTATCGCTGAAATCTCCACTTCTCCAGTCCCCACTTTAACAACAATCGACAATTCTGTTGATCCTGCTGTCGTCAATATTCTAAGGAATTAAAAAAATTTAACTTCTGCAAGTGATCTTGCTTTACCGGTCAAACATAACGTTACACACGTTATTGAAACTCGCGGTCTTCCCATTTCTTCAGAGTACCGTAGACTAGCTCCGGACAAATTGGCGATAGCCAAGACTGAATTCGACACTATGCTGGCTCAAGGTATTTGTCGACCTTCTAACAGCCCATGGTCATCCCCTCTCCATCTCGCCAAAAAGAAGAACGGCGAGTGGAGACCTTGCGGTGATTACCGTGCTCTTAATAATGTGGCAACTCCTGATAAATATCCTATCCCTCATATTCAGGATTTTACTCAAGCATTATATGAATGCAAAATTTTCTCAACTATTGGTCTCGTTCGTGCTTATCATCAAATTCCTATTGATGAACACGACATTGCTAAAACAGCAGTATCCACACCGTTGGGACTCTTCGAATTCGTTCAAATGACATTCGGATTGCAAAACTCTGCACAATCATTTCAACGGTTCATGCATTCATTACTGCGAGACCTTGACTTTTGTTTCATCTATATCGATGACCTCCTTATTGCTTCTAAGACTTTTGAGGAACACCTCACACATCTTCGAACTGTTTTCGAGCGTCTTTCAAACGCAGGTCTCATCATCAACGTTGAAAAATGCAACTTCGCAAAAACCAACGTTGACTTTTTACGACATCACATTGACTTGACTGGAATTAAGCCAACTTTAGAACGTGTCGATGCGATCAACAATTTCGATCGTCCAGAAACCGTTAGGCAACTCCGTCGTTTTCTAGGTATGATTAATTTCTACCGTCTTTCATACTTCACGCTGGTGGCAATCAAGCCATCCTTAATGATTTTCTTAAAGGTTTTAAAAAGAATGACAAACGAGTCATTCAATGGTCCGAAGACGCTATTCAAGCCTTCGACCTGTACAAGCGGCAACTTGCCGAGGCAATTACTCTTGCCCATCCCTCGCACACTGCCCAACTTGCGGTAATGGTCGATGCTTCTGATAAGGCACTTGGCGCTGTAGTTCAACAAAATATTAACAACTGTTGGACTCCTCTCAGTTTCTTCTCTGTGCAACTTAATGAGTCGCAACAGAAATATAGTGCTTATGATCGTGAACTTCTAGCAGCTTACTCTGCTATCAAACACTTTAGATATCTCCTTGAAGGTAGAACCTTCACTCTTTATACCGATCATAAGCCTCTTGTTTATGCTTTGTCGCAGAACCCTGCCAAAGCAAGTCCTCGTCAGTTCAGGCATTTAGATTTTGTTAGTCAAATCACAACTGATATCCAACACATCTCTGGGGTTGAAAACGTAGTTGCAGATACACTTTCTCGTATCGATCAACTATCAATACCAGAATGTATTAATTATAACGAAATTGCTGATGCTCAGTTCGATGACTGCGAACTAAAGGAATTAGTGGACACTAGTCCCACACTTCAATCCCGATCTTTTCCGTTAACTTTTGGACAATCTTCGTCTAAAACAATTTTACGCGATATTTCTTCTGGTAACGATCGCCCATTTATACCAAAGCAATTTCGCCAATCTGTTTTTAATAGCCTACATAATTTATCCCATCCAGGGGTAACCAGTTCCGTCAAACTCCTTACGGATAAGGTCATTTGGCCATCCATTAAAAAGGACGTCAAACAAATGGCACAGAACTGCCTGGCTTGCCAAAAGGCAAAAGTTTCTAGGCACACACAATCTCCTTTGGGTAACTATGCCCCAACTTCACAACGATTTTCCGAGATACATATGGACATAATTGGTCCACTTCCTACTTCTGAGGACAAACGATATTGTGTCACAATTATTGGCCGCTATACTCGCTGGCCTGAGGCCATCCCCATCTCGGATATCACTGCTGAAACGGTAGCCTCAGCACTCTATTCTAATTGGATCGCACGTTTTGGAGTTCCTTCAGTAATCGTCACTGATCAGGGCTCCCAATTCGAATCCAATCTCTTTTGTGAATTGTCTAAACTCATAGGTTTCGAACGCAAACGTACTACTAGTTACAATCCTAAATGTAACGGTCTCATTGAACGTTGGCATCGGACACTCAAATCTGCTATCATGGCTTACGACAGGACAGACTGGACAAGGATATTACCTTCAATCCTACTTGGTTTGCGAACCACTTTTCGTGAAGATTTCCAATCTTCTTCTGCAGAACTTGTTTATGGTACGCAAATTCGTCTTCCTGGAGAATTTTTCAGCAAAAATTCAAATTTCATTGCACAATCTGATTTCGTTTCACAATTGAAACAACACTTCGATCACCTTCGTCCCATTAATGCATCAAGGAACTCTTCTGACAAAGTTTTCGTTTTCAAAGCCCTTGATTCTTGCTCACATGTCTTCTTACGCACTGACTTAGTACGTAAGTCGCTTTAGCCTCCATACGAAGGTCCATACCTAGTCATTAGTCGCGATGAAAAGAACTTCGTTATTGATCGCAAAGGTCAACACATGCGAGTCTCAATCGAGAGGTTAAAACCTTGTTTTAGGTCAGAATCTGAAGATATCTCGACTCAACCTCCATTGTCTTCTAGCGAAAATTTTATTCGCGCAGACGAAATACGGTCTTCTACAGACAACGTCCAATCTTCTTCTTCGGACACCTTCGTGTCATTACCTTCAGCTTCCACAGAAGTTGGAAAACACAACGCAAACGCCACTAAAACTGCTAAAAAGGTTAAATTTAATCTAACACCCCAAACGTTCACCTTTAACTCTTCCGCTGCAACTACCCGAGCAGGTCGAACTACCAGAACTCCTGTTCGCTTTCTTAATGCTACGGCATATTAAATCCCCTTTCTGCTTATTTTCCATATCGTCCCATCTGCGATGGCACTAGGGGGGGTGTGCTGTGGCAAACACTGATAAAGTATTTTAACAAGTTTTTATTTTTCCAATCGCACCTTCCTTACTTATTTTATTATTTTTTAAAAAATCCATGAATGCCTTGAAAAACAAAAATAATATGAAAAATTTTACAAAAAGATATTGACGACGGTTTACACAAATAAATGGTAATTTTAAGTTTTCTAAAAATTGTAATTTCGAATTAATTAAATTTAAAACTAAAAGATAAATAAATTGATTTATTCTAATGTCATCGTACTTTAAACTTGTTGTTAAAAAAAAATAAAGTTGTATATAATATATATGGTTTAATTTAAGAAGTTCATAATTAATGTCTATTTTCCTTTGGTGTTAAAACTAATATTTGAAAAAGTATATGTATTTAAAAAACCAGAAACTCATTGGAAATTATTAGTGAAAGATTTTAAAATAAGTATTTTCAAACTTTACATTTAAAATTAACTTAAAACAATGGTTTTAATAATTTAAAAGAAATCAATTAAATCTAACGACTAAACTAATTTATTCAAATAAAAAATTATCTAACTGAGATTGAGATTGTTGTTGAGATTGAGCTCAAATATCAATCAGCTGATTTTTATCTTAAGTGAATTTCCTCATTTTGGTGAAATGATTAATATTAATATAAAACGAGATTAAGGGACTGTGAAAACAAATAAAAAGATTTTGTTTTAATTTTTTAAGAAGATAAGTTTAACTATTTAAACTGTTGATAATTTAAATGGCGAGAAAGTGAAGTTTGGAGTAGCAAATAATTTATTTCAAATCGGCTATCAGCCGGAGTCAACTACCATTCCTATTCTAGAATTTGGATATAATAACTACAAATTGGTGACCATCCGACAAGGAACAAGCTTACAACATTCAAGTATCAAATTTATTGTTTAATTTATATTTATATTTTTGTTTTTGTTTTACGAAATTTAAAGTAGTTAATTGTTTGATTCATTTTGGTTAAACATTTGAAATATTATAAATATATTTAAGGAAAGCTACAGTCAATTTATAATAATTTAAATAATTTATTTCGAAAATTTTTTTTTTCTTTTCCGCCACAACACTTCTTTTCTATCTAGCAGCCGTAGCTTTTAGGTCGAGGAAAAACTGTTACAAATTCATTTAACTTCGGCCTTGGATCCTTCTGACGACGCTGATGCTTCCCAAACATATTCCTTTACGGAAGAAGAGCTCCAAACTCTAGTTAATGAACGGGCTAGAGCATTTATGGCCGAAGGTAATGAAGATCAGGGAACATCTGCAACATATGTTCAAAGACCTCAAAATGTTTTCCCATATTGTTCTGCAGAACCAAAATATCAAGAGGCAATACAAATTAGCCCAATGTCTATTAAAGTTCCTCCTTTCTGGAAAGATCAACCAGACACCTGGTTTACAATTTTGGAAGAGCAATTCCGAATTTCAAAAATTAAATCGCAAGATGCCAAATACGGTCATGTTCTAGGCATCATTACACCAGATATTTCTTCCATCAGCTAAAAACATGCAATTTTGGAAATGAGGTTTTAATTTTGTATATTTAGGTACATATTGGAATTCATTGACATCAATAAGAAAACAATTTCTGAGTTTTTAGTTTTTTTTTTACCCTGTCTTATGAAAATGATGATGATGAGGGTAATCAGGCCAGGTTGATGAAAAATCAAAAAATTGCTCGACCCTGGTGTATTGAAATGGCTCTACAGTCAAAACTACTGAACTGATTTTAATGTTATATCAAAATGTAGGTATTGAACAGCCCTTATCAAAATAATAATTCACATTATACGACCTTGAACACTTTCTTTTAGAAAAATAACGGTAAAATTCAAATTTGATTTTCTAGAAATGCGTATTTTTTAAATTTTTGATTTTTAGGTAGATTTCATATAAAAATCTACCTTTTGCAATGGGCTTCATCTCGGAATTTCGGAAAAATTTTGATGCCAAACGACTATATGTGATAAGCGGAGATGGCAAAAAAAAAAAAAAAATTATATATATATAAATATATAAGTTAAGGAATTATTCCTTATTTATTTTAAAAAAATAATTTTTTTAGAGGAAGACCTCTTTACTTTATTAAACTCAAAAAGATAGTAAATTACAATTTGAAATTTCTAAACTTAATGCTAAAAATGTTTTACAATGTTTTTGCATAATAGACAATATTTATAATAATTTTATTGAAATATTATATTCTATTTCACAGAAACTAAACTTGTCAATTAATGAGTTTGTTTCTGTGAGAAAATTTTTACGGAATGCAATTTGTAATAGGATATTAGAAGACAAAACATTTATAGGAATGTAATATGAAGGTTAATTAACTCCTCCGCACTTAAATGTGATTGTCCTCAATCACTTAGAAATATGGAATGTTATTGAAATTCAGTTCTGGAGCGCTGGAAGCGGGTCTTAGAATTATCGAACTTTGTTTTGGTTTTGAATTTGGAAAATATACTGCATCAGGTGAAGTGTGTTTTGGACTTGAAGTTTGCTTACTAATTTTGAAGGTTTTGATAGCTTTAATACAAAGTTTGTATGAAATTATGAAGGAAGCTGCAGCAACAAAGGCATAACATAAGTAATGAAGCCTAGAGGATTCTGAATGTAGAAGGCTTATCGCGTTCGTGTTATTGATATGAATTTCCTCCATCATTTCTAACGATAGTATTCGTTTTAGCTCCCTCTCTTTCGAAAGTGGATGTAAAATTGCGGGTAAAACATGAAATTGGGTTTCTTCACGTGAAGTGAATGACTGACCGGCAATGTTTATTGAAATATTATTGAATTTAATTAAAAATGTGCCGTCCAAATGTTGGGGTATAGATTGAATTAGGATAGTGCTGTTAAAATTGTTAAGGAGAATTATACCTGGAGTTATTTCTTCGATTTGAGGAATGTGTTGGTTGTTTACATTATTGCATTCCGCTAACATGCTTTTGAGAAGATTTGGAATACAAGATGTGTTTGATAAATTGATTACATTTTTAGATTTACATATAGATATGAGATTAAGCGTGCCACAATTTTCTTTTAAAGCAAAAAATTCGTTATTATTTCTTAAAATTGTTTCGTATACTAACTCTGTGGCAATTTTATTTCTTTTTACTGGTTTCAAAATGATTTTGTCGTAAATTTTATGATCTGTTATAGGAACATTTACGATATAAAGAATCGAATTAGAATCTGTAATAATTTTAATTTCGGCAAAATTTAAAGCTTCTTCGATTGTAGAGAAAGGAAAATGCTCCTTTTTAAATGTATCAATTGCTAACTTTATTTCTTCTTTGGACAGTATAAGTGAATTTACAATCCCCGATTTTGCCCAGTGAATCGCGTAATTTATGTTATTTAAATCTTCTTTGAGTATCTTCATCTTGTATTCCACGTCTTGTATGATCTTATCATTAAGATGTTCATTAATAGCTAGTGCGTTTTTAATTTCATTGTTTATCTTAGTCAAATTGTTTAATCGTTCAGTTATTAAATTATTTATTACAACTTGTTTATTATTATTATATAAAACATTATTAATTTTTTCTTTAATAGTTATAAAATCGTCATGGTCTGGATTACCTGCGATCCATTTCCATGCGCTTCCTATGAAATTAAGTGACCTCTTTCTTTGATGTGGTTTTAAATTTAATATTAAGTTTTGAACTTGATCCAATTCAAAAAGTATATAGGGAGCAAGATGATGTTGTCTAGACTCATTGGTACTCATGAGCGATAAAATTTCGAGTGTAACATTTTCGTATTCGTCTAGGTCAATGACATGGATTATCTTAAAACAGCCAGTTTGTATTTTAGCATGACCCATATTAATCGACACGAATAGGGAATTTGTGAAATCAAGCAATTGAATTCCAGCATTAATATGGTTAAGTAGATGTCTGTAATAAAAATTAAACGGTTGGTATTAGTTACGGATGTTGGACTTGTGTACTGTTCTCCCAGATTCGGTGATAACGGTTGAATTTTTATTTTCTCTTATTACCTCTCGAACGAACCGAACAGTTAGTTTCGTTCCTAATCTTCTATTATGTTTGACATAGATTATATCTCCAGGTGAATATTGTTTGATGGGTTTTCGTTTCTTGTTATGATAATTAATATCTTTCTGTTGTTTTGATTTTAATTTTTCAATATTGGTCAACCGTATTTGTTCGAATTGTTCAGGGCTAATATTTGGAATTCGTCCGAAAAAAAGCTCTACTGGTTTTTTGTTAATTGTCGAATGAACCGTGTGGTTGTACTCATTGACCGCTCGTTCGAGGAGTTGTTTAAATGTACGAGGTGGACCTTCTGCTTTTAAACATCTCATGATTTCTGATAAAGTTGAGTGAAACCGTTCGACTTGTCCATTGACTTCACTTTTAAAAGGAGGAGTTGTAAATACTTTAATGTGAAAGTCATCTTGCATCATGGCAGTGATAGATGCTGAGTTAAGAGATTTTTCGTTATCTATTACGATAACAGCTACAGGTACACAAAAATACAGCAATATGTCTTGGAGTGGCTTTTTTATGTGCTCGATAGCACGAGATTTTATTAATTTTGCTTGAGCAAATTTTGTAAATTTATCAATTGCTGTTAGGACGAAATGTTTTGCCGTGGAGAAAATATCAATGTGAATTGTATGTCCGGGGTGATTAGGTATAGGAGTGGCGAGAATTTCTTGATGGTTGGGGTGCCGTTCGTATTTATTTTCTTTGCATATAGTACAGTCTTTAACTTTGGCAGAAATTTTTGATGCCATTTTGGTAAAGTAGTACTTACGCAGTATTTGCATTCGATTTTCGCATGCATTTCTATGAGCTCGTCTATGCTCTCTGCTGATTATTTCATCCTGTTGTGCCTCATTTTCTATGTCTTCTACCATATTTTGCGTAAAGCGAATTTTATAGTTCTTAAAGTGAAGCGGATATATTTGTTGAACCTCACCCATAATAGATTCTGACGTAAGGAGACCATTTACAGCGTTGGGGTTTAAGTATCTTTTGAAAATTGTTATGAGGTCCGTCTTGGAATAGTTTGGTTGTACGAAAATGTGTCTAATATAGTTAGAAAAAAGGGTTTTTGTTTGATAGCTGGTTTCAATATCGTCCGTTTTCAATATAAGTTGATTACGGAAAACATTAATTGGAGCATCAACTGTTGGTACTAGATTATGTGAAGAACTGTCGGAACTGTGTTGGGTTGATGTTAGAGCATTAACTTCTTCAGGACTTGGTAATCGGGAAAGGGAATCTGCTACGACGTTTGACTTTCCAGGTTTATATACTAATTCATAGTTGTATTCCTCGAGAATAGCTTTCCATCGTTTCATTTTGCTATTTGTGTTCTTATTACTAAGAGCGTATGTTAATGGCTGGTGGTCTGTAAATATTTTTACTTTACGAGAGCCATACAAATAATTCCTGAGGGAATTAAGTGACCATATTATAGCTAGCATTTCTTTCTCGTTTGTCGCATAATTTTCTTCTGTCTTACTTAGAGTTCTTGAAATGTAAGTGATGGGTCTATTGTCTTGTGTGAGCACAGCTCCTAAAGCATATTCAGATGCGTCTGTTGTTAACTCGAATTCTCTTGTGAAGTTTGGGTGAGATAACATTACCTCCTCCGAAACAAGAGTAGTTTTCAATCTCTTGAAAGCTTCGAGTGCTTGTTCGTTTAAATGAATTACTTTGTTTTTAGATGCATTTTTGGAGATTCGACCATCCTCCCCTCGTAAAAGGGATGTCAGGGGTTTCGCTAGTTTGGCATAGTCTTGTATAAAACGGCGGTAATATCCTGACATGCCTAAGAAGGATCTTAGATCTTTGAGGTTCTTCGGTGCTGGGAGATCGATTATTGCATTAATTTTCTTTATGTTTGGTTTTATTCCATCTATTCCGACAATAAACCCTAAAAATTCAACTTCTTGTTGAAGAAAATTGCACTTGTCGAGTTGGATTTTCATATTGGCTTCCTCAAGAGTTTTAAAAACTTGTACTAGGTTTTGAAAATGTTCGTCTTCATTTTTTCCGAATATTATTATGTCGTCAATGTAGACGTAACATCTTTTAGCTATATGTTCCCTAAGAATGTCATCGAGTGTTCTTTGGAATATCGATGGAGCATTCTTTAGACCGAAAGGTAATCGTGTAAATTCAAATTTCCCATTATTTATAGAAAATGCGGTTTTTTCTATGTCTGATGTTTTAAGAGGTATTTGATGGAACCCACTTTTGAGGTCTATTGTGGTGAAATACATATTTTTACCAAGATTTGAAAGAACTTCATTTATTTCTGGTATTGGGTATTTATCGGCGATGGTTATAGAGTTCAGCTTCCTGTAGTCTATCACCATTCGATACTTTTTCAGACCAGATGCGTCTTCCTTTCGAGGCACGATCCAGACTGGAGAATTGTATGGCGATCTAGAAGGTCGAATGATTCCATCTTTAAGCAGTTCGTTAACTTGTTTTTCGACTTCCTCTCTTAAGGCCATTGGGTATGGGTAAGCTTTAGAATAAACTGGAGTATCGGAAGTCGTACGAATTTCTCCTTTAATTTTTGTGGTGTAGGTCAGTTTTTTGTCGGGGTCAGCGAACAATTTGGGACAACTTTTTACGATTGAATATAATTTCTGTTTTTGCACCGTGTTAAGATGTGAGATTCTGAGATCAATGTTATTTACGTCGTCCGTTTGGTGTTGTTTTAGGGGAATGATTGTATCTGGATAAATTATCATATGTCCTTTGTCCGTGTGAATAACTGCTTGCAGTTTTCTAAGGGTGTCATTACCAATTATTCCGTTAAAAGATTTAAGACAGGGTAAAATATAAAATTTCAATTTTTCGGTATTTTCTCCGAAAATATTTATGTTGGAATGGTGTGTTATATTAACACTTCCTGCAATGGAATTGGCACAGAATGGTTTGTCATTGGGAATTGGAGTTCGAACATGTTTCGATTGAATATAGTTTTTGTTTGATCCCGTGTCTATTAAGAATTTTAAGTACTCTCCGTTCCTAATTTTAAGTTCGTAGTAAGGGAGCGAAGAGTGGCTTAGTCTAAAAAATATATGTCTTCTAATTGTTCGGATTGGTCAAATGTAGGATTATCGTAAGATTCGATGTATTCGTCGTATGTTTGCTCGTTTGCGTCGTCAGAATTAAAATCATCCACGCTAGTTTCGATATTTTCAGTTTCTATTGGTGGTATAACATTTGCACTTTGTTCTGTGTGATGAACTCTTTGAAACTTGTTTGGAGGGTGTGACTGCTGAGTTGAGCTTAAAAAATGTCTCTTTTGGGTAGCAATATTATTCGGTTGTGCAGGCCGATTCATGTAGTTAATCTGTCTAGATTGCATACTTCGATCTACGTCCATAGGCTCTGGTCTTTGCCATTGTGGTCTATATTGGTTTGTCCATTGAGTTCGAATATTTGGCAACATATGATTAGGATAGTAAGCATTTTGCATAGGCCTATTTGGTAGAACTGGTCTGAAGAAAGTTGGGTTTTGTGGTACCCGAGGGTTGTGAAGCAACTGAGGGTAAAAAGGTTGTCTAAATTCTTGTAATGTATTTTGTCTAGGTGGTAGGAATGGTAGCGGTTGTGGTTTTTGTATGTGTTGATACGCGTACTGTGTCCTAAAGTCAATATTTTGCAACTTCAGACAAAGATGTAATGCTTGAGGTAAATCAACTGGTTCTCTAATACTAAGAAGACGAGGTAAATCACCTGTCAAACCTCTTACAAATGTGTCTAATGCTTTATCACGGTAGGCTTTTGTCATGTTATTTACTGATTCATCGCCCATTTCCATACACGACAGTTTATTTAGAATTAAAGAAAGGTGTTGGTAGACAATTTGATAAAATTCTGGTATGGTAAGTTTACCCTGGACTAGCGTTGTCAACTGGTACTCTAATGTACCTAGGTCTCTTTTATCCGCATAATGTAGGGTGAGACACTTTGAAATTTTTTTCCAATTTAATGGAGTATTATAAGACTCGAGTGCAATATCTGCACTCCCTACAATTTTATTGCGTACCACACTTAAAATACCGTAGTATTTCGGGCTACCTTTCAGGTGATCGTAAATTTTAAGTATTCTATCGACACTTTTTTTCCATGAACTAAATTCACCAGGTTGGCCTGAAAAGTCTCGTAAGCTTTTAACGATGTCTGGTATTTTATCTAGATCATTAAGCGCTTTATCGTTGTCAATATTTATTGGTTGGTCAATGTCACTATTTATATCTGAGTTTGTACTACTGTCTGCTAGGAGACGTTGTCCGTCTTGTCTAAGGATATCTCTGACAATTTGTGATATTTGGGCATTCAAACTCTCTAGACTGATTTGGGTATTTGTACCAGTATTAGTAATTGAAGAATTTAATATGGGTGGTCTAATTATCGAATTGGGATCTGAAGGCATTTTATACAATGGTTTCGCTAAAATGTTACGATAAAAGCTAATTCTATTCTAGACAGACAATCAATTTCTAGAATCTGTGGTTATTAAAACCAAAACACAAAAATAATTTTTAGAAGCACAGAAAAATCACCAGTTTGTTAAGATGTCGCTTAATTTCTTTTTGAATAAAATTGTCAAAATATTATTTACTTATTTTATTTAAATTGAGAGAGAAAAATATATTTTAGATTGGTTATCACAATCAAAAATTTACTGAACAAAAAATTTTCAACGGATTTTAATAATATATTGAAATAGTTCTTTCTATTTAAATTTTTGAACTATTCATTTATTTATTTTATTAGAAAGAAATGATTGTAGATTTATTCTTAAGATTAAATAACTGTAGATAATAATATGAGGTTTAATTAAATTTCTCAAATTTTTCATTCAAATTTTTGAACTATTTATTTATTTATTTTATTAGAAAGAAATGATCGTAGATTTATTCTTAAAATTAAATGAATGTAGATAATTATATAAGGTTTAATTAAATTTCTCAAATAAAATCTATATTTAATTTTTCTATTCAGGCATTATTTGAATTTTAATGAACAAAATTATTATTTATTTTTATTTAGGTATTTATTTAATTATTATTTAGATTTAATTATTTATTTAATATTTTCAAATTTCATTTATTTATTTTGTTTCACTTTATTTAATTTATATTATGATTTATTAGAATATTTATATCTCTTCTTTATTTTAATATTTTCAAAAAAAAATTTCTTAACTAATAAAAATTTATAGATTTCACTTACAGTAAAATGATGAAATAAAACATATTCATTCCTATGTTTTTGTTTCTTGACTATCTTCTTGGTCTGTTCCTGGTGGTTGCGTTGTTGTGGCACAACGTATGGGCGGCTACTTCAAATTTGTTCCTTTGGAGTTCCGTTTTTCCGTTGATTATTTCGGTTACTTCGGGGCCTTGTTTTCCCATAAACAATTGCACAATATTTTTGTTTCTTTAATGTAGTATTTTCATTAAAGTTTTTGTACCCAAGCAAATTAATTTTGCGATTCACTTTGGGATTTTTGCAAATATAAAATATTTTTGTTTTAACTGTTTAATAACTTTCAGTAAACATTAAAGTTTTTGTAACACATCCAAGCAAATTAATTTTGCGATTCACTTTGGGATTTTGTGTAATAAACTTTCAAAAAACTTTATTTTAATTTAAACTTTTTGATCTGTTCTAAAAAACTTTCAATAAACTTTATTTCAATTTGCACAACACAACACCACTGATTTTAAGTTTCGGCGCCAGTTAAGGAATTATTCCTTATTTATTTTAAAAAAATAATTTTTTTAGAGGAAGACCTCTTTACTTTATTAAACTCAAAAAGATAGTAAATTACAATTTGAAATTTCTAAACTTAATGCTAAAAATGTTTTACAATGTTTTTGCATAATAGACAATATTTATAATAATTTTATTGAAATATTATATTCTATTTCACAGAAACTAAACTTGTCAATTAATGAGTTTGTTTCTGTGAGAAAATTTTTACGGAATGCAATTTGTAATAGGATATTAGAAGACAAAACATTTATAGGAATGTAATATGAAGGTTAATTAACTTATATATATATATATATCAGTGGCGTTTTCTCTGGGTGTTCTAGTCGTTCGCCGAACGACTTGAGAAATATCCATAAAATATTCAAAATGGCTTAACTAAAATAAATTCAGCTTTTAATAATAAAAAAGAAAGAAATACTTTTCTTACAATAAATGAAACAAATGTACATATTTTAATAGGCAAATAGAAAAAAAATATAATTGTTTGTGTAAGCCATAACATATTTAATCTATACTGCATAATACACAACAAAGAAGAATTTCCCCTCAAATTCATTGTTCATTAGATTTATGAACAGAAAAGCAACCGAACCCAATTCCTTGTCTCGCATATATAATTCATATACGCAGCTTAAATGAAGCAAAAAGGAGAATAACTTTTTTATATAGCATAAATGCATTCAAAATGTTCGTAATTTTTACAGAACCCAATAATATTCAATGTATACACTATACATGTTTTTATATTTTATATTTAACACTACATACGCATTAAATATTCACTTACAATACACAATAGCAAAAAAACAAATGGAATGAAGTAAATACTAAAGATGTATTTGTTTTAAAATAATCGTTTTATGTTCGTTTAAAAATCAGAACATGGTACGTAATACGTTTTACATTGATTTTAACTGTGTTCGAGTTGACTGAAGCAATTGATACAACTGAAAAATTGAATGCAATTGTTGTTGGTTATTCAGTTGTTTCAGTCAAATAAAGGCAGAAGAAAAATAAATGGATATTTGTGTCCTTTAGGTTCAAAAACGATCTATTCCACTTTACGAGTTTTCAAGATAAATGAAAAGAACTTTTTATTTTGAAATAATTTACCAACTCGGTGATTTTATTGTTTAATTGGTTTCTTCAGAGATTTTCCATTAATTTGTTTGAAATGTAAAAATAAAGTAGGTAGTCAAGTTAAGCTGGTATTTTAGAAAACATTTTGGAATAGAGACGTTTTGAAACTTACACAATGGATTAGGTTCGTTTTGAAACTTATTACTATTGGAAAATGTATGTTTTGAAACTTACATTTTGTAATACTATCGTATTGATTGATAATTTGGTTTTCTGTCAAACCGCCGACTTTTCTAATTTTGAAACCAAGAATATTTTACAACGTTGGTTGATTTTAGATAATGCAATAAATCAAAATATTGATTTTTGAAATATCTATATTATAGATGCTAGATCTTTTTTAAAATAAATAATATTGAAAAACTATATATGACTATACATGATAAACGGAAGGCATTTAGCGGCACTCTCATGGTTGCATTTTTGGACCTTTTTTGACCCAAAAATATTTTCTGGAAATGTTGTGGCAAGCAATCTCTTGGATAACTTCGACAACTGGGTATAAACGGGTATCGGTTAAGAGGCTAGAGCCTTAACACTGTTCAAATCAAAGTGTTATAACGGCTGTTTAGGACGTTAATTTCTATCATTTTTCAAAAAACCAGATAACTGAAATAAAAAACTTTTAAGCTATCTGCAATCAACAATGTACAGGTACAACGAAATTTTGCGGTACTTTCACTGTCGTATTTTTTCACCTACACCAAAAACATTTTCTGGAAATGTTGGGGCAAATAATCTCTTACTGGCCTTACAACTGGCCAAATCCGGTTACCAGTTAAGGGGCTCGAGCCTTAAAGCTGTATAAATCAAAGCATTATAACGCCTGTTTGGGACAAAATTTTGAAACAAAATTGCTGGATATTAAGTATTTGAGCATACTTCTATTCTTTTTTGAAAATGCTAAACATCTGCAGGGAAGGGCTCCAAAGTAATCGGTTCCAACAAAAACCAACACCACCAAAAGTTTTCATCAGTTTTTCTTCACGTAATAACTGGAAATGGTCGAACTGCAAATGAATGAACACAAAAATTGTTTTTTTCCTGAAACAATGAATAATATTATATGTCTTAGTTGATTTTAAGAAGCTGACGTTCTGAAAGAAGCTGAAAGAAGAAAACGTTCCTAAGTTGCATAGTTGTACGTTTGCTCATAATTAATTTTATTTTTAAAGTTTGTTTGATAATTCTGTTTGTAATTAGTGTTTTTATTTAAACTAATCTGATTAATCCGGTTCTACAAAAATCTGTCTGACAACGAAATCTACCTATTTCTTGCTGATATCCCACCGCTTGAACTTTGCCAGATTGAATTCAATCGGATTCAATCACACACCGCGGCTGTTCGCTGACAAACTGATTAGCATTTACTTACTACTGGATAATGGATATAAAAACTGATGCAAGCTGCAATAAAAAATCTACCACTTTAAAACAAATATCACGATCGACTGATATTTGCATACGATTATTTTGAAATAAAGGATTTCGGTGCCAAACGCATGTTTTGGAATAAGCATGTTATGTTTTTTAAAGTCATGATTCTTATTGGAATAGATTGTTTTTGATTGCAAAACAATTGAAATGGAATAGCTTTGTTTTGTTTCAAAAGTTATGACGTAATAGATTGCTTTTGAAACGTAACTGGAATTTGTCACCCAATTTTTTCAGAAATAGATAAATATTTTTAAATTTTTATTTTACTGATATGTTCAATTTAATGGAAAGAAACGAAATCAATTAATACATAACTCAAAAATTTTAAAAAGTTGAATTGATCGTTTTTGAACCTAAAGGACCCATTTAAATTTTTTTTTTAACCGGCTTCAAAAGAGAAGGAGGTTTATGTTTAATTTTGAGTTTTTTTTTAATGTATGTTCACCGATTTCTCAAAAACGGTTTGTTCGATTTGATTAATTTAAATTTTATTCTATTGAGGTAAGTTTCGAGATGGTCCCATATTTTTTTCTATGTCGTGAAAAATATAGTTTTTCAGAAAATCGAGAAAAACTGTATATTTTTATGTATATTCCCCGATTTCTCGAAAACGGCTCATTGTGTTCTATTAAGGTACATTCAGAGGTTATCCCATATTTTTTTCCATGACGTGGAAAAAACTATATTTTTTATGTATTTTTGCCGATTCCTTCGAAAAAGCTTATTTTATTTGGTTGGTTTGACCTGCGTTATATTGCTATAGATGCCAAGGTAGTCCTAAATAATTTTTCTTGATAGAAAATATTGCGTGTTTTTATAAAAATCGGAAAACCATGATTACTAGATTTTCATCGATGAATACTTTCCGGGATTTTAAGTTATTGCATCAAAAACGCTTTCTGACATGCTTGCTAACAGACATTTGCTTTTATACACTAAAAATTAAAAAATAAAAAATCTTTTTAAAAAAAAAATAGAATCGATTTCAGAAAAAAAACACAAAAAAGTGCAGAATAACTCAATTGTGGCTTAGAGATAAAAATTTTGTTATATCTAACTACAGCCAAAAAAATTAAGCCTTTAAACAAAATTATTATATTATAGAAGTTATTTGTTATAATAATTTTTACAATAACTTTTACAATATAATAACAACTATTATAATTGTAATAATTATAATAACAAATAACTTCTATAATATAATAATTTTGTTTAAAGGCTTAATTTTTTCGCTGTTGTTAGATTATAGATATAACTAAATTTTTGTCTCTAAGCCACAATTGAGTTATTTTTCACTTTCTTGTGTTTTTTTTCTGAAATCGGTTCTATTTTTTTTTTAAGACTTTTTATTTTATTTTGAAAACGATCAACGTAATATAATTTTTCAACAATGCGAAACTACTACCTCAGAGCAGTAATAAATTGTGTTGTTTAGCCAGATACCAATCATTTAAATTGCGTGGTGGTAATTTTCTTAAATTTGTAAGAGGATTTAAAAATTATTTTAATACAAAGACATGGAAGAGACGTTTTGCATCATTAACGATTTGAAGGCAATATCTTTTGCTGGGCGAACTATAGATGAAAAGAAATGTATATTACGAAATGAAAAGCCTGTGCCGGAATTGCCAAATATGGAAACCAAATGCACTTCAAAGCGACAAACATTCACTCGGCGTTTAATAATTTCCAGTTATAAGTCACTTGAATGGTTGACAGGCAGCTTACTTTTGAATAAACTGTTTTACTGGCCTTATGTTTTGTTTTGCAAAACAGTCAGAAAAGTCTGTTTGGAATTTTGACGGATTTTCGGATTTCATTTAAGCAGTGGGATACAAAAGCATAGAAAAAGTAGAACTTAGATTAAGAATACGTAGGCATTTATCAAGAGGAACGCCATATATCAAGACAACGCCATATATCAAGACAAAATTACATTGAACTGCGTCTGATCGCAACAGAAATTTCTTAAAGATGTTAATAAATATTGTTTGTTCATTGTGTAAACTCGCATTTAGAGGCCATGACGAAGGAACGAAACATTATAACTATACACATACTATAAATACATACATATTATAACTTCTTAACTACATTCAACAAAAACGAACACCTTAAAGAAATATTCAGGAAACGCCACTGATATATATATATATATATATATATATATATATATATATATATATATATATATATATATATATATATATATATATATATATATATATTATATATATATATATATATATATATATATATATATATATATAATATATATATATATATATATATATATATATATATATATATATATATATATATATATATATATATATATATATATATATATATATATATGTATATATATATATATATATATATATATATATATATATATATATATATATATATATATATATATATATATATATATATATATATATATATATATATATATATATATATATATATATATATATATATATATATATATATATATATATATATATATATATATATATATATATATATATATATATATATATATATATATATATATATATATATATATATATATTGTAACGACTCTTCGTTGGTTCTTTTAGATTATTGAGCAAACACGACAGTAAAAGACAGATCTTTAGTTAACAAAATCTCAAACTTTATTTATCAACCAGTTACAGCAACTTCCAATTTTAATTGCAATAAATTCCAGGGTCTCCAGAAATGCACGATGAACTTAACCGCTTTTCCACAAATCGTAAAATCTGTATTTACTATTCCACTAAGTTCAAATTCTTTTACTATTAGTACCCAGGCTCAAGTACCACCGATTATTCCTTATACTTTCGAATATTTGTAAAACACTTTTAATTGCAAAATTAAAACTGACTATCTGATATTTTTGTTTGCTTATTTATATCGAAAAATAAATAAATCGAAACTTCTATAACCAACTAGAAATCAATACTACGTAGTCTGTACATCTTGAATAGGCCACACCTGTTTTCATTCATACTTGCATTTGTATTAGCGAACTCAAATTTAATTTATGCAAAATGTATTAGGTAACTCCTTTTAATTCATTAATGTAAACATTTGTATAACAAATTTAATTTACATTAATTTATGCAATACAATTTGCAATACAAGTAAAAGATTGAAAAAGGAGTTAACTTTTAATTCATGAATGAGTAAATAAAATTAACCCATTCTGGACGAAGTTTATTACATTGCCCTCCATTTAGTTTTGTTCGTCCCGAACAATATCAGATATCGCATTGGTGCTGTTACCTTGGTACGGTGCCAACCTTTGCAGATGTATCACTTTCATCTTGGTACGGGGTCCCTTTTGTATGCGGTAGATGACATCATTAATTCGTTTGATTATTTTATATGGGCCTTCCCAATCTGGCTGCAGCTTGGGTGATCTTCCCTTAGTTCTTCTGGGGTTGTATAGCCATACCAATTCTCCTTCTTGAAAACCGCCACTATTTGCATTTATGTCGTACCTGGTTTTCATTTTGTCACTGGCAATCTTAATGTGGTCTCGAGCCTGCTGATGGATTTTATTCATCTTCTCCCTTAGTTGTCCCACATAATCTGTTTTCGTGGATGCCAGACCTCCAGGGATGCCGAACTCGATGTCACTAGGAAGATGTAGTTCTCTTCCGAACATGATATTCGCTGGCGTTTCACTTGTCGTATCGTGCACTGCGCTACGATAGGCCATCAAGAATAACGGAAGATCCTTGTCCCAATTTCTTTGGTTGGCTTCTACTACCTTTGACAAATGTTCTTCCATGGTTCGGTTGAATCGTTCTACCATGCCATCCTTCTGCGGGTTCATAGGTGTAGTTCGTGTTTTTCTAATGCCGAGTGTTCTGCACAGCTCTTCCATCAGTTGAGATTCGAAATTCCTTCCCTGGTCGGTATGCAACTCGAGCGGTGTTCCATATCTGCAAACCCATTCATTGACTAATGTTTCCGCGACCGTAACTGCTTCCTGGTTCGGTATTGCATAGGCTTCCGGCCATTTTGTAAAGTAATCAATGACCACCATGATGTATTTGTTACCTTTTGTCGTTTCCGGAAATGGCCCCGCGATGTCTATAGCAATTCTCTCCATTGGGGCACCCACACTGTACTGTTGCATCTCTCCTCGAGTTCTAGTCTTTGGTCCTTTGCTCGCCGCACAAGTATCACATCGCCGACACCATTGCTCTACGTTGGTTCGATACCTTACCCAATAAAACCTCTCCCTTACTTTAGCCAGGGTTTTATTGACTCCCAGGTGTCCTCCAGAAATACTTCCATGCAGCTTTCCTAGTACCTCTTCTACTCGACTTGATGGCAACACCAGTTGCTCCAACACTTTCTTTCCATCAGCGGACTCCCATTTTCTTTTTAGCAACCCGTTGTCCTTAAATAGTGAGTCCCATTGCGCCCAGTAGCATTTCACCTCCGTACTTAAAGGTGCTATCTCTTTCCACTCTGGTCGCCTTCCCTCGGTTTTCCATTTCAATATTGGTGCCATAGCTGGATCCTTTAGCTGCTCTCTTTTCATTGCTTCGGTACACCAATCGTCAGGAGTTTGGAACTTAATTTGTTTGACTTTCGCTGCCTCCTTTCTCTCAGTTCTGCTAGATGACTTGCACTCCTTAACACAGGGTCTTCTTGAAAGATCTTCAGCGTTACAATGTATCCTTCTCTTCCGGTGTTCAACGCGGCAATCTCCTTCCTTTTTGACATCCACTTGCTTGTTTGAAAGGTTCATCAACCGGCCTGGAACTACTCCTTCTTTTGCAGCTATTAGTGTTTTGCATTCCCGTCTAATGTGCCCTAACTGTCCACAATTCCAGCATCTCACTCTGCTAGATCTTCTTCGTTGATTTCGTTCAGGCTTATCTTCCAACTTTTTGACAAGCATGATCACCTCATCAAGCGCTGCTTTTATAGGTTCTTCAGTAACTTCCATCAGACGTACTCTATCTGAACCGAACGCTCTTTTTCCAGCTTCCATTTGCAGGGCCAATGCTAAGACTTCTGCAGGTAGCTTCTTTCCGCTTAGATAAAGTTGGTTTCTCATTTGCACATCTCGAAGAGCATTGATGAATGTATCAGCTGCCAGTTTCTCTTGTCGGGCCATCATTTCTTTCATCAACACCATCATCGGATCAATTGCTGGGGCATTCTGAATCGGAACTTCCTCCGGCTCTATTTCTATGACCTCTGTGCTTTCACCTGCTTCTTCTAAAATTTTACGCAGCCGGAATGCAAGTTCTGCCTTCGTTCCATGGATTGGAGCATTCCTTTTCCTCAACTCGTCCTTTAGCTGGGTCTGGCTGAGATCACTAATATTTACTGTCTTGACCATTGTTTCAATAATCCCACTTCTGACACCACTGTAACGACTCTTCGTTGGTTCTTTTAGATTATTGAGCAAACACGACACTAAAAGACAGATCTTTAGTTAACAAAATCTCAAACTTTATTTATCAACCAGTTACAGCAACTTCCAATTTTAATTGCAATAAATTCCAGGGTCTCCAGAAATGCACGATGAACTTAACCGCTTTTCCACAATTTGAAACAATAATACTCGGAATCGTAAAATCTGTATTTACTATTCCACTAAGTTCAAATTCTTTTACTATTAGTACCCAGGCTCAAATACCACCGATTATTCCTTATACTTTCAAATATTTGTAAAACACTTTTAATTGCAAAATTAAAACTGACTATCTGATATTTTTGTTTGCTTATTTATATCGAAAAATAAATAAATCGAAACTTCTATAATCCACTAGAAATCAATACTACGTAGTCTGTACATCTTGAATAGGCCACACCTGTTTTCATTCATACTTGCATTTGTATTAGCGAACTCAAATTTAGTTTATGCAAAATGTATTAGGTAACTCCTTTTAATTCATTAATGTAAACATTTGTATAACAAATTTAATTTACATTAATTTATGCAATCCAATTTGCAATACAAGTAAAAGATTGAAAAAGGAGTTAACTTTTAATTCATGAATGAGTAAATAAAATTAACCCATTCTGGACGAAGTTTATTACAATATATATATATTATATATATATATATATATATATATATATATATATATATATATATATATATATATATATATATATATATATATATATATATATATATATATATATATATATATATATATATATATATATATATATATATATATATATATATATATATATATATATATATATATATATATATATATATATATATATATATATATATATATATATATATATATATATATATATATATATATATATATATATATATATATATATATATATATATATATATATATATATATATATATATATATATATATATATATATACTAGCAGGACCCGGCGTGGTGCTTTGCTACGCCTATAAAAAAGTTTGTGCGCGTACATTTTGTTGAATTAATCAAAAATTATAAAAAAATCAAAAATTCAAACTTCTTCAAATTCTAAAAATATTCCAAAAATTCTTACAAAATCAAAAATTGAAGCTTTTTTCAAGATTCTAAAAATATTTATAAAATTCAAAATTCATAAATTCAAAAATTCAATTTGTTTTCAAAATTATAAAAATATTAACAAAATTAAAAATACAAACTTTTTTCAAAATTCCAAAAATTATAATAAAAACAAAAATTTAAACTTTTTCAAAATTCTAAAAACAATCCGGAAATTCTTACAAAATCAAAAATTGAAACTTTTCCAAAAATATTGAAAAAATTTAAAATTCACAAATTCAAATTGCATGTTCAATCACATTTCATGACATACAAATAATTAATTTTATTTTTTTCCAAAAAATTGGGTAAAAATTAAATGAAACATTCTTTTGACATACTGACAATATTTTTTTGACAAACTTATAATGAAATAATCTACTTTTTGATCTCACATACGAATCCCGACTATCAAGATTTCTTTAAACACAAGGTTACTACTCATTATCACCTAAAACTACCGTTTTTAAGCAAAAAATATGAATATTTCCTTGTTTTGACACTCTTGACGATTTGTTTGACACACTTCTGGTACAGTTATCGAACATATCGTCCTGACGGCTATTTTAATTGAGTGTACCTGTTTTTAGAAATAAAAATTTTTGAAATCCTTTCAGCGGTTTTCTAAATTTCGTAGGTGGTGACGGACGACCGACCAGCAGACAGATATACATTTTTTTGCTGTTTTAAAATCGTTTTGACCTGAAACGTTGAGAAATGCCCTAAAAAGTGGGGGTAGGAATTTCACTTTTGGCTCGAGAATGTAATACTTATGTCTTTCAGACCGAAGTAATTGAAAAAAATTGTATTCCCGAATAGTTTCGTTTAATAGCCAAAAAATTCAAGTTATAGAATACAGCCACTATTATTGATCTCAATGAATTGGAGGTAGAATGTCGATCAGAATTGATAATCGCTGACAAATGTTATCTACAAATATATTGTAGGTGGTACGAAGTTCACCGAGTGGGTCTTCTAGTAAAAATTTGTAATTTTAATTTAAATCAGTGCTAATCGGTGTACAATATTTTTAGTTAACCTGTTTTTTGCTAATACAATAAGATTTGCTGATTTACCCACACGTGAGCATGCAACATATAGTTGCCCATGGGAGAAACATGGATTTGCCAAGTCCAAGCCACAAATGGAAATTGTTTGTTCTTGAGACTTATTTATGGTCATGGCGAAAGCCAAACGAATAGGAAATTGAAGTCTTTTGAATGGTATTGGAGAATCTGATGGTATCAATGGAGAATCTGATGGTATCAACTTTTTATTATTATTTTTTAATATCAGCACAATGCTTTAAACTGTAGCTAGCTTCATTCTTTATTGATCATGAGGAAAAAGTTAAGAAATTTTACACTTTTTCATTGAGAAAAATATATTTCAAAAATAAATTTTTTTTCCTCAAAATAAATTTTCATACAAACTTGGTAAAAGTAATTTCATTGTGCATGCACTGTAATGTTTTTGGGGCTTGAACTGTTTCTAAACGTTAAAGGCTCAAAATAGTTTTTATGCCTTTTTGGACAATTTATTAACCTTTCAAAAACGTCCATGAAATAATGACTGCCCATGAAATAATGATTTTAAGCGGCGTTTAAAGGTAATATTAGAAAAGAAGTAATAAATTATGTGCAATACCCTAACAAACTATTGTTTTAATACAGATTTAGTGACAATACAAATTAGTTATCATCATTATAGCATTTACTGTTTTTTGTCAAACCAAATTTGAAATTTTCCACCTTCGTGATTTTGAATCTAAAATATAAATAAAAACCAAAAAAGCAAAAAAAACGGAACGACGTGACTTGATTCGTACTCGAAACTTTTTGGTTGATAGCTCATGTTATTGGCCATTACGTTATCTAGACGTATTTACTACTAACCGTAATTTTGGGTATTCATAGAGAAATCATTAAAATTAATAAACTTTAAAGTCGTGTTGTCAAAATTCTAATGATTTCTAATGAATTTTAATATTTTTACGACGTTCGGTAAAGTAGATTTTTTCTGTATTATTTGCCGTGACTCATTTCTCACAAATGCCGATGAAATTGAAATTTAGTCGTTTTTCGCAGAAATATTATTTTTTGTTTTGCTTTATCTTCTTCTACAAAAATTAAATTACGAAAAAACAAATATTGAAAAACAAATATTACATGAATTTCAACACCACAATCTGGCAAAATTTATTCAAATGCGATAGCAGAGTAAATTGAAATTTTTGAGTCAATTTGCAGATTCAATTTCATCGATAATGGGCCACGGCAATCATTATTTTAAATAAAATTATTCTTTTTAAACAAATTTATTAGTACTTACACAATTTTAATTTATTCTTGTAAAAAACTTATTATTTTGAAGTTAAAAATAATAATAATTAAATGATACACAACACAATTAAAAAAAAAATAATTCACAAAATAGAAAGAGCTATGCGTTAAACTTCAAAACTGTATCATTATAACAAAAAGTTGAAACCAACAGTTTTTTCGGGGCCTACGCTGATGATTTAAAAAGTCCATGATTAAGTTGTGTCACTTACGTTAAATGTGTTTACGAAATACATTTAACATTTAATTTGCAATTAAAATATATTAAAACTTTTAATTGAGATAAAAACTATCCTATCGAGTATATATTAAGCGTAATATATAAAATATTATTCTTAAGTCGCTCAAACATGAAAATTGCCAAAATTCCCCATACAAACTTGTATGAAAAATTTAACCTATTTTCGTATTTCTTTTACGGACAGAAAAAAATAAAGTATTTTATATATTATGCTCAATATTGTCAGTAATTGTCAGTAATAGTTCATAAAGAAACTTAAATTATTTAATTGTAGTATAATGAGAAATTTCATAGATAATTTTTAAAATTATTCAAGTTGTGTTTTGAATGAAATCCCATATAAATTTTATTGATTTTATTCTCTTTTCCCCCTTTTGCAGCGCCAAAAGAAATTTAAATTATTTAATTGTAGCAAAATGAGAAATTTCATAGACAATTCAACTCAAAAAATAAAGTTTCAATAAGGTCCAATCAAAACGCTTCATTTACTATTTTTTAGCAAATCAAAACGATTTGTTTCGATTATTTTTTTCTGGTAGGAAGGAACAGCGAATATTTTCGAATATTTTCCGCCTACTTAATATATTAATTTAAAACAAATATGCACATACAAAATTATGTGAAAATGCAATTTGCAAATAGTAAAAATGTCCGTTTTCATTCATAAATGATTGCATGTTTATGTTTATTTATCAAAAATAAATTACAAATTTATAACATTTATGCGCCTACTAAGAAGAAATAATATTTAATTTTGTTTGACAACAAAGGATTATGTTGTTTGAAATAATGTTACTATTTCTGTTCGTTAAATTGTCTGCTAAATACCACTCGTCATCAAATTATTAGTCGATTATTTTTCAACATTACCACTCATGCCATTTGAGGTCAAAAATTTCCCTCGTGCGCTACGCGCACTCGGGACCTCAAATGACATTCGTAATAATGATTATGAAAAATAATCGACTATTATTTGACGACTCGTGATATTATATATGATAATTTTTAAAATTATTCAAGTTGTGTTTTGTATGAAATCCCATATAAATTTTATTGAATTTCCTTTCTTTTCCCCCTTTTGCAGTGCCATTGCAGCAAACACCGGGACAAAATAATCGCTCAATAACATATTTGATAGTCTATATGGGCCCTACATGGATGATTAAAAGGTCGATAAAGCAGGTTTGACAGTAAATTAATTAATTTACGCCGCCATCTGAAAGTTTGCTTATGAACTATGCATATTTAACATTTAATTCGTAATTAAAAAATATTTAGGCGTTCAATCACAATAAAAACTATCCTATCTCTCAAGTTGGACCATTATACATACACTGAACACAATTTTATTAAGATTGGTTACGTTGTTGCGGAGTTTATCGCGGACAAACATCGTGACATGTGATTTTTATATATATAAGATATATATAACGATATGAGGTATAACGGAATTTAGCGTCACTCTCATGGTCGCATTTTTCGACCTACACCAGAATAATCTTCTGTGTATGTTTCGGCAAATAATGTCTTGGGCAAGCTCGTGAACTGGCCATATCCGGGTACCGGTTAAGCGACTAGAGCCTAAAAAGTCGAATAATCTAGAGCGCTATAACTTTCGTTTGAATAATAATATTTTAATAAAATTTAAAAATATTGAATATTTAAATCTTTTTTTATCATTTTTATCCAGATGACAACTTTGGCGTTTCAGGTTCCTCAAAAATCAGCTGTTTTAAAAATTTACTAAACTTTGCTGCCCTTGATCTAGCTGAAATAGCCAAGCTCATATTTAACGTACGCACGTACTTAAAATATAAATCTTTCAAAAATTTTCAAAAATAATAGTTTAAGTCTAACGGTTGAGACCCTAGAGCTGTTGAAATAAAAACAAACACAAAAGGCAATGATTTCATCATGTTTCAGTTATTAGACTGGCCCTGATACGAAGCCTGTTATTATCTTGGACCTTTGTTAACTAATATATATATAAAAAGAATTTACACGGGATGCAATTTCCCCTCAACGAATCCTAATCTTGGGAATCTCTTACTATTTTTTTCTAAATTTATCCTAACATCCCAAAGGGGAAAAAGTAATAATTAAACAAAAATTAATGTAACTAAAACTCAAAATACCTTAAATTACAACTGTTGATTGATGATCTGACATAAAATTAGACATCCGGCATTACATTTTGAAGTTTCATTTCCGCTTTTTCCACTGGGTTAATTTATATAAATATCCAAAATCATAAAACTTATTGTACTGCTCGCATTATAAATCCAATCCAGAAATTGTAAATTATAAACTATCCGCCTCCAATACTCAACTAATAATCCAATAAATTGTTAGCAAGCCATTTCCAGTACAGCAAAACATGGAAAACTTGTGGTATAATTGACTTGGTGATGACACAAGCAATTTATTATAACACCAGTAAATTTGTTCTAGCACGATTATATTTATTAAAATCAGCGACAGTTAATATCTTTAGTATTTCGATATTTATTCAATGGCTCAAAGACACTCTTCAAAAGAAACACACAAAAAGTAAAACTTGTATTTCAAAATTAATATTTTATATTGTATATTTGTTTACTGGGTAAAAAAATAAATTTAATTATTTATAATTTTTATACTATATTTACTTAAAACAATTGAACATTTTCTTTTTTTTTAAAACTTGAAAACAACATTTGTTTTCTAAGAACAAATATGGAATGAATGTTTCTCTTAAATTGCAAAATGTGATTTTGCTATTGACATCTTATGATGTCAAAACAAAATCGGGTAATCTTCAAAATTCAGCAATGATTAACAACGACATCTGTTCATTAGTATTGGAAATAAAAATTTAGTACGTTCGTTGGCTTTTTATAATATATTCAAAATCAATTAGCAGTTAAGTTGGGAAAATTTTAAAAGTACTATTAATGTAAAAATGAACGGAAATTAATGTAATACATTTCTATTGAATTGAAAACAAAGAGGAATTTGATTTTATTATTGTTTTGCGATTATTGCGATCGTTACACCATGAATTCAAGGTAGAAACCAAGATTTTTACTCTTGAAATCACAAAAACGTCGCCATCCCCTCCATGAAGAAACCACCAAAGCACTATTAAACTTAAACTAATAATAGAAATTCTAATAACTAATAAAAAAAATTATAATAACTAAGTAATATTAAATATAACACCTATTTAAATTCTAAAAACCGAGAATTAAATTTATAACTATAATAACTAATGATTAAGAATATATGTTTAATTTATGACAACTAATAATTCTAACACTAAATTTAATTTTATAAAAAAAATATATTGAAAAACTTAGGCTTGGTATATAGGAAACAGACGCTAGAGATTTCGATGGTAAAACCCGCAAAATCATGACTCGCAATCACCAACAATAGTAAAACCAACTCTCAACAAAAAAAAATGGAGCCAGTACGACGGAAATGTAAAAAGGATGAAAGCACAAAAACGAAAAAAAACAACGAACGCCCAATTCGAAAACATACAAGATTTTCTTGTAAAAACAAACTTTATAAAGGAACAAAAAGGACCACCGTCGTAGCCAATCTTTGCTGAATCTTTCACAAAAATTCCTAAAACATTATATATGTAAAAGTATAATTTATTTATTTAATTTCAGATATACTGAAATAATTATATATACCTAAAATTAGTTATTGACGATAGCACCCCTAAGAATATTTATTTATTTTTAAAAGAAAATTGAAAAATAAAAATATCTAGAAGAATGTTTATTTATTGGATGCACCGTCCTAGCTCAAAATATTGATTTATTTTTAAAAAAAATTAAAATATTTATTTATATCTTGATGTCTTGCTTATTAAGAAAATTTATTTATTTAGTTACCTAAAACTATTTAGATTCTAAAAAAAATTATTTATTTAATAAAAATTTTATTTAATTAATTTTCGAAAAATTTGTTTTATTTATTTTATTTTTTTTTTTTTTTTTTTTATTTAATAATTAGATAAGAGATTCCCAAAGTCAAGATTCATCTGGAGACAATTTAAAAAGTAAGTATGGTTACAATATCCATATTGTTTAAATCTAAAATATCGCGCTCGCGAGCCCACTCCAACCATGCATGTGAGAACCTACTGGAAAAGCCCCTAACGACCAGATTCTACAGAACAGATTCTCCCCAACCTAATAAAACAATCACAACTGTCACGATTAGACACTAGGTCCATTTCTACTGACCCAGTTGTGCTTGTTTAACCTACAAATAAATTACAACTAAACCTAATGCGAAAGTTGAAGAACGCTCCCGAACACCAGACTTCAAACCCTAAACTCTATGAAAAATTGTTTTACTGTAAAAGCTAAATGAAAAAAATGGAAAAGTTTTTTTGAATTTGTATGAGGTGAAGCCTCTGATCCTGAAAGCAAAAGTACAATTGGTTCTTCTCTTCATTACACCGAAGAAGCCTCTGAGCAAAGAATGGTACTACTGGTTTGCACCTATGTACAAACACAGCAACACCACTCCTCGTCCCTGAGGACTTCCTCGCCGAATGAAGAGAAGAAACCAATGTTCTTCGATCGCATAACCCCGATGGCCATAGGCGATCTAAGAACGACATCAATGTTAAGGGGATAAGCCCCATGGATGGCTTTTTAGGCCTACCGCTGGGAAAGGTGAATCAATAAACCTAAATAATATATAACTTATCCATAATCTAAATAATTTCTTATTTAAAAATGCTAAATCGAAACATGAAATACATAATACGTGTTAATAAAGTTTCACATGAAATTAATTAAATTTAATCTTCAGACTAAATAATAAATTGGTAATTTTAAAAAAAAATTACGATTATTTTAAATTCAAAACTAAGCTTACTAATTTTTAAGTTATTAATTCTAATATATTTGTTCAGGTTAGATCTTTCGCTTTATTTATTGTATCCAAAACAAAAATAAATGTTAGCTAAAAAATAATTATTTCTATATTTATACCACTTTTTAAAATTAATCGCAATGAAAAAATAATTCTAAAAAAATGGTGGTAGCTAAAATGGACTCATACGAGATCTGTATACGCACATTAGCGGATCAATATGATGACAAATGTAGAGATATTGATTTGGATCCGGCTCACTCTATAAAGTTGATGGGAATTAATTATTTTCAATTGTACTTCCATAAACACAGACCAATAATACTTTGAAAGTAGTGACGAAAGATTTAAACTTATACAAAACTGTTGAAAAGCTGTTTGGTCAATGTTAACCTTTATTACGTTAATAACATCCTAAAACTCATAGAAACATGACTTAACCACAATCAGAAAAACATACGATTAATTTCATATATAAATTAATTGCATCATCCAAAAATATGTACAATATATAACCAAATATAAATATACATTATGTACATGGTAGCATAAAAAAATTTCAAAAAAAAAAACTGCTTCCCCAAAACGGTTTTCTTTTTTCCAAATAAAAAAACAATTAGTATTACTAAAAGCAGATGACAGCACAAAAAACAATCTCCAAAAAAATTGCTGTCCCAAAACGGTTTTTTTCAAAATTAAAAAAAAATTAGTCTTAACTAATTATACAATGAGGAACAGGGGCCTCCTGTGGACCAGACCACTCCTCTTCCTGTCGCGTGGTCGGTGAGATGAGGACCTCCTCAACCAGCTCCTCCGTTTGAGTACTCTTGGTCGAGGAAGCTCCCAGCTCCACGACCAAGCGACTCTCCTTCTCCCTTCTTCTCCTCTCCTTCCTCTTCAGGTGAGAGCTCCTATTTCTATTTATCCTCCTTCTCTCACGCCAGCCCACATTCACTTCCTCAGTCACTTCATCCATCTCATCCGCTTCCTCATTCACCCCATTCAACTCCTCATTCACTATCTCACAAATCAAATCATCCAGAAACTCATCATATTTTTCTTCGTAAATATCATCCATCAATTCCAAAAATATTTTATGTTTTACTTCATCCAGAATCACATTTATCATTCCATCCACTACATTCCTCGCCTCAACCATTCTCTCTTTCCTCTCCTCATTCGCTCTCCCATCCACCTCATTCATCCAGGGCTCAAACCCACCTGGCCGACACCTCCTTATCAACCCCTGACCCCTCATAATTGTATACATTCTTATCAAAATTCAAAATATATAATTTCCTAATCAAAACGAAACCAATAACTGGTTTATTTCAAGATAAACAAAAAGCTGATTGACAACCACGGCCCAAACCGGTTGCCACCACCCTATTACCAAAAAAAAACCACAACTGGTTTATCCTAAAACTTACAAAGAGAAACGCGGAATTCTTTAAATTTTGAAAATATAAATTTAGAGTACTTATGATAAATATACACATGAACACCTTAGAAACTAAACCTTTATTTTTTCCTCTAGCTTTTTAACAAAATTTAGCTAAATAAACCGACGCGAAAAATAAACTATATATAGATATTAATTAATCTGAATTGAAATAATCAATTAATATATAAATATATAAATATAATAATATAAAATGTTCCACAAAAAAAAAGTTTTTTCCAAAAAAAAAAAAACCGGCTTGCCAACGCCCAACCTGGAAAATATTTTCCCACCAAATTATTTATATATATATATCTAAAAAAATACAAGAAATATAACTGTAATAAACCTAACGGGTCCCTTTTGTTCGGCGCTAGTTTATAATGCAGGCCCTGATACGAAGCCTGTTATTATCTTGGACCTTTGTTAACTAATATATATATAAAAAGAATTTACACGGGATGCAATTTCCCCTCAACGAATCCTAATCTTGGGAATCTCTTACTATTTTTTTCTAAATTTATCCTAACATCCCAAAGGGGAAAAAGTAATAATTAAACAAAAATTAATGTAACTAAAACTCAAAATACCTTAAATTACAACTGTTGATTGATGATCTGACATAAAATTAGACATCCGGCATTACATTTTGAAGTTTCATTTCCGCTTTTTCCACTGGGTTAATTTATATAAATATCCAAAATCATAAAACTTATTGTACTGCTCGCATTATAAATCCAATCCAGAAATTGTAAATTATAAACTATCCGCCTCCAATACTCAACTAATAATCCAATAAATTGTTAGCAAGCCATTTCCAGTACAGCAAAACATGGAAAACTTGTGGTATAATTGACTTGGTGATGACACAAGCAATTTATTATAACACCAGTAAATTTGTTCTAGCACGATTATATTTATTAAAATCAGCGACAGTTAATATCTTTAGTATTTCGATATTTATTCAATGGCTCAAAGACACTCTTCAAAAGAAACACACAAAAAGTAAAACTTGTATTTCAAAATTAATATTTTATATTGTATATTTGTTTACTGGGTAAAAAAATAAATTTAATTATTTATAATTTTTATACTATATTTACTTAAAACAATTGAACATTTTCTTTTTTTTTAAAACTTGAAAACAACATTTGTTTTCTAAGAACAAATATGGAATGAATGTTTCTCTTAAATTGCAAAATGTGATTTTGCTATTGACATCTTATGATGTCAAAACAAAATCGGGTAATCTTCAAAATTCAGCAATGATTAACAACGACATCTGTTCATTAGTATTGGAAATAAAAATTTAGTACGTTCGTTGGCTTTTTATAATATATTCAAAATCAATTAGCAGTTAAGTTGGGAAAATTTTAAAAGTACTATTAATGTAAAAATGAACGGAAATTAATGTAATACATTTCTATTGAATTGAAAACAAAGAGGAATTTGATTTTATTATTGTTTTGCGATTATTGCGATCGTTACACAGTTTATGTTATTTAAACTCATCTTAACTTTTAAACATACTTTTCAACTATTGCCTCACAAAATTTCAGCTTTCTAACCCAAAACGTTCCATTTTTATAAGCATTATAATGCAACCCTTTCAAGAAAAATATCAACCCATTTAATACCATAGAAAAATTATCAAAATCTCTTTTGTTTTTATTTTTTTTTACTAAGTAACCGTTTGAAAAAAGATTAAATAAGAACAAAAAAACACAACAACAAAAGATGATTTTGAAATAAAATTGTTTGATAATGTTTGATTATAAATTATTTGATCTTTGGTGGATTTAATATGTTATTAAAAGTAGTTTAAACCAACTTAAATAAAACTGTTCCGAAATTGTATTGATGGAGTTAGTTCGGATAGTGTATTTAATTTGGTTCGATAATTTTTTTGAATTATTCTGTTTCTACTTATATTTTTTATTTAAACTAATCCGACTTATCTAAATTTATTTGGACACAAAACCGTCTGACCCCGAAATCTACCTATTTCTAGCGGATATACCTGCCGCTGGGATTTTTTAATATGTGAAAGGTACATATGTTACTAACATTTTATAAAAAATTCAGGAGTGGAAAATTTTTTTTTTATTAATTTTATTGCAACACGCCTTAAAATTTTTCATCATAAAAAAAAGTGGAGTCAAAACAGGAACAGTTTTTTTTGGATTTACATATATGTCTTTATAATAAATTTTTAATTTTAACTCAAAATGAATATTTTGCACTTTTTTATTTAACTCAAAATAAATATTTTACACATTTTTTATCATTTATTTAATTTTACATTACTAAATTCCGTAGAGTTAGAATAACGTCTAGCTAAGGTTGATCCATCATTTGTAGGAATGTATGAGTGATATCCTCGTGTTCCAGGAATTGATTTTAAATTGGCGTATCTATCAGATAGTTGATTTCGTTTTGCAAACAAAAAAATCCCTCTGCATTCTGTCACTAAATGACAGTGGTGTGTGAGTGATCTCAATAGTTTGACTGTTTGCAGGCATAATGGATTTGATTTCATCCGAACACTCTGATGAAGATATGTATAAAAAACAACGAGATCAGAAAAATTAACAATTCGTTTAGCACGCTTTGAACAGAGTCTAAAAGAGCCATTATAGTAACAGAAGCAGCCCCCCCTCCCCCCCCCCCCCCACTTGGTAACAATACTCGTCGCAATGCTCGGCATAATGCCTGTTAACGATTGGCAAAATTATAATTGGCCTTTAATGGTAAAAAAGTTCCCCATCCGTGATTTAGACTCATATTATACTTTTCTTTAGTTTCTATTTTTTGTTCACTTAGGTGTAGTGGAAGTATTGTTTTTGTTTTTGGAGAAAATTTGACTTTTAGTTAATTTCTAATCATAATATAAACGTTTTGTTGACTCTCAAAAATAAAGCTGGGCAATTTTAGTCCAGAGCGATTACTTAATATTCGATATAGTATATTTTATCACAGCAAATATTATATTATTTTTAACACAAAAATATATATTATGTGTACTTCAATTACCAGATACGATTATAGTCATATAATGTGAATTATAATTTTGATTAGCTTTGTTCAATACCTACATTTTGAGCTATGTAGCATTAAAATCAGTTCAGTAGTTTTGACTGTAGAGCCATTTCAATTCACCAGGGTCGAGCAATTTCTTGATTTTTCAACACCCTGTATCTTAAGCCAGGGTTAGAAAAAAAACTAAAAACGCAGAAATTTTTTTTTATTGATGTCAACGATTTCCAATACCTAAATATACAAAATTAAAACCTCATTTCTAGACCTTGCGTGTTTTTCACCTTTTACGTGTTTCGGTCGGGATTCGAACTCGTAACCTCAATATATTATTGGATAATTATTTTTAATTTTAATTTTTAAAACATGGTTTTTTCAAAAAGTGCCTCTTTGATTTTATTTAATTTTTTTATATTTTAAAGGATTATTATTTACTCAAAACATACTAAAATTACAGACATTTTTTGTTTTTGAGAAAAAGGCATTTGAATATATTATTGGTGTGAATTTTTTTGTACTTTGGCCTATTTACGAAAAACTAGTTTACTGATTCTATTAAATTTTATTTTTGTTTAAAAGTTTATAAATAAGGCTTAATAAAAACAATTACACTGATTAATTTTCTGCGTATTTTCCATGAAACATTTTAATTTTAATTTTTCAAGTTATTTTGTCTGTAATTTTAGTATATTTTGGGCAAACGACTAAATCTTTATAAAACAAAAAAAACAAAAGGAAAAACGACACTTTTGGATTTAGCTTTCCTTGAAATTCTATTTTTTGAAAAATTAAAATTAAAAAAATTAATATAAAATACGCAAAAAAATAATCGGTATAATTTTTTTTCATTCCACCATTCGAGTCTGAAGTGACTTATGTCACAGAAAGACTTAAGTGTCCGGTTAGCTAGATCGAGTTTAAAACTCCAACATATGAATTTTTCTATCATTCACAGTAAAGGAACCCAAAACGTAGTAACTCATGGTCTGTCTCGTCTGTACGGCGACACTTTTGAGGAATTTGCCAAAGCACTCGCTCATCTTGATGACATATCAAAGCTCGACGATGAGGGTTATCGACACTAAGATTACATTGACATGATGACCAAAGTACAACAGTCTCCCCAAGATTTTCCATTAGTAAAACAGTTAGATGGAATGCTATACATACGTTTAGAACTTAAAGCTGATGCAGTGCCTAACGATTTGCCAGTGTGGAAACTCTGGATACCAAAACCATTAGCAGAATTGATCAAGGAACAACACGACAACTGTATATAGCTGCTCATGGTGTGGCGAATAATACTTTGGCAGGTTTTCGTCGCCTCTACTACTGGTCTGGCAAGGCGTCACAAGTTTATGACCAATGTCGTGTCTTGTGATGTGTGCCAACAATCAAAGGCAACAAAACGGACATTGCGTCCGTCAATGTAATACCGTATTTATATTGAGTGCAGCAGTATATAATTAGTAACAGCGTATTTATATTGATTTTTTGGGTCCGTATCCCAGATCAAAATCCGAGAATATGGTTTTCTTAATTGTACTTGATCATCTGTCTTAATTTGTATTACTCAAACCTCTTATAAATGCCACTTTACCTTTGGTGAATTTTTGAGGAATGAAGTTTTTCTGACATATGGTGTTCCAGAGTGTGCACGCATCGGACCGGGTGAATAGATCAGTACCATCAGCTATTAGATCATAAACATATCATTGGCTAACACAACACTTGGGATTCACAGCTGGGGGAAATAGCTTACGCGCTGCGTTCAGCTCTACATAGCACAATTAATCACTCTTCATACTACGTATTGTTCGGGCAACATCCTGTATCAGATGGCAAGACTTATACGACTTTACGAACTCTGCAGAGTCTCGGTGAACCATTTGACATCGAACTCGATCATGCAGACCAATTAGCAGTTGTCAGGTCTCGTTTAAAACAATAAATTGACACAGTGTTTAATAAATCCCAATAACACAACAATTTATGGACGCGACCTCAGACGTTCCAGCCACAACAACGAGTCTTGGTGCGACCACATCACTTAAGTGATGTTGCAAATAAATTTTCGGCCAAGTTGGCTTCAAAGTTTTTACCAGCCATTATTGAGTGCAAGGTTGGTAATCTCCTGTACAAGTTTAAGGATTTGGATGGTAAGCCCATTAGGACGGACCATGCCAAGAATATAAAACAATAATAGTCGTCGTAGTATAGGTCCTATTAAATTATTTTGTAATAGTCTTTTTTTTTTGTTTTTTATTAGCTTATTTTCTTCTTTTTTTTTTTTTACTTTAGTTAAAATTTTTTTGGTATTTCTGTTTTTTGTATTATTTATTATTTGTTATTTTTATTATTTTTTCTTATTTTTGTTTTTATTATTACCTTTAATTTATTAACACTAACCCCTGCTTGATCTAATAAATCATCCATTATGCTTTACATATTAACGTTTTCCGTTTTAGTTTTAGTTTACTTCCCCCCATTCATTTGTCTCTCTTCCAACCCAACTCGTTGGTATGAGAAGCTCTTCCAATTTCACTACAAATTCTTACCTTTTTAATCGTGTTCACTGTCCCCAAATTGAATTTCGGTACTTTAAGTATTAGGTAGTTTTTTAGCTTTAGTTCTTCTTTTGGGCAAACTGATGTGCTTAGAAGGAGATTGACTCAAATCTGTCATCAGTTCCACATGCATTTGCTGAACAGAGCGCCCGAGTATGGGACTTCGGTTGATGGTCATGGTAGTCAACATTTACGTCCATCATTACAGTAGAACATACAATATTTATTATTCTTCTCCGCTTCTACCGATTGACTCGTTGGTGCATACTTAACATTTTGTGCTGCAGCTTTGGGTGTTGTTGTCAGGCTAAGACCCGGTGTGTCTCAACGGGGAGCTTTCTTTGAGACATGACAGGAAAAACGATAATATTGATACAGCTGGCCAACAAACATTTCGCTTCTACGGTCAAGGATATGGGTGAAGGTGATAATTATTAACGTCAAAAATGTTTTTTTTTATGCAACAACTTTACTTTTCATCTTTATTTTTAATCTTTGGTTATCAATATAATGCAGTTTACTGTAAATATGGCTATCTCGTTGAAAGAATTCAACTCATTTATAGTCTATCTCATGGTATTACAAAGTTGGTCTGCTTGATTAACTATCAGATAGTATTATCCATTTTGTTTTTGTCAACACTGTCTTCATTTAATTAATTTCTGTTATGCCCAACATTTTTCATTAGCATTAACATCTAATCTTGCATAAGAGTCAAACATTGAAACAAAATAATTAGCAGATTAAATGTACTTTTTTTACATTTATAGTCCAACAACAACAATCATTTAATGACTGGGATTCTCCGTAATTAAAACATACATATATAGAAAACATCAAGTAATGAGAAACACAATTTAAAATTATATTTTCTTTATTTCTATTTCATTTTTTTGTTAGCTGAGAGATTTTTTATGAGTCTAATATGGTCTGATTCACCTATAGTTTGTTTGAATGTGTTTGTATTTTCGATGTAAAAATTGATTTGTTTTTTTGAAACACCTTATTGAATTTTGCCGTTGAATATTCTATACAGTTTCACTAGAAAAGAAAAGAGAAACAGATAATGAAGAGTAACACAGATTTTCTTCCTTATTTTGTCCAAAAGCATAAAATAAAATGTTTTTAGCAGAATTAGTAAGTTCAGTTTTTACTTTCGATAAAAATTGAATTAATTTAAAAAAAAAGGAGTTAAGTTCTAACTTTCCCAAAAATTTAAAATTAAAATTAAAGTAGCTAAGCTTTTTTACTTTGAAAATTAGAAAATTTGTGATAGTTAAGTTTTAAGAAGAAAAAAAAAATTAATATTTTTGGCCATTAAGGCATGTGGATGTAGTTTTATTTCTTTTGATACCCTGCTATCAGACCATTTGTAAAATTGTTTTTTTTGCTCTACTTAAAAAGTTTTTTAAAACGTCAGAGTGATATCAATAATTTACATGAATAAAATATACTTAATTTAAAAAAACAAAACAAAAATATATTGAAGTGAAAAATAGTCATTCCAAAACCTAATAGTGCAAACGTTCGATAAACTAACATATGTACAATAGTCACGTATTTACAGTTAAGTAGCTATATGTTCCGAAAAATAAAAAAACCAAGTAAAATCGTGATTAAGCTGAAGTAAATATTGGAATCATTTGGATTTTGCAATTTGAAATAATTTTTTCTTTTCTGTTAGAAACACTTTTTGTATGTTTCGTGCTTAGAGTATATATAAATATAGAGAGAACATAACTTTAAAATTGTATGAAGAGAGACATAAGAAATCGTGTTTGCTAATATGTCATATTCAATTTCTCATTTCGCCATTTGCATTTCTGTTTATTTACAACAACCAACTATTGTATTAAATTACAAATTAAAAACAATTAAATAATTTAAAACAAAAAGTACAATCTATTATTTTTAGTTGTGCTAATTTTTATAAAATGAATGAAAATAATTACGAGAGTATTTTACATTTATTGTGTTATTTCCAGTGATTTTATAATAGTGAATATTTTATTATTTTATAATGCCCATGTGCAAATATTTAAGTTATATATACATCCTGAAAGTATATTATGAAAACTAGCTGGCGACCAACTTTTCATTATTGTGTAGTTTATTTTTAATAGATAAAAGATTAAAATTTATATGTTTGGTTAGAATCAAATCCTAATCTGTCATTTTTCTTATTTCTTTTTATTTAGTAGCAGAGAGGGAGAAACTATTATTTTTTTGTGGTAGGTTTTTTTCTTTTAGATTTAAAAGAAACTCGCAATAATTGTACAATTTTAAATCAAATGAAAAATTTACGCACGTCTTTGGGAAGACAAACCGGTTTCTCTCTCAGAGAAATAAAGGAAAACAAACAAACAAAAAAACGATTTGACAGAAGATCAGTCACGATTAATATTAGTTATGGTGGTCGGTTGGTTTCGTGCGAAGATTGAACTGACACTCAACAGAGACATCATAGCTGAGTGTTAGACACATCGTTAATGTAAATTTTTGAAACTAATTTGTAACGGATAATGAGTTAGCGCTCTCAAATTTGATCCATAATTACCTTAGCAAACATTTTAATTTTTATAAGGTCTCAAATAGGCATATAGGCGACCAAAACAAAACCCAGTCTCGAAAATAGAGTTGCGATCTTTGTTAAAAACGGAACTCTTAAACTAGAACGCCAATAAGACAAAAATAACTTCAATTATGTATGTTCAAAAAAATGTAATAATCTAAAATCTGTTTCAAAGCTAAAGATTGTTGAAAATGATGATGATAATGATGATGGTATAGTTAGTTCATGTATCAAACTGTAAAATAAAAATTCTTCTTCAACTATAATAAAACACATATGACAACAATAAATCAAGATAAAAACGAAAAACTTTTGTACAAGAAAATCAATATTTAATTTATGTCTTTTCAAACTTCTTTTCGGTCATAAATTTATATTTGATTTGAAGAAAATATTGACATTTTGTACCCAAGCTCTTAAAACAAAACAAAAAAAGTTTTGATGAATAAATTTCGTCGACGAAAAATAACAAAACTAACCGAAGAAGAAGATCTTTGATTTGTTTTCCTTTTCTCAATAAAACATATATGAAATCGAAAAGTGGATGATTGATTTTTAACTCAGATGTTGTTGTGATTTATTTAAAAGTTTATAAAAGTTTTGAATTGAATTGTAGTTGCTTTTATATACTATAAAGTGGGGTTAAGTTAAGCTCACGTGTAGGATTGACGTTGCAGTCACGTATTTGGTTCTTATGATTTTTTTTTTAGATTTAATGTGATTAAGGTTATCTTAGTTCATACAAATATTCATGTTTCAATCAAATAATAAACTTTCAATAAAATAATAAAAATATAAAGGATGTAATGTAAATTCCACTTTCAACAATGAAAACATAAACATAGCAAATTTTTCAATAAATCAAATAAAATTGAAATCCCAAAAAATTCATATATTTTGAGAATGTCAAAATGTTTTAATCTGTTTTTGGTTTTTTGTGATTAATGATTTATGAACTTTTTGGGATTTCAATGGATGATTTGTAGCTCACTTTTATTTACTTCTGAATAATAAACAAACATTAGCGATATTTCTGTTGATTGGATTAAAAAATTCTGATGATCATTCAATTTATTTTCAAGTGAAACTTGCACATCATATATATATACAGCGATTCCACACGAAACCGATCAGATTTTGTCCTCATCCCCTCCGATTTTTGTGAAACTGTGAATAAATATTCTCTATTAAAGAAATACGAAAAATGATTTTTGTTTTTTTTTTGCAGGGCTCTACTTTTTGGCAGGGGCGTGTGACGTTTTTAGGTTTTCGCAAAAATGAAAATTTTTAAAGACCTGTTACTCAAAAACTAATGTCGTTTTCTTTTTGCCAGAGCAGAAAAAGTGATTTTTTAAAGATTTTTCTTTCACAAAATGAATATGAAAAAATTTGATCGAGTTTTGTAGTTGTGTTTGTGAACTCTCATTTAATGTTTTTGTTAATTAATAGTATTTAATTAAATAATTTTTTATTAATTTTAAATTTAAAACACGATTTAAACAAAACATTTATTTCATTTCATTTATTTCACTCTAAAAAATAATAATAAATAAATGGCGTCTTGTTTGTTTACTAATTTTACAGATTTGTAAATGTATTTGTGTAAATTTATTGTATTGCAAACTTGATCTACCAAAAAATCTAGATTCAGAAAAAATATTTTCAGATCAAAAGAAGAGCAATTTTTTGTTCAAAAAGATTACGAAATGCAAAAAAAAAGTGATCTGACAGCTGCTTTTTTGCTCTTAGATCACTTTTTTTGTCAAAAAGAAAACGACATAAACAACCGATTTTAATAAACGTGGTCTCAAATGAAAGAAATTAAACGGTTATTTTAAAAATATATATTTTTAGAATTTTGTTAGTTTCTAGGCGAAAAATAACGATTTTTTGAAAAATGTGATTTTTTACCTCGTTCGACAACAACAATTATCAGATTTTTTATTTTTTTGTAAGTTTAATTATTCCTTATCAATAAAATAATAAAAAAAAATATGTTTATTATAGTTTTTAGGATATGATTTTTTGCACATTAAATTCTTTGAATATTTTAAAGCAAAAATCGTTATACAATCATAGAAGTCGTGCTATCATAAAGAAAACAAGTATATTCTATCTATATAGCTCCTCCCACCTCGGACTTATTTCAGGAGTTAGAAAATATCAGTTAGTTGATTACGTAATACCTTTTTTTGACGTCATCTATCTCCTCCTACCTCGGACTTATTTTAGGAGTTAGAAAATATCAGTTAGTTGATTACGAAATACCTTTTTTTGACAAAAGTTGTATTTTATTTGTATATGATTTTTCTCGAAATTGAGATTTGTTTTGAGAAGTTTTTTGACATGATTTAGCTCCTTCTACCTCGGACTTATTTTAAGAGTTGAAAAACATCATTAAGTTGATTATTAAATGTCTTTTTTTGACAAAAGTTTTATTTTATTTGTATATGATTTTTCTCGAAATCGAGTTTTTTTTGTGAAGTTTTTTGACATGATCTACCCCTTCTCATCTTAGACTTATTTTAAGAGTTTGAAAATATCAGTTAGTTGATTATGAAATGTCTTTTTTGGACAAAAGTTGTATTTTATTTGTATATGATTTTTCTCGAAATTGAGATTTTTTTGTGAAGTTTTTTTGACATGATCTAGCTCCTCCCACCTCGAACTTATTTGAGGAGTTGGCAAATAACAGTTTGTTGATTATGAAATTTCTTTTTTGACAAAAGTTGTATTTTATTTGTATATGATTTTTATCGAATGATTGATATTCATTTTTATCGGAGTTCATGGTAGTTTCCCATTTTAAAGCCCATTCGAAAAATTTTTTTGGTGTATCAATAATATCTCTGCTGCCCATACTATATCGGTGTGCAGCACGCTTCAGTGTACCACCAATCCCATCACAAGGTCCCTTTCCATGGCTTGTTATGCCGCAATCTGAGGCATTATCTACCCAGTGGTATTTATAAGAGAGTCTACACCCCGCTCCAGAACGAGTTCAGGTTCTGTATTGGTAAATTGAAGGAAATGTATGCCTTGGTAGTGAGATTTTAACGATCAACGAACAGTCAAGGATGCATTCTCTTCAGTCGCCACACTGTTCTATCTTTTCTCTCCCTTATAAACTGACTACTTGGTAATCCTAAAATTCAACGTCCGTAACTACATAAAACAACAACTTAGTACAACGAAAATACATTACCTGGTTCATTATCAATACCATTAATTAATCGCGTTGCTACAACAACACGTCGTGTTGATTCATTAGCAGTTTCTTTTATATTATCTCGGTTAAAAAACTATCAATCTCACAATTAGCATTGCTTAAATTCGTAAACATTCTTCTACTTTGTTTTAATCAAACAAAAGTAAAACTCATATAGTTGTAATTGCATTTTTCTATTTTTGTTGATACTATCAGATACAATCTCATATTGAAATGTTTGGGATTGTAATCATCTGTTTAATTAAACTGTTAACGAATTGTTTCATTTCGTGGTTATTGTTATTTCATTCTCTTTATAATTTTTAATAACTGCAACGTAAACAAACACAAAATTAGATATGGTTGTCTGTTTCTGTTCATGATCGACGATAATCAAATGAAACAGAGTTTAAATGATATATGAGTTTTGTAATGCGATTGTTGAGACAGTATGATAATGATCGTAATTGATTTTTTTCTTTTGAAAAGGGATAATACCACGACAACGGAAAGAGGTATACAAAATTTTTGAATAACCATCTCGCTGCTACTCCTTTGTTTAAATTATATTTATAGAAGGCATTTTGGCATAATTCGGTCAGTATGATTTTTGAGATAAAATCAATAAATTCGTTTTTTTTAAATCCTTTTTTAACTCGAAATCGAAATTAAAAATTTAAAGTTTTTTGTCTAAAATTAATTAAAAATAACGTGCGTTTAGGTACGATTTGTTAGTTACAATTGTTAAAAGTGAAAAAAAAATATATTATTAAAGTCCGCGGTGAATATCACTAATTGTTGTTTCTTGATTTCAATATTGATTAGATAAAGTAGTAACCTTGTTTTATTCTTAATCAGAATAAACATAATTCGATTATTAGTGGATTGTTATCCGCTCGCCTCTGGTGGGTACTATGACAATAACAATAACTCGATAGTTCTTCGTAAAAAACTATAATTTATTCATTTAAATTTGTGGTTTATATACAAATTGGTATACATTGATTATACCAACAAATAAGTACTTAAACTAAAATTGCTGATGTTCTGTATATCGCCAAAATAGCAATTTTGTGTTAACTTACATAATTTAATATATTTTAAACATTTACAAATTGCAAACTCAATATAATTATAAATTCTGATTGCCAATTTATTGTCTTTTACTTTATTATGTGTTTGGAAATAACAAAGTTCAAGACAATAAATTGGAGTTCATTTGAATATGTTCACCTAAGACTGAACATCCTCCCGGGCGACATTAGTTGATATAAACCGGCGCGGCAATGGCTGCAGTTGTACTGATGCTGGTGTATTGGTCGTCTTCTTGCAATGATATACAATAGTTAGTCCAATAATTGTTGCAATGATCCCATATGCGAGAATGTAATGATGAACATCGTGATGATTAATTTCTCGAGCCTTGCCTTCTGCTACATTCTTCAAGTGCGTTACGTTAGTTGATAGTTGATTTAGATCCGTGAGAATGCCATCGAGTTTAGGAAGGATGACTGTCTCCTTTGTCATATTTTGGTAAGTTTTACCTTGAAGAATAAGAATGCTGAGGTTCATCGTTGGCTGATAGAAAGATTTCATTCGAGTGTTGAAGTTTTCTATGGAATGTATGATTGTTATACCATCAATGATTGTACAGGCCTTATGTATCGTAATGAGTCCCATTTCACTTATCAGTGTGGTTGTGACTTCCTTGTTACAGACGATATTTATTGTGTGATCTCGTTCAGCGATAAAAATCCATGTGCTTGGATCATGTGTAGGAATCCACATGTTTCTTGGTTCCATAAATTGAATCTGGCAAGCATCTGAATGTGTATCTTTATTCATGATTAAATCAGTCTCACAGGTTGTTGGATTACCTTGTGTATTGTACATGACGTTGTGGATCATGCAAATATATTCTGAAGCTCTAACAGATTTGCAAGATGTAAGCTCGTCTTCTGACATGGGATAATAGGATTCCCTATTTACACTTATCAATAATAGTTCACTTGATGGGTTTATGTATGCATACCTATCTTTATGTTTAGTTGGGAGGGCGATTGGTTTTATTATTTGATAGATTTTGTTACTGACTAAGGGCATCTTTAGTTCAAATATTAATGTATTCTTTACTTGCCCAACCTTAGCTGTGATCATTTGGTATAAAGTCATCAGGTTGTTTTCTTCATATATAGTGGTATCGGCTGGAATGATTTCATGTAATTTTTGTAATTCATTTATTAGCTGATTGGGCTTGAGAATGAGTGAATTTATTTTGCTATGATGAATATCTGTGATGACCTCAATTAGCTGTTGTTGTATTGAATAAAAGGTTGCCATTTCGATTGATAGATGTATCCATAAAGCCATAAATCCTTGAACGGCCGAATTTTCGTTCTCTTTATTTTGTATTAGATTGAGCATTGATACTGTTCGTTTATCTATCTCTTGTAGATGAGTATTTACCGCTGTAAAGTCCTTTTTTATGATATTTACAGTCGATTCTGTTATTGTGATTTGTTCTTTGAGCAGCTTGTAAATGTTTTGATCATTATTGTTTAAAGAACTGATTTCGCTATCGTACCGTTGCGTATCATCTTGGTCGAGAATCCCGAATTAGTGAGAGTACCGACTACATTCACTAAACCACGTTTTACCCGGGTATGATTATAAGTAGGTTGAAATATTTCGTTGTTCGTATTTATGTTGAAATGTTGTTGTTTCATTTGCAAAACTGCAGGTCTACAAAGTTGTCTTAGATGTATCCACCCATTGTTATTGTTACAACCTTGTGTCATCCTGTCAATAGCGGCGTTGTAAATTCCAGCTTCTAACAGCATAGACGATATATTGAAATAGGATATAATCGTCCATTGCTGATGCGATAATTGCGCAGTCCCAATGTTCTCAAAATATATGCCTGTTGTATAATTCAACGGAGCAATATCAAAACTTGACTCTGTAAGTGTTGCTGACACTACGCCCAGTATACTTAGTAGTGGAATCATAGTATACAATATTAGTTTAGATTGAAAACAAGGTCGGATTCTCCTCTTTGGGTTTTCACGTAGTGGAATGTGTTTCATCTTTTCTGCAGCCTCTTTTACCGTCTCGTCTACTTGTCCTCTCAACTAAAACCTTGGTAATTTTCTCCCGCCATGTTCAGTTGCTTCGTTAGAGTCGTTTTTCGTTTCCGAGTATTGTTGTTGTGGTGAGCTGTTGTTGATAAGACAGAAGAAGTTTTAATAGCAAATTCTGTGCCTTGGTCTTCCGTTGTTCGTTCTTCGATTGGAAGAACCGCTAATTTTGTAACTGGCCTTTTTATAAGGACCCTTCCGGGGCCGCGAAGTGTTGCAACACGCACGATTCCATCTTCTCCGGGATGAATCTCCTCAACACGTCCAGTGATCCATCTGGATGGTGGAATATTTTTGTCTCGTACAAGAACTAGTTGTCCTATCTTTAAGTTTGGTGTTTTTGTAGTCCATTTTGCTCGTTGTTGTAATTGGTGCAAATACTCTTGTGACCACTTCTTTCAAAAATCTTCTTTCATTTTTTGAACCAACTTCCATCTAGCCGATGAGTTTATTTTTTCTTCAGAAACGCTGGCTTCAGGTTGGGTTGAAGTAGATTGTCCAATCAAAAAATGACCAGGAGTTAAAAATGTTGGATCACTCGGATCATTGGTCATTGGCGATATTGGTCTCGAATTGAGGCAAGCCTCTATTTGGCATGTTAATGTTGATAACTCTTCGAAAGTCAGTGTTGTTTCTCCTATCACTCGTTTCAGATGATATTTTACAGATTTTACTGCCGCTTCCCATAATTCACCGAAATGTGGGGTTCCAGGAGGAATAAAATGCCATTTAGTGCCATGGTCTGCAGTTGATGTTACTATGTTTGACGTCATTTGTTCTACTGTTTTTGGTGTTTTTAATTCCATTAGTTTACTAGCCCCAAAAAAATTTGTACCATTGTCGCTAAATATATCGGTGCATATTCCTCTTCGTGATACAAATCTTTTATATGCCGCCATGAAACCTTCAGATGTTGAATCGCCTACTACCTCAATGTGGACGGCCTTTGTTGCCATTCAAACAAATATTGCAAGGTATGATTTATTGCCTCTTCCTTTTGATACCCTAACATTTAATGGTCCGGCGTAATCAACACCTGCTTCCAAAAATGGTCTATTTTGAACGATTCTTGCTTCAGGTAAATTGCCCATTAGTTGATTTTTAATGGTATGATTGAAACGGTCGCATTTTAGACATTTGGTTATTTGTTGTCTGACAATATTTCTTCCATTTCTTATCCAAAATTTTGCACGGATGTGTGCTAATGTTAACTGGGTCCCACCATGCATTGTTAGTTTATGACTTTCCTGGATTATTAACATAACTATTGGATGTGAATGTGGTAGAATGATGGGATGTTTCTCATCATATGACCAAGTTGTTGAATTCTGCAGTCGTCCGCCAACTCTCAGTAATCCATCTTTTACAAACGGTGTGAGTGACAGCAATTTACTTTTGTTATCAATTGGCTTGTTGTTTTTTAAATTGTAAATTTCTTTCCCAAATTGACCTTGTTGAGCACTCTCAACTAAATGATGAAGAGCTTCTTGCATTTCTTGAGGTGAAATATTGTCGACTGATTCGTATTTTACTAGCTTCAGCTTATTAATGAATCGTTTGCAATGTGAGACTATTCTCTGAATCTTTTTTAGATTTGAGTGCCTTACGTATAGTTCATCAAATGGATATTCGTGATCTTTTACAATCAATGCTTTGGCTGTTGCTACTAATTTTGTTTCTGGAAGATCTTCAAGATTCGCTACCGAAACATGAATCGGCCAATTGGTTTGGTTGATCGTTAACCACTTTGGGCCATTCCACCAAAGTTCATGTTTTGCGAGATTTTCCGGTTCCACACCTCTTGATGCACAATCAGCTGAATTCTCAGATGACTTAATATAGTTCCATGTTGATGGGTTAGATATACTATGAATCTCGGATACTCTGTTTGCCACAAATGTTTTAAATCGATGTGGTTCTGATTTTATCCACGCGAGTACGATTTTTGAGTCTGTCCAGGTATACGTTGTTGTTTTTTGAAATTGTAAACTTTTGATTACTCTTGACATCAACCTTGCCAGCAATGCAGCTCCACACAACTCTAATCTAGGAACTGTCAGCTTTGTTTTTATTGGTGCAACCTTTGTTTTTGATATTAATAGTTGGGGTTGTGCTGCTCTTACTGGGTCACCTCTCTGGTAACAGTATATTACGGCTGCATATGCATGTTCGGATGCATCGCAAAATCCGTGTAGTTCAATGGGTGAATTGTTGGATGTTCCTATCCATCTTGGGATTTTGATTTGTTCAAGCGCAGGTAACGCGTTTTTGTAACTGTTCCACCTAAATGATAAATCGACTGGTAATGGTTCATCCCACGTTAATCCTGCTAACCAAAGTCGTTGTAGTAATATTTTTGCTACTATAATTGTTGGTGACAACCATCCTAGTGGATCAAATAATTGTGACACCTCTGATAATAATTTCCTCTTGGTAGTGGTCTCTATTTTAGTTATATTTATTTTAAATCCAAATGTATCTGTCTCTTGATGCCATGATATGCCAAGAGTCTTAATTGTTTCATCCAATTTGATGTCCATTGTACCGATTGCTCTTGATTCTTTTGGTATTTGTTCTAGTAGGCTTATAACTTGTTGTTGTTGTTTTTGTGCTTGCTCAATCGAATCACTCCCGGTTAGTAGGTCATCTACGTAAAAATCGTGTAACACAATGTTGGCTGCTGTTGGACATAATTTTTTCTCATCGCTTGCTAGTTGTTGTAAAGTGCGGATAGCCAAATAAGGAGCACTAGCGGTTCCAAAGGTTACTGTTGTTAATTGGTATTCCTGAATTGGTTGGTTCTCATTTTCTCTCCATAGAATTTTTTGATACCTTTGATCATCTTTGTGTACTCTTATTTGACATTTTCTCAATGTCTGCAGTGAATGCTATCTTGTGTTTCCTCCATCTTAATAGGATCGATATTAATTCATCCAGTAGTGTTGGCCCAATCAACTGTTGATCGTTGAGGCTCTTGTTATTGCTTGTTTTTGCTGATGCATCAAAAACAACTCTTAACTTTGTGGTCGTACTGCTTTTCTTTATTACAGCATGATGTGGTATGAAGTATTCTTCTGATGGAGCGATTTCACCTTTACATAGTTGCATATGGCCTAGTTCAATGTATTCTTTGATACATTTTTTGTAATCGTCGGCAAATTTTGGTGACGCTGCGAATTTTTTCTCTAATTGTAGGAATCTGGCAAGTGCTCTGGTTTTTGAGGTTCCCAATACTGGTCGATTGTTTTTGAATGGGATACGAACTGTATATCTTCCACTGGAATCACGGCTATGGTTTTCCTCATAAAATGCCTGGCAACGTTGTTCATCTTCTGTGAATGACCTTTCCTTTTGTACTTCTTTTATCTCCCAGAAAGTCTTCAACCTATTGTCTAGTTCTGTTTTTGTTATTAAACACTGCACTGTTGCCGATACGTTGTGGTTAACTAGCCCACATATAATCCATCCCAACTCCGTTTTTTGTGCTATTGGCTCCCCAGCTGTACCTTTAATTACATCATTCAGTACTATTGCAGGGTAGTAGTCTGCACCCAGCAATATATCGATTTTGTTAGACATTTTATAGTTGGGATCTGCCCACAATAAATTGTTGATATGAGGCCACTTCCATGCATTAAAATGGTATTCTGGCAGGTTCCCCACTAGTTCATTTACTATCAATGCGCTAACCTTTGTTTTAAAATTTGAGGAAAATCTTGGCTCAATCTCAAATGTGATTCGTTTTTCTGAAACTCCAGCTTTAATTCCTCCTACACCTCTGAATTCAACGTGTGTTTTTTGGCTCTGTATGTTTAATTTCCTTGCTGCTTCTTGAGTTATGAACGATGCTTGAGAGCCTGGATCAATTAGAACTCTGAGTAGCTCTGGCTGACAACCATTTGTTGGAACTTTTACCAACGCTGTGCTTAGAATCACCTGAGCTGCTGTTGTTGTGTTATTTACCATGTGTGTTTCCACTACTGGAGTTATATGTTGGGTCGTTGGACTCCGTGCTGTCAATGAATTGCTCTGCTGGTGTAAATTTGTGTTTGTAGTTGCGCCTTCTTTAGTGTGTAAAAGAGTGTGATGTTTACCTTTGCATACCCAACATTTTGTTTCTACATGGCACATTCTTGTGACATGATGATCGTCTAAACATACTCTACATAAATTTTTTATTGTGCATGTTTTATTTCGATCCATTGTTGACATCTGTAAAAATGATCTGCATGCTTCAATGTTATGTGATCCCTTACAATTCACACATTTGTATGTTGTTGCTGCTAGTGTTGTTATGGCCTTTTGGAGTTGAGGTCGGCTATTCGATATCGTACTTTGATTTGGCTTGTTTCCTATTGCTTCTAGTGATTGAAACCGTTTTTCCATGAACAACAAAAAATGATTCAAATTTTGACTCCTTTTTGGGTCTTCTAACGTTGTTTCATAAATTTTGATGGTTTCGCAGTCTAATTTCTTCATAAGTATATGTATTATTAACGCATCAAATTTTGCTTCATCCGAAATTATACTATTGATGTTGTGAATGGCTTCTCTTGTCGTGTCGTGCATTGTTCTAACGCCTGCTGCGGTTTCTATTACCAAATTTGGTTGATTTATTAGTAGGTTAAAATATGTTGCCGCTAGAACTCGTTCGTTGTTAAAGCGATTATTTAATATGTCCCAAGCGAGTGCATAGTTTTCCGCTGTTGATTCCAAATGGTTTATTATCCGAGCCGCTGAACCTCCTAAATGACTCTTTAAATAGTTGATCCTGTGAGTATCCGTAATCAATTGGTTTTTATGTACCAATTTTTCAAATGTATCAGCAAAACTTTTCCACTTCATATTGTCACCATAAAAATGTGGGATTTCTATGACTGGTAATCGAACATCTATTGACTTGGTGTTGTTGTTGCTGTCGGTCTCCATTTCTGTTGTTATCTTTATCACTGTTTGATCATGTGCCCGCTTACAGTTGTCGAAGTACTTTTCTTTGAAATATTTTAATTCTGTTTCATCTTCTTCTGAAGCCTCTAAGTTAATTTTTTCGTCGAGGCTCATGATTTGTTCCATCAACTTTTCTAAATATCATAATGCAAGCTGAAGTGCTTGTTTTGGCTCTTGTTGCGCTAATGCGTCTTCAGCTGCTTCTATTTCCCTGTAAAGTGCTCTCATCTTAATATGTTGAAGTATTAACACCTGCTCGAACTCTTTCCTGTCTGGTGATGTAGTGTTGGATCTTCTTCCATCTCCCATTGTTGTTTTTTCTGCCGATATGAATGTCGGAAATTGCGTTTCGTCCCCCGTTGTTGACTGTTTCGGGGTAGTTGGTGGCCCGTTGTTTAATCTTTTACGCATGTCATCGATTAGAAAGTCGTAAGTTTCCACTGTCTTACGCCTAATTTCGAAATAATCATGGTTGTTCTCTGACGGTGGCTGCATTGCTCGGATGTCGTCATCTGTAACAACAAAATCACTGTATGTTGTCTTTAGAGTAGCTATTTTTGTTTCTAAATAGCTTATTGTTTTACGTATTTTTCTTTGATCTATCTTCTGGGCTGCTATATTCTGTTTCAGTAACAGACCTTGTAAGCTCGTCATTGCTGCTTGGTTGGTAAATGCAGTGGCTTAAATGTGCCTGTTTGTTGAATAATGATGATCTGCGATATGTGCGGTTTGAGCTCTAGTTGATTGATGGCTCGTGTCAGTGCCTGTTGTTGGTTGGTTGTTTCGCAATTTTGTAGTACCCGTTGGATGTTCTGCGACTTGAGTTTGATGGCTCAGCTTCAACGCCTGTTGTCGGTTGGCTTCGCTATTTTATAGTAACCGTTGGATGTTCTGCGACTTGAGTTTGATGGCTCAGCTTCAGCGCCTGTTGTTGGTTGGCTTCGCTATTTTATAGTACCCGTTGGATGTACTACAGTATTCCAGTATTTTCTTAGGTGCCCGTTGTTTTTTGGCTTCGAAGGACCAATGTTTTATTCTTAATCAGAATAAACACAATTCGATTATTAGTGGATTGTTATCCGCTCGCCTCTGGTGGGTGCTATGACAATAACAATATAATCTCAATGGTTTATTCTATATCAGAATAAACACAATTCGATTATTAGTGGATTGTTATCCGCTCGCCTCTGGTGGGTGCTATGACAATAACAATAAGGGCGATGATACATGTAAAAGAAATATCTTTCAGACATAAAAAATTTTGTATTTAATTGGTTGAGGGGCGGTAACATTTTTTAAATTTCAAAAAAATATTTTTGACTGAAAGACAGAAAAAATATCTGTAAGATATAAAAACATAACCTAAAAAGATATTTTTTGCTTGACAGTTAAAACTGATTAACTGGAAAATTGATTTTATAAGTAAGTTTTACCAATAATCAATTACAATTAACTTAATATGATTATTTAAATACAATTAAAATAATTTGTTTACTTATTCATATAGATTTAGGCCTTTTCACATTGGACCAAATTTTTATTTGGTCTCTTTTTGTTGCGATTATCGCCTAATCTAAATCTACATGAATAAGTAAACAAATTATTTTAATTGTAGCTAAATCATCATATTAAGTTAATTGTAATTGATTATTGGTAAAACTTACTTTTAAAATCAATTTTTCAGTTAATTAGTTTTAACTGTCAAGCAAAAAATATCTTTTTAGGTTATGTTTTTATATCTTACAGATATTTTTTCTGTCTTTCAGTCAAAAATATTTTTTTGAAATTTAAAAAATGTTACCGCCCCTCAACCAATTAAATGCGAAATTTTTTATGTCTGAAAGATATTTCTTTTACATGTATCATCGCCCTAACTCGATAGTTGTTCGTAAAAAACTATATTTTATTCATTTAAATTTGTGGTTTATATACAAATTGGTATACATTGATTATACCAACAAATAAGTATAGTAGAATTTTTTTGCCAGCGAATTTCTGACAGCTATAGACGCAGCAAGAGATAAAAGATGAGACAAAAAGTAAAACAGACATGTATTATTTATTTTGGGATAAATTTGTTTTCAAAACAATTATATTAGTTAAATTTCTACTTCTAGTTCGTACCATTTGTTTGTTGTGATATTTGTTTCCATAGGCGTCGTTATTTTTATTATAATTATTTTTAATTATCAAAATTTTGTTACATTGCCTACAAAATCATTAATATTTTTACTAGTTTTTGGTTTTCTATTATAATTGGTTGAATTTCAATAGTAATATATTAATTTTTATGAGTTTTTTTTGTCCATTTCGATGGAACCCCAATAGTTTTTTTTAATATTTTAATCGAGACACTGAATGTGCAAACAATATGCGCATGTGCATGCGCATGTGCAAACAATATGCGCATAACAAACAAATTTTGTGTTCGCTGGCAAAAAAATTCTACTATACTTAAAACTAAAATTGCTGATGTTCTGTATATTGCCCAAATAGCAATTTTGTGTTAACTTACATAATTTAATATATTTTAAACATTTACAAATTGCAAATTCAATATAATTATAAATTCTGATTGCCAATTTATTGTCTCTTACTTTATTATGTGTTTGGAAATAACAAAGTTCAAGACAATAAATTGGAGTTCATTTGAATATGTTCACCTAAGACTGAACAAACCTTGAATTTAAATATAGTACACGGGCGATTCGCGGTTTAATGCCAGTTAAATAAGTGCACGTTTTGCATTTAGGCAAATGGCCTATGGTGTTAAAAAGGAAAATTTATTGATATTGGTTTGAAAAAAAACTGTGACTGAATACTGCATATATATAACGTAAACAAATTGATATTTAGATTATGCAAAATATACAAAAAAAAAAATACTGTAAAATAGAAAAAAATGCCTGTTGTGTTTGTCATCATTAGGATATCGACAGTAAAAAATTTCTAATTTGTTTGGATGATACTAATAAAAAAAGGAAGCAATGTAAATTTATGGAAAATAAGATTATGTTTTTTTTATTGCTATTCGGTGTTGTTGGAAAGTTTTGGAAAATTGAAGTGATAATCGAGAAGAAGAATAAGTAGATTGAAAGGCTATATATTACACTATATGGATGGCTATATATTGTTAACGGATTAAAGTGGCATGTTCTAAGGAGCTGATCAGAGACTGAATAATATACCCACCACGACAAAAGTCTCTCACCGCTTTGAATTTTGTTATTTGGGGATCTTCAAGACATCTCAACCACAAAGATTGGTTACGTTTCTCAACCAAAACGTCTTTAGAAGGGCAATATGCTAAATTTCTTGCTGATTCAAATCAGTTTACTCAACTAGTAGATAGGCCAACCCATATTCCAAATATTGCCAGCCATTCTTCTAATCTACTTGATCTTTTCATGACAACTCATTCTGCCAAATATACCTGCTCTGTTTATGCTCCTCTTGGCAGATCAGATCATTGTGTAGTCTCGGCGTATTTCGAAATAAGCCCTCAACCATTAAGTCCAAAATTGTCTCCTCCTCGAAAGGTTTGGCACTACAATAGATGTAATTGGCGGAAACTTAATCAATTTTACAATGAGATCGATTGGCGTCTGTTTTTGCCAAATAAAAGTGTTAACCAGGCAACTGCTTTGATCACATTCATTATCCTACTGGGTATGAATATGTTTATCCCAACCAGTATTGTGAAAAGTAAAAAGGGGTCCAAATCCTGGTTTTCTGAAGATTGTTATATTGCTAAAACTAACAAAATGTTGGCGTTTGACAAATACCAGACCGATAAATCTCCCAGCAGTAGATCTCTTTATATCAGGGCTAGAAACAACTGTCATAATGTATTTAAAAAAGCTAAATTTCTTTTTAACTCCAATGCTAAGCGTAAAATTTTACGCACAACTAAAGGTAGCCGGTCATACTGGAACTTTATCAGAGAAGTTGGCAATAACTTTATCAGATCTTCTATTCCACCATTAATGGATAACCAAGGAAACCTCGTTACCGAAACCAAAGCGAAGGCAGATCTGCTTGCGGCAACTTTTGCTGTTAACTCTGTCGTTGATGATTCTGGTATATATCCGCCCGTCATTCCACCTATCCAATCATCAATGAACGAAATTTACTTTCGCCCAAGAATTTTGCGATCAACACTGCTTAATCTAGATCCAAGCAAATCTGGTATACCACCTATTGTACTTAAACGGTGCGCTGATACCCTGGTGTATCCACTAATTAGTCTCTTTCATTTATCCCTAAGCTCTGGTCTTTATCCATCAATGTGGAAACTGACTAATGTTCAACCAGTCCCAAAAAAGGGCAATAAGTCTGGCCCATTAAACTATCGTCCCATTGTAATAACCTCGATACTAGCTAAAGTTATGGAAAAAATGTTCAGTTATAAACTAATGGCATATCTCGAAAACAACAATCTTCTCCACGACCGCCAATATGGATTCCGTAAAACACGGTCTACTGGTGACATCATGTCAGTCCTAGTGTTTGCAATCTTGGTACCCGGGTACCCGGATACCCGGGTATTTAGGAAGATTTTTCGGGTATTTAATATCCGGATATTTTGGTCGAATACCCGAACAACAAAAGGCCCAGTTTTTTCTCAATAAAATTTACAAAATAAAATTCAGCTCATTCTCTTTTTGCAAATTTGAATTATTCTTTATGCTAGTTGTTGACAAATGATTCTATTCTAACCATACAAATTGCAATATGTCCATAAACATTAAACCATAAACATTAAACCATAAACATTAAACCAACCACATCCGTAAACATTAAACTGCCCTCTAGTTAATTATTATTGTTTGGATTACGAAAACAACAGAAAAACGACGAAGAACACATAACAAAATTTATGGAATTTTAGTTCTTATTAAAATTAAAATTAATACTAGTTTCCCACCGTAGCAATTTGCTAGTAGGGCTCGTATACTCGGGTATCGGATAACCGGGTACCCGGGTATTTTACCAAAAATTTTACTACACGAATATCCGGGTAATAGCTTCGAGTACCCGGGTATAACAAAAACAAAATTCTTATGAAGCTCACTGTCACTTTTGCTGATTTATTCAAAAAATATTTTCAGAAAATATATGTTGCATTGTTGTATTTTAGATAAGTTCGTAAATCAGCTAAGGCCGTCAAATAGTTACGAAGCTTGTAAGTCACAAAGTATGGAGCGTTTTACCAAAGAAGATTTATAAAATGAATGAATCTAGATTTTTTAGAAATACTTCTATCACCTTAAAATGTAGATCCATGAGAGATTCCTGAGTACTCCCCACACAAACGACTACAGTCATTTTCCGATGGTTTAGTTTCTTTTATTTTTATAATTAAAGCACGTAGAAGTTCAGGAGGGTCAAAAGTTGAAACTAATTATAGATTGTAAAACACGGTGGAACATACTTATTGCAGCAATAAATCGATTTCTTAAATTAAAAAATTGCATTAATGCTACACTCGATGAGCTAGGCGCTGACAAAATGAACGAATGCGATTTAGAAATATTAAAAGAAATCTCTTTTATTCTCGAACCACTTATGTTAGCAGTACAAGAACTGAATACATAAAACGCCACCCTAATAACAGCTGAATGTACTTCTACGTACTAAAAAAAATAAACGAGATTAGTACACCTCTTTCTCGTGAACTATTTGAAAAACAAAGTTAATGAACGTCGACAAAAGGATATAATAACATTATTGTTATATTTGCATCATTGTATTTTTTCAAAAGGCAATGAGTTTTGAAGCTACGCAACAAAAATTTCTACAAAGCAGCTTGCTCATCAATTATTATTACGTCTATACTCGAATGAAAATAACATCAGAGTTGCAGATCAAAGCTCAAGCTCTTCTGATTGAGAGCGGGAACCAACATCAGTATATAATGAGTTACAGCATTGTCTTGCATTATATATAACTAAAACCAAAGAAAAAAGCGAAAATTTAAATGTTGAGCAATCCCTTCCATTTATGCAGACAAATGACAAAAGCGAAACCACATGTTAGATAATCTGTACGCTTCACTGCTTACTATAAATCCTACATCAACGGCATGCGAACGGGTGTTTTCAGTAACCGACTGTATAATAACCAAAATTCGCAGTTCGTTAGCTCCTTCCACACTCAACGGCTTAATATTTTTAAAATACTATTTTATAAACAAATAACTTTTTGTAAAAAAGTAAATATTATTATTATAAAATTTGATTTCATTTAACGTTTAACATATTTTTAAGAATTAAATTAATTGAATTAAATAAATATCAATATTAATTGAATTAAATATGTACAAATGAACTATTAAAATTTTACTCAAATACCCGGGTTACCCGGTGTTGTGCTACATATTAAACTATGTAGCAAATAACTCAAAACTCCAAAAGTGTTAATTATTCAATTAAATCAATCGACTTATTACTCCCTATTTTGAAATTCAATTTTACTTGCATGCGCGAAATTATTCCGAAATAATTACAAAAACTATTTTGCGTTTAAGAAATAATAAATTGTTTTGACAACTTAACAAAAATCAGAAATCGAGTTGGAGTCAAGAATAATATAGAGTCAAAAAAAACAGTAGAATTCATTCAGTTAGAGTTTAAGCAAGACGTTTCAGTTTTTTCAATCGGTTAATAGCTAGTAAGTGATTAATTTTAGTTAGTTAGTAAACCGTCAGTATAAGTTTTTTTTGTTAGCTCAATATAAAATTAGTGTTTTTAAATAATATAAATAAATGGTTTTAAATAACATAATAACATAAATTATTGGAATATAAATTTAATCTCCTGTGTCTGTTTTTTGTACGTATTCAGTGTTACAAAGTGTGAAGGTAATATTAAAGCTGCTCCAGGTCATAACACCGGGTCACCCGGGTATTTGAGTAAAATAACTACTCGATACCCGGGTACTTAATGTTCGAGTATTCTACGAGCCCTATTTGCTAGCTAGTATAGTTTAATAAAGTATAATAGCAACGGTGTGAAAGCAAACTATCACAACAATTATTTTAAATTTGCTATTTTCATTTGCTAGCTAACAGGTCGTTCAATAAGTCCGTAGGATAAGTAAAAAAAAACAACATTTTGACAAAACTCGATTTTTTTATTCAACATAGTTGCCTTCGAGGGCGATACAACGAGTATAGCGATTTTCCAACTTTTCTATACCACTTTTATAGTACGATTTCTCTTTCTCGTCAAAATAGGCCTCAGTTTCAGCGATTACTTCATCATTGGACTTAAATTTCTTTCCAGCAAGCATTCTCTTGAGATCTGAAAACAGGAAAAATTCGCTGGGGGCTAAATCTGGAGAATATGGTGGGTGGGTAAGCAATTCAAAGCCCAATTCATTCAATTTTGCCATCGTTTTCATCGATCTGTGACACGGTGCATTATCTTGGTGAAACAACACTTTTTTCTTTTGCAAATGTGGCCGTTTCTTTGCGATTTCAGCCTTCAATCGATCCAAAAGTTCACAGTAATACTCGCTGTTGATGGTGGTTCCTTTTTGGAGATAGTCGATGAATATTATTCCGTTCGTATCCCAAAATACAGACGCCATCACCTTACCGGCCGACTGTTGCGTCTTTGCTCGCTTTGGATTCGGTTCGTCGACTGCTGTCCACTCAGCTGACTGTCTTTTGGATTCTGGTGTGTAATTGTGAAGCCATGTCTCATCCATTGTCAAATTGAATGACCTAGTAGTAAATATAATACTTATCAAATAAAGTATAATATCGACGGTGTGAAACGTAATTATTATTTTATAGGTGAAATGTCATTTTATGAAATTCGTAAACATTGTGTTTTCTTGCGATTTTTAGTTTGTAAGATTCATTTCTGATATTTAATAAATTAAAGTGTATGTATTAATTGTTGATTATGATATGGATATGTTTAGTATAGCATTATAAAGGAATAGGACATGAAAAACGTAGTCAACGTAGACGTTTGGTTTTCGTGAGAGAATTATTTAAAAAAGACGTTATAGAATAAAACTTATATTTATTTTATGCTGTTCAAAAACAGTGGCAGGGCTGGTCTAAATCTAGTTTGATTTTCTCTGGGTTGTAAATTTCATTTTAAAAACTGTAACGCTAATATCAAATATAAAATTGACAGTACGGTATTTTGATATATCAATTTTATTCTAGTGTCAAGTTAGGTTTGGTTTCCCACCGAAAGATTATCTTAATATAATATGAACACCGAAAGAAAAAATCTTGGTTGATTCAAACATGTTGCATTGTTAATCGAAAATTAAGTGAAAATTGGGGAACTAAATACGTTTGTGATTGAATCAACCAACGCTCCGTATTTAAATTAACAATTTAACCGTTGTTGATATATTTTTTTATAAGTATCACAAACATATTTGATTTAACCATGTTTGTAGTTGAGTCAATTATGATTTAATTTTCAATTGACTACAAACGTTGTAAATTAAAAATTGGGCTAAAAATAGTGATATTGAATACGTTTGTGATAGAATCAAGCAATACGCCGTATTAAATCTTTTGGTTTGGTACATCTTTGTTTTGTTTTTGCTGCTATCGATGTTTGTATGGGTTGGTTTTTTTTCGTAAATATAATATTTGAAATTTTTTATATTAGAAGTATGTATTTCGCATCAATCCCGACAAACATTTTTATGCATAAAGCTAGCGTTCGTATATTTACGTTCTAAATAGGAAATGTATGAGTGTGATTTTGTTTGTAAAGGATGCGTCCATTTTTTCGCCATTTTTTTAATGATACAATTTAAAAGACCAAAATTCAGAAATCAAAAAATTTAAATATTTGAATTATGTGTAGAAAATTATACTAATTTTCCATAATTTTCTCATTATTATGAAAAATTAAATTAAAATATCGATAAATGGACATGAAACAAGACAAATAAAAAATATTAAAATAATATAATAATTTTTTTAAATCACCAAAATTAATTATAGAAAGGGCCTGTTTCATTAACGATATTTTTGTTATATTATTAACTGAAAAATTTCTTTCGCACATAATTTTATATGCAAATAATATGTAAATTATTTAAATCAATTAAACACATCTTAATTATTTCCTAAAGTAAAATGTTAAATAAAACCAGCCATGTTAAAATATATAAAAACTTTTTATATTTCTATTCTTTTGATTATTATTTTTCTTTATTTTCTTTATTAGTTTCTTTTCTCCGAGTTTTTTATTTTAACAAACACAATAATTTTTAAACAAAAACATGAACAAACTGAACTGAAAAATATGAACAAGAAAAATTGATCACGCCGTGGTTGATTTAAATAATGAAAATTGTTACGTTTTTTAAAATAAATTGACAATGCTACATTGCTTAAAATAACCACGTTCGTATTAGACGCAAAATCAAACAAGCTTTGTAGTTGATTCTACCAACGTTTTTTTTTCGGTGAAAGAATATTATCGAAAAATGAGCCAATCACGTATAGTAGAATTTTTGGACAGATAGGACGCAGCAAGAGATAAAAGATGAGACAAAATCACAAAAAGTAAAACAGAGATGTATTATTTATTTTGGGATAAATTTGTTTTCAAAAGAATTATATTAGTTAAATTTCTACTCCTAGTTCGTAACATTTGTTTATTGTGATATTTATTTGCATAGGCGTCGTTATTTTTATTATAATTATTTTTAATAATCAAAATTTTGTTATATTACCTACAAAATCATTAATGTTTTTACTAGTTTTTGGTTTTCTATTATAATTGTTTGAATTTCAATAGTAATTTATTAATTTTATGCGTTTTTTTTGTCCATTTTAAAGGGACACCAACAGTTTTTTTTTAATATTTTAATCTGAGACACTGAATATTCGCACATGCGCATATGAATATGTGCAGAACAACCAATTTTTGTATTCGCTGGTAAAAAAATTCTACTACACGTAGATTGCTTAGATTATAATTATACGTTGACTGGTGAACTTATGAGCGTTACTTATAAATATAGTCATAAAATTGTGCGTCCATACTCCATGGCTAGAAACAAATGGATAGGTTTTCAACTTAGCATTGCCACAATTAATTTTCAAATGATAAAAACAAGACATTTTTTAATAACTGTTACTAACGTACAAATGACGTTACTAATAACTGTTCCTAAATAATCATATAAAACATGATGAGCAATAAAAAGATAAGGCAAACAAAAATTCCTTCAAATTCTAAATTTTATTTAAATTTATATTTCTGCAGTATATTAATATACGAAAGACAATGTATAACATATATATATTAGGTACATTTACTGCTTCAGAATTATACTCAAAATACACGTGTAGAAATTTTGCACGCAGTGCAGCTTGCATATCTGCATCTAAAACAGATATGCAGAATTTTTATTTTTGAGGTGCAGAATTTTCGTAACAATGAAAGTTCTAGTTTTTACTTTACTTTAAAGAAATTATTTCTTTTCGACAGAAGAAAATAATTGAATCGTTGCCTTTCAAAACATTTATGTTTAATGATAAATTTCTCTTAATTCAATTTTAAGATAAAATTACATACCACTTTTTCGATAATCCTTTCCCGAAAAATTATTTATTAACAATTTTAGTTTTAATTATTTTATAATTTGAATTATTTAAAATATGTGAATGAACAAATAACCATTACAAAAATATTTTCACTTTAGGAAAAATGTCCAAATTTGCTATTTTTTTCAGATTTTTCAATTAATTTTTTTTTTAATGTGGTAGCTATGGTCAGCAAAATTATAATTAAAGATACCTTGTATAATATTTCTGCATGCAGAATTTACATGTAATTGCTCTCATATAACTACACATGTTTTAATTGCGTTGCATGCAGAATTCTGCCCATGTATTTCCAGCATTCTAATTCACTTGGTTTATATTTTAAATGGATTTTGAATTATTAAGGACTTTTGTGAACAATTTAACTCAAAGACTTCAGTTTATTTGCACATTTGTTTATATCACAAAAATCACAAATAAATCTAAATCAGTTCAAAATTAATAGTGTATTCTTTTCGGCTGTACCGAACAAATTTCAGTACAGTTCCAACACTGAATTATATTTTTTGTATTGAAATTCGTTCCAAAAGAATACAAAATTCGATAATTCGGTGTTGGAACTTGTTCGGTACAGCCAAAAAGAATACACTATAAGTTTCCTTAATTATAATTCTAAAGGATCGCGTACACATATCTTTTTTAAATGATGTCAAAAACAGACCAAAACAAAAGATACGTAAACGCCTGTGTGCGAATAAGACAAAACATAATCACTTTTTTTTAAAAAAGATGTCAATCGTGTATATTTCGCAAAATTTTGTGCCGACTTTGTCCGAAAAGATGAAATGTTTGTCTTTTTTATATTTTTTAAACATGTGTTAGTTAAAAAAATTATACACACTATGATACTTTTCTAAAATAAATTTTGTTTCTCGATAATTATGATATGATCGATTCTCAAAAAAAAAATAAATGAAACAAAAACTTATTTTATTTTACACAAAATTAAACAAAAAATTTCGAAATTCTATTTAATAAAATAAAATTTTTTAGGTTAAATTTTATTATTTATTTTCGGATAACATCGGTATAAAAATTAGCGAAATAGACACGATTGACATCTTTTTTTAAAAAAAGTGACTATGTTTTGTCTTATTCGCACACAGGCGTTTACGTATCTTTTGTTTCTGGTCTGTACAGATATATGTACGCGATCCATAAATGTCATACACATACACAGTTGTTTAATATAATCTGAAGTATCCAGAATTTAAACATACTACTATGCATATATTTGCCATTTACTAAAAAGCGATACACCTGAAAAAACAAACCAAAATATAATAAATCAAACTAAATTAAATAAATTTGTTTTCTATCACTTTCTTCCCTTTATATAATATATGTTTTGTTTGTGACAAAACACCAAATAAGTTTAGTTATCATATCATATAAGTACAATAATTTTTATAAAATATATTAACAAAAATTATATTTCTTCGTTCTTCGTTTCATTTATTTTTTTTCGTATTAGTTGATCGTAATTATTCGATAAGCAAGGTTTGGTGCTCAAAGTTAAATTTGTGAAAAAATACAGAAATATAACATATTGAAGACAGCATATTTATAGTATGTATGTATAATATTTTTTTATATAAACATTTATTTCGGGAAATACATTTAATTTAAAAATAGCTTTAATAGAACAAAACTTTTACATATGACTTTTTAGTTTTGTTATTTTATAGAAACATATGATAATTTAAAAATACACGAATATCACATTTTCATAGATTTTTATATAGACATGCGCAGAACAAGACATATTAAGAGTATGATAGAATTTACTGTTGTATGTGTGTATTGATAAGTAGAATATGATGAAATGAAAAAAATATTCTTACATAACAAATATTATTTAATTCGACTAGAAATATTTATTATAATATGTTGAACAGAAATAATATGAGAAAAATAGTAGTTTGTATAACGATGGCAAAATGTAATTCATTTCACCCATGTATGAAATTTGTAACTAGAGTTCGCGAGTATAGCGAAATTTCAAAAGCCAGCTTTAAAGCTGCATCAGACACATCCTTTCCAAAATATTAAAAATACAGATCAAAGAAAACGATACGTAAACGCATGTTCACACAAATTCACTCATTTTTTTTACCGGGGTCACCCAAAAAGATGAAATGTTTGTTTTTTAAAACGAGAATTAAATTTTTTAAACATATATTGGTTATGCAAAAATTATACATACCGTTTCTGAACTTGCTTATCGATAATTATTAATAATATGATTCTGAAAAAAAAAATTATCATCTACTAAAAACTTATTTAATATTACACAAAAGTGAATTTTTGGATAACATCGGCATAAAAATTAGCGAAATAGACATGGTTGACATTTTTTTTAAAAAGAATGGTACCTACCCTTTAATCTTTTCTAAGTGTTGTTTGACGTCAAATGAACAAATCGACAAAAACTAAGTAGCACTAGAAAAAATTTTGTATATTTACAAAATAACTCTTGTATTGATACAAATTAAAACACGTATTTTGGTGTATATTAAATGCCGTAGGAAAAGTATAGTGTATAACTCGCCAAAATGTACATTTCTTTGTCATATCGTATCGTGCAAATTCCAAACTTGCGTCAAATGAAGTACATTTTAGCATCGTTATGCAAGCTACTATTAACACTGTATATTGCTGAAATTATAACTTATTTATGCCATGACTGGTATGTATAAGTATATATTAATGGGTGCAGATAGTACGTCTTTGCCAAAAACTGATGAGTATATTTTAATTTTTTTATTCGCCTATACATATTAAAGTGTTACTTTATTACTGTGATTTTCGGCCTTAAAGTTTTACTTTTTAACCATGTATAAAAAGATTGATATTTGTTTAAATTCTGTAAAAATTGAAGTTTTTATCAAAGCAACTTTAAACTCAAAATTTCATAATTTAATCTAAATAATTGTTTTTTTTTGTTGATATAGTTATAAGATTTGTTTGAAAATAAATATTAATAATAAATATTTTGGTCAAAGGTTACTTGTTCAACATATTTTTATTTCAAAATTTATAAAAAATTTTAATTTTGATTTAGATTAAACAATTTTTTTTAAAAATATTATCCCTTGAAGAATAAAAAATAGTATATAATAGGACATAAGCCATTTTAGACTTAATGTAGGTGCAAATCTCGTCTGGTTCCTCGATTCGCAAACTCCACATATGTGCAAAAACCTTACGACCTTACGTCCTTGCATCATATTGTACTATTATAGTACGGTTAATTTTTCATAATCATAATAATAAGTTTAAAATAACTTAATCCATCATCATCTTAATCATTGAAAACCACGATGTGCAATAAATAGTTCAAAACAAATGTTCTGAAGTTAAAATCTTTTTTAATTTTATCTGAAACATCAAGAACTTACATACTACTATAGGCAAATACTAATATTATTATTTGTCTATAGAGTTTTTTCTTTAAACTTCAAATCGTTGTATTGCTGCATGGATTGCTGCATGGAATCTGTCAAATGATAATTAGAAATCAGTAATTATGTATTAAAATTTACTGCAAAAATAATAATAATGCAAATATAGTAAAAAACAACTTAAAGACAACGCAAAACAGTCTTTATTTGCAAGAAATAACAATTTTTTAAAGTTTTCGAAATCCAAATCAGCTGATCACAAATGTCAAGTTTTTTTCGGGAAAAAGGTCTATGGTAAAATATAAAAAGTATTACAAATTTTTGTTCTACTTCAATTGTCTTATATTATTATTTGTCTATGATACTACATACTACTTTGTATGTATCTACCGAATACCAAGAAGCCCAATAAACCTGAAAAACCAAACCAAAATTTATAAAAACAAATTCAAATCAATTAATTTTCTATCAATTTCTACGAACTTTATAATACAATTTGTAGCAAAGCAACAAATGAGTTTAGTTATCATATCAACAAATATTTTTATGATATATATTAACAAAAATCATAGTTCTTC